>CM016616.1:1470991-1484200 GCA_005393395.2 Gossypium australe | reverse complement strand
TCCCTTATTAATTCATGCTTGATTTTGTTTAGGTCCTCTTGAATCATTATGCATAAAAGGTTACAGGAGTTTACTCAACGATCATCATACAGCTTCCAGTGTATCATACATTTAATGAAAGGTCAGTGCATTCGCCCCAGTTTCTGTCAAGTGTTTAGTTGATCGTGTAACATATACTTCTAAGACCATAGAAAGCAGCCGAACAGGATGTTACCAAACATGAACTGGACTGTATATCAAAGAAGTTAAAGAATGAAGGCTGTCCTCTCATTCGTGAGGTTCGTTGCATTCCTACATCTTCATTTAAATGTTTATGTTCATTCATAACTGTTTGTTTGTCTTCAAACTTACTAGTCAAATTAATAGGTATTTGTTCGTCTTTTTTTTCATATCAAAGACGACATCCCTTACTAATTCATGCATGATTTTGTTTAGGGCCTCCTGATCCTTTATGCATAAGAATAGGTTACAGGAGTTTCTTTCAACGATCATCTCATACAGCTTCCAGTGTATCATACTGTTAATGAAGGATCAGTGCATGCGCCCCAGTTTTGTCAAGTGTGTTAGTTGATGGTGTAACATATACTTCTAAGACCACCTTTTCTAATAGAAAAGCAGCCGAACAGGATGTTGCCAAACATGCACTGAAGTGTATATTAATGAAGTTAAAATGAAGGCTGTCCTCTCATTCGTGAGGTTCGTTGCATTCTTACATCTTCATTTACATGTTTTATGGTTATTCATAACTGTTTGTTTGTCTTGAAACTACTAGTCAAATTAGTTGGTATTTGTTCGTCTTTTTCTTTTTTTTTTCTTTATTTGAAAATAAACATCCCTTACTAATTCATGCTTGATTTTGTTTAGGGCCTCCTGAATCCTTTATGCATAAGAATAGGTTACAGGAGTTTACTCACGATCATCCATACAGCTTTTAGTGTATCATACTGTTAATGAAGATCAGTGTATGCGCCCCAGTTTCGGTCAAGTGTGTTAGTTGATGGTGTAACATATGCTTCTAAGACCACCTTTTCTAATAGAAAGTAACCGAATAGGATGATGCCAACATGCACGGGAGTGTATATAAAAGAACTTAAGGATAAAGGCTATCCTATCATTCGTAAGGTTTGTTGCATTCTTTCATCATCATTTAAATATTTTTGTTTTATTCATACTGTTTGTTTGTCTTGAAACTTACTAGTTAAATTAGTAGGTATTTGTTCGTCTTTTTCTTTTTTTTTTTTCTTTATTTCGAAAGTCAACATTCCTTACTAATTCATGCTTTATTTTGTTTAGGGGCTCATGAATCCTTTATTATGCATAAGAATAGGTTACAGGAGTTTACTTAACGATCATCCATACAGCTTTCAGTGTATCATACTATTAATGAAGGATCAGTGCATGCGCCCCAGTTTCGGTCAAGTGTGTTAGTAGATGGTGTAACTATACTTCTAGACCACATTTTCTAATAGAAAAGCAGCCGAACAGGATGTTGCCAAACATGCACTGGAGTGTATATCAATGAAGTTAAAGGATGAAGGCTGTCCTCTCATTCGTGATTTTCATTTCATTCTTACATCTTCATTTAAATGTTTTATGTTTATTAATAACTGTTTGTTTGTCTTGAAACTTACTAGTCAAATTAGTAGGTATTTGTTCGTCTTTTTCTTTTTTTTTTTCTTTATTTGAAAGTCGACATCCCTTACTAATTCATGCTTGATTTGTTTAGGGCCTCCTGAATCCTTTACGCATAAGTATAGGTTACAAGAGTTTACTCAACGATCATCCATACAGCTTCCATACTGTTAATGAAGGATCAGTGCATGCGCCCCAATTTCGGTCAAGTATGTTAGTTGATGGTGTAACATATACTTCTGTGACCACCATTTCTAATAGAATAGCAGCCGAATAGGATGTTGCCAAACATGCCTGGAGTGTATAGCAATGAAGTTAAAGGATGAAGGCTGTCCTCTCATTCGTGAGATTCGTTGCATTCTTACATCTTCATTTAAATGCTTTATGTTTATTCATAACTGTTTGTTTGTCTTGAAACTTACTAGTCAAATTAGTAGGTATTTGTTCGTCTTTTCCTTTTTTTTTCTTTATTTGAAAGTCGAGATCCCTTACGAATTCATGCTTGATTTTGTTTAAGGCCTCCTGAATCATTTATGCAAAAGAATAGGTTACAGGAATTTACTCAACGATCATCCATACAGCTTCCAGTGTATCATACTGTTAATGAAGGATCAGTGCATGCGCCCCAATTTCGGTCAAGTGTGTTAGTTGATGGAGTAACATATACTTCTGAGACCACCTTTTCTAATAGAAAAGCAGCCGAACAGGATGATGCCAAACATGCACTGAAGTGCATATTAATGAAGTTAAAGGATGAAGGATGTCCTCTCATTCGTGAGGTTCGTTGCATTCTTACATCTTCATTTACATGTTTTATGGTTATTCATAACTGTTTGTTTGTCTTGAAACTTACTAGTCAAATTAGTTGGTATTTGTTCGTCTTTTTCTTTTTTTTTTCTTTATTTGAAAATAAACATCCCTTACTAATTCATGCTTGATTTTGTTTAGGGCCTTCTGAACCCTTTATGCATAAGAATAGGTTGCAGGAGTTTACTCAACGATCATCCATACAACTTCCAGTGTATCATGCTGTTAATGAAGGATCAGTCCATGCGCCCCAGTTTCAGTCAAGTATGTTAGTTTATGGTGTAACATATACTTCTGAGATCACCCTTTCTAATTGAAATCCAGTCGAACAGGATGTTGCCAAACATGTACTGGACTGTATATCAAAGAAGTTAAAGGATGAAGGTTGTCCTCTCATTCGTGAGGTTCGTTGCATTCTTACATCTTCGTTTAAATGTTTTATATTTATTCATAACTGTTTGTTTGTCTTGAAACTTTCTAGTCAAATTAGTAGGTATTTGTTGGTCTTTTTCTTTTTTTTTTCTTTATTTGAAAGTTGACATCCCTTATTAATTTATGCTTGATTTTGTTTAGGGCCTCTTGAATCATTTATGCATAAGAATAGGTTACAGGAGTTTACTCAACGATCATACATACAGCTTCCAGTGTATCATACTGTTAATGAAAGGTCAGTGCATTCGCCCCAGTTTCTGTCAAGTGTGTTAGTTGATCGTGTAACATATACTTCTAAGACCATAGAAAAGCAGCCGAATAGGATGTTACCAAAGATGAACTGGAGTGTATATCAAAGAAGTTAAAGGATGAAGGTTGTCCTCTCATTCGTGAGGTTCGTTGCATTCTTACATCTTCATTTAAATGTTTTATGTTCATTCATAACTGTTTGTTTGTCTTTAAACTTACTAGTCAAATTAAAAGGTATTTGTTCGTCTTTTTTTTTATATCAAAGTCGACATCCCTTACTAATTCATGCATGATTTTGTTTAGGGCCTCCTGAATCCTTTATGCATAAGAATAGGTTACAGGAGTTTCCTCAACGATCATCCTTACAGCTTCAGTGTATCATACTGTTAATGAAGGATCAGTGCATGCGCCCTAGTTTTGTCAAGTGTGTTAGTTGATGGTGTAACATATACTTCTGAGACCACCTTTTCTAATAGAAAAGCAGCCGAACAGGATGTTGCCAAACATGCACTAGAGTGTATATCAAAGAAGTTAAAGGATGAAGGCTGTCCTCTCATTCCTGAGGTTCGTTGCATTCTTACATCTACATTTAAAAGTTTTATTTTTATTCATAACAGTTTGTTTGTCTTGAAGTTTACTAGTCAAATTAGTAGGTATTTATTCATCATTTTCTTTTTTTCTTTTTTATTTGAAAGTCGACATCCCTTACTAATTCATGCTTGATTTTGTTTAGGGCCTCTTGAATCATTTATTCATAAGAATAGGTTACAGGAGTTTACTCAACAATCATCCATAGAGCTTCCAGTGTATCATACTGTTAATAAAGGATCAGTGCATGCACCCCAATTTCGGTCAAGTGTGTTAGTTAATGGTGTAACATATACTTCTAAGACCACCTTTTCTAATAGCAAAGCAGCCGAACAGGATGTTGCCAAACATGAACTGGAGTGTATATCAAAGAAGTTAAAGGATGAAGGTTGTCCTCTCATTCGTGATTTTCGTTTCATTCTTACATCTTCATTTAATGTTTTATGTTTATTAATAACTGTTTGTTTGTTTTGAAACTTACTAGTCAAATTAGTAGGTATTTGTTCATCTTTTTCTTTTTTTTTTCTTTATTTGAAAGTCGACATCCCTTACTAATTGATGCTTGATTTTGTTTAGGGCCTCCTAAATCCTTTACGCATAAGTATAGGTTACATGAGTTTACTCAACGATCATCCATACAGCTTCGATTGTATCATACTGTTAATGAAGGATCAGTGCATACGCCCCAATTTCGGTCAAGTGTGTTAGTTGATGGAGTAACATATACTTCTGAGACCACCATTTCTAATAGAAAAGCAGCCGAATAGGATGTTGCCAAACATGCACTGAAGTGTATATCAATGAAGTTAAAGGATGAAGGCTGTCCTCTCATTCGTGAGATTCGTTGCATTCTTACATCTTCATTTAAATGCTTTATGTTTATTCATAATTGTTTGTTTGTCTTGAAACTTACTAGTCAAATTAGTAGGTATTTGTTCATCTTTTTATTTTTTTTTTCTTTATTTGAAAGTCAAGATCCCTTACTAATTCATGCTTGATTTTGTTTAAGGCCTCCTGAATCATTTATGCAAAAGAATAGGTTACAGGAATTTACTCAACGATCATCCATACAGCTTCCAGTGTATCATACTGTTAATGAAAGATCAGTGCATGCGCCCCAATTTCGGTCAAGTGTGTTAGTTGATGGAGTAACATATACTTCTGAGACCACCTTTTCTAATAGAAAAGCAGCCAAACAGGATGATGCCAAACATGCACTGAAGTGTATATTAATGAAGTTAAAGGATGAAGGATGTCCTCTCATTCGTGAGGTTCGTTACATTCTTACATCTTCATTTACATGTTTTATGGTTATTCATAACTGTTTGTTTGTCGTGAAACTTACTAATCAAATTAGTTGGTATTTGTTCGTCTTTTTCTTTTTTTTTCTTTATTTGAAAATAAACATCCCTTACTAATTCATGCTTGATTTTGTTTAGGGCCTTCTGAACCCTTTATGCATAAGAATAGGTTACAGGAGTTTACTCAACGATCATCCATACAACTTCCAGTGTATCATACTGTTAATGAAGGATCAGTCCATGCGCCCCAGTTTCAGTCAAGTGTGTTAGTTTATGGTGTACCATATACTTCTGAGACCACCTTTTCTAATTGAAATCCAGTCGAACAGGATGTTGCCAAACATGCACTGGAGTGTATATCAAAGAAGTTAAAGGATGAAGGTTGTCCTCTCATTCGTGAGGTTCGTTGCATTCTTACATCTTCATTTAAATGTTTTATGTTTATTCATAACTGTTTGTTTGTCTTGAAACTTTCTAGTCAAATTAGAAGGTATTTGTTGGTCTTTTTCTTTTTTTTCTTTATTTGAAAGTTGACATCCCTTATTAATTCAAGCTTGATTTTGTTTATTGCCTCTTGAATCATTTATGCATAAGAATAGGTTACAGGAGTTTACTCAATGATCATACATACAGCTTCCAGTGTATCATACTGTTAATGAAAGGTCAGTGCATTCACCCCAGTTTCTGTCAAGTGTGTTAGTTGATCGTGTAACATATACTTCTAAGACCATAGAAAAGCAGCCGAACAGGATGTTACCAAACATGAACTGGAGTGTATATCAAAGAAGCTAAAGGATGAAGGCTGTCCTCTCATTCGTGAGGTTCGTTGCATTCCTACATCTTCATTTAAATGTTTTATGTTCATTCATAACTGTTTGTTTGTCTTCAAACTTACTAGTCAAATTAATAGGTATTTGTTCGTCTTTTTTTTTTATATCAAAGTCGACATCCTTACTAATTCATGCATGATTTTGTTTAGGGCCTCCTGAATCCTTTATGCATAAGAATAGGTTACAGGAGTTTACTCAATGATCATCCATAGAGCTTCCAGTGTATCATACTGTTAATAAAGGATCAGTGCATGCACCCCAGTTTCTGTCAACTGTGTTAGTTGATGGTGTAACATATACTTCTGAGACCACCTTTTCTAATAGCAAAGCAGCCGAACAGGATGTTGCCAAACATGCACTAGAATGTATATCAAAGAAGTTAAAGGATGAAGGCTGTCCTCTCATTCGTGATTTTCGTTTCATTATTAAATCTTCATTTAAAACTTTTATTTTTATTCATAACTGTTTGTTTGTCTTGAAACTTACTAGTCAAATTAGTAGGTATTTGTTCGTCTTTTTTTTTTTTTCTTTATTTGAAAGTCGACATCCCTTACTAATTTATGCTTGATTTTGTTTAGGGCCTCCTGAATCGTTTACGCATAAGTATAGGTTACAGGAGTTTACTCAACGATCATCCATACAGCTTCAATTGTATCATACTGTTAATGAAGGATCAGTGCGTGCGCCCCAATTTCGGTCAAGTATGTTAGTTGATGGTGTAACGTATACTTCTGAGACCACCATTTCTAATAGAAAAGCAGCCGAACAGGATGTTGCCAAACATGCAATGGAGTGTATATCAATGAAGTTTAAAGAATGAAGGTTGTCCTCTCATTCGTGAGATTCGTTGCATTCTTACATCTTCATTTAAATGCATTATGTTTATTCATAACTGTTTGTTTGTCATGAAACTTACTAGTCAAATTAGTAGGTATTTGTTCGTCTTTTTCTTTTTTTTTTTCTTTATTTGAAAGTCAAGATCCCTTATAATTCATGCTTGATTTTGTTTAAGGCCTCCTGAATCTTTTATGCAAAAGAATAGGTCACAGGAATTTACTCAACGATCATCCATACAGCTTCCAGTGTATCATACTGTTAATGAAGGATCAGTGCATGCGCCCCAATTTCGGTCAAGTGTGTTAGTTGAAGGAGTAACATATACTTCTGAGACCACATTTTCTAATAGAAAAGCAGCCAAACAGGGTGATGCCAAACATGCACTGAAGTGTATATTAATGAAGTTAAAGGATGAAGGATGTCCTCTCATTCGTGAGGTTCGTTGCATTCTTACATCTTCATTTACATGTTTTATGGTTATTCATAACTGTTTGTTTGTCTTGAAACTTACTAGTCAACTTAGTTGGTATTTGTTCGTCTTTTTCTTTTTTTTTTCTTTATTTGAAAATAAACATCCCTTACAAATTCATGCTTGATTTTGTTTAGGGCCTCCTGAATCCTTTATGCATAAGAATAGGTTACAGGAGTTTACTCAACGATCATCCATACAGCTTTTAGTGTATCATACTGTTAATGAATGATCAGTGTATGCGCCCCAGTTTCGGTCAAGTGTGTTAGTTGATGGTGTAACATATGCTTCTGAGACCACCTTTTCTAATAGAAAAGTAACCGAATAGGATGATGCCAAACATGCACGGAAGTGTATATAAAAGAACTTAAAGGATAAAGGCTATCCTCTCATTCGTAAGGTTTGTTGCATTCTTTCATCATCATTTAAATATTTTTTGTTTATTCATAACTGTTTGTTTGTCTTGAAACTTACTAGTTAAATTAGTATGTATTTGTTCGTCTTTTTCTTTTTTTTTTCTTTATTTGAAAGTCAACATTCCTTACTAATTCATGCTTTATTTTGTTTAGGGGCTCATGAATCCTTTATGCATAAGAATAGGTTACAGGAGTTTACTTAACGATCATCCATACAGCTTTCAGTGTATCATACTATTAATGAAGGATCAGTGCATGCGCCCCAGTTTCGGTCAAGTGTGTTAGTAGATGGTGTAACCTATACTTCTGAGACCACATTTTCTAATAGAAAAGCAGCCGAACAGGATGATGCCAAACATGCACTGGAGTGTATATCAAAGAAGTTAAAGGATGAAGGTTGTCCTCTCATTCGTGAGGTTCGTTGCATTCTTACATCTTCATTTAAATGTTTTATGTTTATTCATAATTGTTTGTTTGTCTTGTAACTTACTAGTCAAATTAATAGGTATTTGTTCGTCTTTTTTTTTATTTCAATGTCGACATCCCTTACTAAGTCATGCATGATTTTGTTTAGGGCCTCCTGAATCCTTTATGCATAAGAATAGGTTACAGGAGTTTCCTCAACGATCATCCATACAGATTCCAGTGTATCATACTGTTAATAAAGGATCAGTGCATGCACCCCAGTTTCGGTCAAGTGTACTAGTTCATGGTGTAACATATACTTCTGAGACCACATTTTCTAATAGAAAAGCAGCCGAACAGGATGTTGCCAAACATGCACTGGAGTGTATATCAAAGAACTTAAAGGATGAAGGTTGTCCTCTCATTCGTGAGGTTCGTTGCACTCTTACATCTTCATTTAAATGTTTTATGTTTATTCATAACTGTTTGTTTGTCTTGAAACTTACTAATCAAATTAGTAGGTATTTGTTCGTCTTTTTCTTTTTTTCTTTATTTGAAAGTCGACATCCCTTACTAATACATGCTTGATTTTGTTTAGGGCCTCCTGAATCCTTTATGCATAAGAATAGGTTACTGGAGTTTACTCAACGATCATTCATACAGCTTGCAGTATATCATACTGGTAATGAAGGATCAGTGCATGCGCCCCAGTTTCGGTCAAGTGTGTTAGTTGATGGTGTAACATATACTTCTGAGACCACCTTTTCAAATAGAAAAGCAGCCGAATAGGATGTTGCCAAACATGCACTGGAGTGTATATCAAAGAAGTTAAAGGATGAAGGCTGTCCTCTCATTTGTGAGGTTCGTTTCATTCTTAAATCTTCATTTAAATGTTTTATGTTTATTAATAACTGTTTGTTTGTCTTGAAACTTACTAGTCAAATTAGTAGGTATTTGTTCGTCTTTTTCCTTTTTTTTTCTTTATTTGAAAGTCGACATCCCTTACTAATGCATGCTTGATTTTGTTTAGGGCCTCCTGAATCCTTTATGCATAAGAATAGGTTACAGGAGTTTACTCAACGATCATCCAAACAGCTTCCACTGTATCATACTGTTAATGAAGGATCAGTGCATACGCCCCAGTTTCGGTAATGTGTGTTAGTTGACGGTGTAACATATACTTCCAAGACCATCTTTTCTAATAGAAAAGCAGCCGAACAGGATGTTGCCAAACATGCACTGGAGTGTATATCAAAGAAGTTAAAGGATGAAGCCTGTCCTCTCGTTTGTGACGTTCGTTACATTTTTACATCTTTATTTAAATTTTTTATATTTATTCATAACTGTTTGTTTGCCTTGAAACTTACTAGTCAAATTAGTAGGTATTTGTTCGTCATTTTCTTTTTTTTTTCTTTATTTGAAAGTCGACATCCGTTACTAATTCATGCTTGATTTTGTTTAGGGCCTCCTGAATCATTTATGCATAAGAATAGTTTACAGGAGTTTACTCAACGATCATCCATACAGCTTCCAGTGTATCATACTGTTAATGAAGGATCAGTGCATGCGCCCTAATTTTGGTCAAGTGTGTTAGTTGATGGTGTAACATATACTTCTGAGACCACCTTTTCAAATAGAAAAGCAGCCGAATAGGATGTTGCCAAACATGCACTGGAGTGTATATCAAAGAAGTTAAAGGATGAAGGCTGTCCTCTCATTTGTGAGGTTCGTTTCATTCTTAAATCTTCATTTAAATGTTTTATGTTTATTAATAACTGTTTGTTTGTCTTGAAACTTACTAGTCAAATTAGTAGGTATTTGTTCGTCTTTTTCCTTTTTTTTTCTTTATTTGAAAGTCGACATCCCTTACTAATGCATGCTTGATTTTGTTTAGGGCCTCCTGAATCCTTTATGCATAAGAATAGGTTACAGGAGTTTACTCAACGATCATCCAAACAGCTTCCACTGTATCATACTGTTAATGAAGGATCAGTGCATACGCCCCAGTTTCGGTAATGTGTGTTAGTTGACGGTGTATCATATACTTCCAAGACCATCTTTTCTAATAGAAAAGCAGCCGAACAGGATGTTGCCAAACATGCACTGGAGTGTATATCAAAGAAGTTAAAGGATGAAGCCTGTCCTCTCGTTTGTGACGTTCGTTGCATTTTTACATCTTTATTTAAATTTTTTATATTTATTCATAACTGTTTGTTTGCCTTGAAACTTACTAGTCAAATTAGTAGGTATTTGTTCATCATTTTCTTTTTTTTTTCTTTATTTGAAAGTCGACATCCCTTACTAATTCATGCTTGATTTTGTTTAGGGCCTCCTGAATCATTTATGCATAAGAATAGTTTACAGGAGTTTACTCAACGATCATCCATACAGCTTCCAGTGTATCATACTGTTAATGAAGGATCAGTGCATGCGCCCTACTTTTGGTCAAGTGTGTTAGTTGATGGTGTAACATATACTTCTGAGACCACCTTTTCTAATGGAAAGGCAGCCGAACAGGATGTTGCCAAACATGCACTGGAGTGTATATTAATGAGGTTAAAGGATGAAGGCTGTCCTCTCATTCGAGAGATTCGTTGCATTCTTACATCTTCATTTAAATGCTTTATGTTTATTCATAACTGTTTGTTTGTCTTGAAACTTACTAGTCAAATTAGTAGGTATTTGTTCGTGTTTTTCTTTTTTTTTTCTTTATTTGAAAGTCGACATCCCTTTGTAATTCATGTTTGATTTTATTTTAGGCCTCCTGAATCCTTTATGCGTAAGAAAAGGTTACAAGAGTTTACTTAACGATCATCCATACAGCTTTTAGTGTATCATACTGTTAATGAAGGATCAGTGCATGCGCCCCAGTTTCGGTCAGGTGTGTTAGTTCATGGTGTAACATATACTTCTGAGACCACCTTTTCTAATAGAAAAGCAACCTGTAACACCCCTAACCCCGAACCATCGCCGGAACAGGGTTACGAGGCATTACCGGACATATCAGACAATTTGCAAATATAAATTTTGTTTAATATAAATTTCGGCAGCATTTCTGCTTATTAATATATAAAACCCCCTGTAAAATAAATCGTATTCATTTCAATAAATAACCAATTTAACCAATTCATTTGATAAATTCATTTTCTATTCTAAATACCTTCTAATCAAACTCAATCAATATAATATCAACTTAAATTTATCAAAATATTAGTTAGATTAAAATAAATATACTCCTTTCATTATAATTCTTAAACTTGTAATACTAACATTTTTAACCATTCACATTCAAAACATAATAACATTTATACACAACCTACGTACATGCCACATTATAAAAAGGAAATATACATCACCAAAGGTTTGCTGAAGTCGGGTCTGGCTTCGGATACTGGTTCAGTATTTGACTTCTACAACCTGCGCACGGAAGCAACCGTACGCTGAGTATACATATACTCAGTGGTATTACCATAATTCAAATTATAAACATAATAATCATATCATTAAATCATATAACTTTAATTTTACTAAACCAATTCAACATAAGTTTGTCATTCCCAATATATTCATACAATTTCAATTTTTGCTATTCAACAATTGAAACAATACACAATCAGGTTAAGCTACTATCCATTTCTTGAACCAATGGTTCATACTTTCCATTTTCATACTCATATTCCAATCACATTTTTCAGTTCATGTTCTATTTTCGCATTTCTTTCAATGGCTCAACCATTTCATTTTATTCAATTTAACCTTTTCCTTATTTACCCCTATTAACAGACTCGGACCTTAACGGATACACGGATTCCAACCCAACACTCCAGTACGGCACAATGTGCCTTAACGGTAACAGTATACGACACACAAAGTGTCGAATCGGTAACAGTAACAATATCAGTATTCAACACACAAAGTGCTGAACCTGTAACGGTAACAGTAACAGTATACGACACACAAAGTGTCGAATCGGTAACAGTAACAATATCAGTATTCAACACACAAAGTGCTGAACCTGTAACGGTAACGGTAACAGTAACAGTATACGACACACAAAGTGTCGAATCGGTAACAGTAACAGTAACAGTAGTCGGCACGTAAGTGCCTGATCAGTAAGCCGGCAAAATCCCGTACTCTTCCATGTCCTATGGCATGCCAATTATATCCGACTCAGCCCGACTAGTTAATAGGGTATTTCAGTTCTCAATTTCATTTTCATTTTCATAATAAATTCAATTTCAATATTAATTACACTTTTCCATTTCAAACCACATACAATTCAATTTCAATACATATTCATCATTCAACTCAATTTCCATTCAATTCAATAAAAACACTTACCTTATAATTTACTTACCATATCCATAAATTAATCTAATATTTAATGAATAAATAAATAGCTTGAATTATAGTAATACAAACCCGAATTTGCTTGATCATTCCTCGGTAACCTTCTCCTTTCCTTTATGGGTTGATGCCTCGAGTTCCTTTTTAGCTACGAAAATAATAATTTACATTATTAATTACAACATTAAATTACAATAAATAATTGAATTTTATTCAATTTCTACTCTTCCTCTTCATTCCACATCTTTTATACACAATTCTATTATTTACTTATAAGTTCTTTCTAGGCTGTCTACCTGAGTCATTGTCACTAAATCATCTATATCTGGAGCTACGGAACTCCAAATTAAGATCCGTAAATTTTTCCCGAAACTAGACTCATATATATTTTTACTATAAATTTTTCAAAATTTTTGGTATGGCCAATCAATACCAGATTATTCTTAAAGTTTCCCCTGTTTCACTGTCCAACTGCTCTGACCTCTCTTCACTACGAATTAAATTAATCTTTGTACAGAATTTAGATGGCCTCCTTGTTTAGCTCATTTGAAACTAGACTCATTAAGGAATTTAACCATATAAATTATGTTCCAAAATCATTTTTATACAATTTTTAATGATTTTTACAAGTCAGAACAGGGGATCTCGAAATCACCCTGAACCAGTTTTACTAAAATTTAAATATCTCACAATACAGAACTTATTTGCTATCTCTGTTTCTTTCATATGAAAATAGACTCAATAAGCTTTAATTTCATATCTCACTCAACTTCTAATTCCATTTCTACGATTTTGGTGAATTTTCAAAGTTACTCTACTGCTGCTGTCTTAAATCTGTTTTCTTATGATTTATTTTGCAATTAAATCCTAGTTAAGTTTACTTATTTTCTTAACTT
>CM016616.1:1061406-1470891 GCA_005393395.2 Gossypium australe | reverse complement strand
AATTCATGCTTGATTCTACTTAAATTCCTTCCATATTCAACTTGATTACAAAATTTTCATAATAAAACCCTAATTTATAATTTCTTCCAAATCAATCCCTATAATACAAAACTTATAGCTTACTTTACAATTTAATCCTTTTACTAACTCTAACTTAAATTTCATTCAATTTAACCCCTTGTTCATCTTTTTCTTTAACATAAACTATACTTAAAAACCAATAAACTCTCAAAATATCAACTTAGTTTCATCAAAATCTTGCTTTAAAGCTTCTAAAACATCAAAATTAAAAGAATAGGACTTGATTGACTTACCTTTTAAAGTTTAAAACCTTGAATCTTTAGTTTTTCCTTTTTCCTTCTTTTTCTTCTTTCTTTCCTGCTTGTTTCGTATGCTCTCTGTTCTTTTCTGTTCTTCTTTGTTTCTTTTTTTTTTATTATTTCATTTACTATTTACTTTATTATATAATATAATATTATATTAATATAATTATTTAATAATATATTTAACACATAAAATCTCAGATTTTTTTTAAGCTTATGCCGCCTCAACTTATGCTAAATGGCATAATTGCCATTTTGGTCCTTTTTATTTTCTTTTAATCTACAATTAGACTTTTACTCCTTATTCAATTTGATCCTTTTTCCTAATTACTCTCAATTAAGCTAAATTCACTAAATAAAAATCTAATTAAGCACACTACTAGACTCATAATTACTCCTAATGATTATTTACTAACTCGATTTACTAAGACAGAGGCCCGATAACACATTTTTTTTCTGGTGCCCACGGATTTCGGGTCGTTACATTTCTCCCCCCCTTAATAAATTTCGTCCTCGAAATTTACCTGAGAATAGATGAGGATACTGTGTTCTCATAGTTTCTTCCGGTTCCCAAGTTGCTTCTTGAAGAATCATCTTCTTTAATTCAGAAGTAGTTGGAACACAAATCCGATTTTGAAACCTCAAACAATTATGTTCATCAATACTAAAATTTTCGACTGTACCATTCTGAACCATTTCTCTTTTCTTTAATAATTTGACATCTTCCATCTGAGCTGCTTTAATCTGCTCTAACATCATTGGCTTAACCTTTAACTCAGCTAACAAGCTTCCATCATCATTAACACTAAGCTGAGCAAACATTGCTCGTAATTCAATCGCAGCTTTCCTGCTCAATGCATCAGCTACCACATTTGCTTTTCCTGGATGATAATCTATAACACAATCATAATCTTTTAGAAGCTCGATCCACCGTCTTTGCCTTAAATTTAAATCTTTCTGTGACAGCAGATATTTGAGACTTTTATGATCTGTGTAAATGTAACATTTCTCGCCATAAAGATAATGTCTCCAAATCTTTAAAGCAAAAATTACTGCAGCTAGCTCCAAGTCATGTGTCGGGTAATTACGTTCATGCGGCTTCAACTGTCTAGATGCATATGCAATAACCTTTCCATTTTGCATCAATACACAACCCAAACCACTCAAAGAAGCATCACTGTACACAATAAAATCTTTTCCCGACTCTGGTAATGTTAATACCGGTGCCTCTGTCAACATTTGCTTCAGAGTCTCAAAACTATTCTGGCACTGATCATCCCAGATAAAAGGAACATTCTTCTGTAGTAGTTTAGTCATCGGCATTGCTATTTTCGAGAATCCATTTACAAATCTTCGATAATATCCAGCCAAACCGAGAAAACTACGTACCTCAGACACATTCTTTGGCGCTTTCCACTGAACAATTGCTTCGATCTTCTTCGGGTCAACTCTAATCCCATCAGCAGATACCACATGTCCTAAAAATACCACTTCAGACAACCAGAATTCACATTTACTTAATTTCCCATACAACTGTTTTTCCCGTAGAATCTGTAAAACCTTTCGAAGATGCTGATCATGTTCTGCCTCTGTTTTTGAATATACCAATATATCATCAATAAAAACCACCACAAACTGATCTAGATACGGCTGGAAAATGCGATTCATCAAATCCATAAAAGCAGCTGGAGCATTGGTCAATCCAAACGGCATCACCAAAAATTCATAATGGCCATAACGAGTACGGAAGGCAGTCTTAGGCACATCACTTTCCTTCACCTTCAGCTGATAATACCCGGATCTCAAATCAATTTTAGAAAATACTGAAGCTCCCTTAAGCTGATCAAACAAGTCGTCTATACGAGGCAAAGGATACCGGTTTTTGATCGTCACTTTGTTCAACTGTCGATAATCAATGCACAACCGCATAGAACCATCTTTCTTTTTAACAAACAATACTGGAGCTCCCCAAGGTGAAATACTCGGTCGGATAAATCCTCGATCTAATAAATCCTGTAACTGCACCTTCAACTCTTTCAATTCAGTAGGCGACATTCGGTACGGAGGTATAGAAATTGGTGCTGTACCTGGATACACCTCAATAGCAAATTCAACCTCTCTATCAGGTGGTAAACCCGGTAGTTCTTCTGGAAATACATCTGGAAACTCGCATACAGTCCTAATCTGGCTACATTGGCTTCCCACTGAATCAGAATTAATAACATATGCCAAATACGTTGAACAACCCTGCTGTAATAACTTGTTAGCTTTTGTAGCTGAAATGATACGTGTCGAACCACTGGTACGGATGCCATTCACTTCAATTCTGTCCCCATTTTCTGCCTGAATACTAAACCTCTTTTTGTAGCAATCCAATACTACCCCATGTTCAGATAACCAATCCATACCCAAAATGATATCAAAATCGCCAAAAGGCATGATCAGCAAATCCACAGGAAACATTTTATCATGTATTATTAACGGGCACCTCCGGCATACTCTGTCTACTAGCACTGTTTGTCCCAAAGGGCTAGACACCTCTATGAAAACTCTAGACATTTCAGATTCTAACTTCCCCGATTCAACTAATTTTAAATTAATATATGAATGTGATGAACCCGGGTCAATTAAAGCATAAATAGGCTCAGAATACAATAAAAATATACCTGTCACCACATCGTGAGCATTGCCTTCTTCACGGGTCCGAACTACGTATGCTCTGGCTGGTGCTCTAGCCTCTGACTGTTGTGTAGCTATATCACTGCCTCTACTAGCTCCTCCTCTCCTCGAAACAAAACCTCCTCTAGACATTCCTCTACCTCTGGCAGTCGATACTGATCTCTGAGATGTGGTAGGTGTACTACTCTGAGTTTTCGAACAATCTTTAATAAAGTGTTCAGTAGAGCCACAACGAAAACATCCTCCAATTTTCTTCCAGCATTCACCAAAATGTCTTTTTCCACAATAGTTACATTCAGGATATTCATTTTCCCGGGGTGGAGCTTTTACACTACCGGTGGAAATAGTAATATGTTTTCCTCTGTTTCCGTCACCTCTATCAGATCGAAAGCTTGATCTCCAACCACCTCTGAATTCTCTAGATCTCTTTGGTAGTGGATTTGAACTAGTTGCTCCTACTCGTTTCCTGGTCAATCCAACTGTTTCTGACTTTTTATCAAATCCCAAGACTTGCTCTATCATTTTGGCCCGTTCGATCAAATCAACAAATTCAGTAATTCGCTGGGACACTAATTGTAGTTTTATTTCATCTCTTAATCCCCGTAAAAGCCGTTTACAACTATCAGCCTCTGTTGGAATATATTCTGAAGCATACCTGCTCAATCTAGTAAACTCTCGATCATAATCCAATACTGACATATTACCCTGTTTCAACATTAAAAACTCTTGCTTTTTCTCTTCAATATACATTTCCCCAATATACTTCTTTTGAAATTCTTTTTGAAACAAATCCCAGGTTACCTGATCATCCGGTAAATGTCTAACAACAAATTCCCACCAGAGATATGCTTCCCCTTGTAACAATGATACAGCACATATCAGATTCTCTCGGGGGGTGCAATCTAATTGTTGCAAAACTCTTTTTGTTGATTCTATCCAATTCTCAGCAATAGACGGATCAAGACCTCTTAGTCCCGAAAACTCCGTGGCACCATATTTTCTTAACTCTTTAATCGGGGCCCGTCTAACCGTAGTTACTGATGTAGTAGCAGGTACAGTTTCCGCTACATGTTGCAATGCATCGGCTATAGCTCTTAACAGTTGTGAGTTATCTCTTTCTCTTCTTACATTAGGAGGTTGGTTATTTAACGGATTTACAGTAGGTGTAACAGATTCAATTTCTTCAATTTCTCGATTTCCAGTATGCATTTCCTGTTCAACATCATACATTCTTTCGTCTGACATTTTATCTATAAAACAAAATAAAATAAATATATATGTCAGCATCCAAAAACCCGACTCAGCTTCGACTCAATAGTGGCATGTACTTCTAGACTCACTTTCGAGCCCGATTTAGCCCGAGAATCGACTAAACCTGATAGCTCTGATACCAATAAATGTAACACCCCTAACCCCGAACCATCGCCGGAACAGGGTTACGAGGCATTACCGGACATATCAGACAATTTGCAAATATAAATTTTGTTTAATATAAATTTCGGCAGCATTTCTGCTTATTAATATATAAAACCCCCTGTAAAATAAATCGTATTCATTTCAATAAATAACCAATTTAACCAATTCATTTGATAAATTCATTTTCTATTCTAAATACCTTCTAATCAAACTCAATCAATATAATATCAACTTAAATTTATCAAAATATTAGTTAGATTAAAATAAATATACTCCTTTCATTATAATTCTTAAACTTGTAATACTAACATTTTTAACCATTCACATTCAAAACATAATAACATTTATACACAACCTACGTACATGCCACATTATAAAAAGGAAATATACATCACCAAAGGTTTGCTGAAGTCGGGTCTGGCTTCGGATACTGGTTCAGTATTTGACTTCTACAACCTGCGCACGGAAGCAACCGTACGCTGAGTATACATATACTCAGTGGTATTACCATAATTCAAATTATAAACATAATAATCATATCATTAAATCATATAACTTTAATTTTACTAAACCAATTCAACATAAGTTTGTCATTCCCAATATATTCATACAATTTCAATTTTTGCTATTCAACAATTGAAACAATACACAATCAGGTTAAGCTACTATCCATTTCTTGAACCAATGGTTCATACTTTCCATTTTCATACTCATATTCCAATCACATTTTTCAGTTCATGTTCTATTTTCGCATTTCTTTCAATGGCTCAACCATTTCATTTTATTCAATTTAACCTTTTCCTTATTTACCCCTATTAACAGACTCGGACCTTAACGGATACACGGATTCCAACCCAACACTCCAGTACGGCACAATGTGCCTTAACGGTAACAGTATACGACACACAAAGTGTCGAATCGGTAACAGTAACAATATCAGTATTCAACACACAAAGTGCTGAACCTGTAACGGTAACAGTAACAGTATACGACACACAAAGTGTCGAATCGGTAACAGTAACAATATCAGTATTCAACACACAAAGTGCTGAACCTGTAACGGTAACAGTAACAGTATACGACACACAAAGTGTCGAATCGGTAACAGTAACAGTAACAGTAGTCGGCACGTAAGTGCCTGATCAGTAAGCCGGCAAAATCCCGTACTCTTCCATGTCCTATGGCATGCCAATTATATCCGACTCAGCCCGACTAGTTAATAGGGTATTTCAGTTCTCAATTTCATTTTCATTTTCATAATAAATTCAATTTCAATATTAATTACACTTTTCCATTTCAAACCACATACAATTCAATTTCAATACATATTCATCATTCAACTCAATTTCCATTCAATTCAATAAAAACACTTACCTTATAATTTACTTACCATATCCATAAATTAATCTAATATTTAATGAATAAATAAATAGCTTGAATTATAGTAATACAAACCCGAATTTGCTTGATCATTCCTCGGTAACCTTCTCCTTTCCTTTATGGGTTGATGCCTCGAGTTCCTTTTTAGCTACGAAAATAATAATTTACATTATTAATTACAACATTAAATTACAATAAATAATTGAATTTTATTCAATTTCTACTCTTCCTCTTCATTCCACATCTTTTATACACAATTCTATTATTTACTTATAAGTTCTTTCTAGGCTGTCTACCTGAGTCATTGTCACTAAATCATCTATATCTGGAGCTACGGAACTCCAAATTAAGATCCGTAAATTTTTCCCGAAACTAGACTCATATATATTTTTACTATAAATTTTTCAAAATTTTTGGTATGGCCAATCAATACCAGATTATTCTTAAAGTTTCCCCTGTTTCACTGTCCAACTGCTCTGACCTCTCTTCACTACGAATTAAATTAATCTTTGTACAGAATTTAGATGGCCTCCTTGTTTAGCTCATTTGAAACTAGACTCATTAAGGAATTTAACCATATAAATTATGTTCCAAAATCATTTTTATACAATTTTTAATGATTTTTACAAGTCAGAACAGGGGATCTCGAAATCACCCTGAACCAGTTTCACTAAAATTTAAATATCTCACAATACAGAACTTATTTGCTATCTCTGTTTCTTTCATATGAAAATAGACTCAATAAGCTTTAATTTCATATCTCACTCAACTTCTAATTCCATTTCTACGATTTTTGGTGAATTTTCAAAGTTACTCTACTGCTGCTGTCTTAAATCTGTTTTCTTATGATTTATTTTGCAATTAAATCCTAGTTAAGTTTACTTATTTTCTTAACTTAATTCATGCTTGATTCTACTTAAATTCCTTCCATATTCAACTTGATTACAAAATTTTCATAATAAAACCCTAATTTATAATTTCTTCCAAATCAATCCCTATAATACAAAACTTATAGCTTACTTTACAATTTAATCCTTTTACTAACTCTAACTTAAATTTCATTCAATTTAACCCCTTGTTCATCTTTTCTTTAACATAAACTATACTTAAAAACCAATAAACTCTCAAAATATCAACTTAGTTTCATCAAAATCTTGCTTTAAAGCTTCTAAAACATCAAAATTAAAAGAATAGGACTTGATTGACTTACCTTTTAAAGTTTAAAACCTTGAATCTTTAGTTTTTCCTTTTTCCTTCTTTTTCTTCTTTCTTTCCTGCTTGTTTCGTATGCTCTCTGTTCTTTTCTGTTCTTCTTTGTTTCTTTTTTTTTTTATTATTTCATTTACTATTTACTTTATTATATAATATATATTATATTAATATAATTATTTAATAATATATTTTAACACATAAAATCTCAGATTTTTTTTAAGCTTATGCCGCCTCAACTTATGCTAAATGGCATAATTGCCATTTTGGTCCTTTTTATTTTCTTTTAATCTACAATTAGACTTTTACTCCTTATTCAATTTGATCCTTTTTCCTAATTACTCTCAATTAAGCTAAATTCACTAAATAAAAATCTAATTAAGCACACTACTAGACTCATAATTACTCCTAATGATTATTTACTAACTCGATTTACTAAGACAGAGGCCCGATAACACATTTTTTTTTCTGGTGCCCACGGATTTCGGGTCGTTACACAACCGAACAGGATGGTGCCAAACATGCTCTAGAGTGTATACCAAAGAAGTTAAAGGATAAAGGCTATCCTCTCATTCATGAGGTTCGTTGCATTCTTTCATCTTCATTTAAATATTTTATGTTTATTCATAACTGTTTGTTTGTCTTGAAACTTACTAGTCATATTAGTAGGTATTTGTTCGTCTTTTTCTTCTTTTTCTTTATTTGAAAGTTGACATCCCTTACTAATTCATGCTTGATTTTGTTTAGGGCCTCCTGAATCATTTATGCATAAGAATAGGTTACAGGAGTTTACTCAACGATCATCCATACAGCTTCCAGTGTGTCATACTGTTAATGAAGGATTAGTGCATGCGCCCCAGTTTCGGTCAAGTGTGTTTGTTCATGGTGTAACATATACTTCTGAGACCACCTTTTCTATTAGAAAAACAGCCGAACAGGATGTTGCTAAACATGCACTGGAGTGTATATAAAAGAAGTTAAAGGATGAAGGTTGTCCTCCTTTTCGTGAGATTCGTTGCATTCTTACATCTTCATTTAAATGTTTTATGTTTATTCATAACTGTTTGTTTGTCTTGAAACTTACTAGTCAAATTAGTATGTATTTGTTCGTCTTTTTCTTTCTTTTTCTTTATTTGAAAGTTGACATCCCTTACTAATTCATGCTTGATTTTTTTAGGGCCACCTGAATCCTTTATGCACAAGAATAGGTTACAGGAGTTTACTCAACGATCATCCATACAACTTCCAGTATATCATACTGTTAATGAATGATCAATGCATGCGCCCCAGTTTCGGTCAAGTGTGTTAGTTGAAGGTGTAACATATACTTCTGAGACCACCTTTTCTAATAGAAAAGCAGCCGAACAGGATGTTGCCAAACATGCACTGGACTGTATATCAAAGAAGTTAAAGGATAAAGGCTGTCCTCTCATTCGTGAGGTTCGTTGCATTCTTTTATCTTTATTTAAATGTTTTATGTTTATTCATAACTGTTTGTTTGTCTTGACACTTACTAGTCAAATTAGTAGGTATTTGTTCGTCTTTTTCTTTTTTTTCTTTATTTGAAAGTCGACATCCCTTACTAATTCATGCTTGATTTTGTTTAGGGCCTCTTGAATCCTTTATGCATAAGAATAGGTTACAGGAGTTTACTCAATTATCATCCATACAGCTTCTAGTGTATCATACTGTTAATGAATGATCAGTGCATGCACCTCAGTTTCGGTCAAGTGTACTAGTTCATGGTGTAACATATACTTCTGAGACCACATTTTCTAATAGAAAAGCAGCCGAACAGGATGTTGCCAAACATGCACTGGAGTGTATATCAAAGAACTTAAAGGATGAAGGTTGTCCTCTCATTCGTGAGGTTCGTTGCACTCTTACATCTTCATTTAAATGTTTTATGTTTATTCATAACTGTTTGTTTGTCTTGAAACTTACTAATCAAATTAGTAGGTATTTGTTCGTCTTTTTCTTTTTTTCTTTATTTGAAAGTCGACATCCCTTTCTAATACATGCTTGATTTTGTTTAGGGCCTCCTGAATCCTTTATGCATAAGAATAGGTTACAGGAGTTTACTCAACGATCATTCATACAGCTTGCAGTATATCATACTGGTAATGAAGGATCAGTGCATGCGCCCCAGTTTCGGTCAAGTGTGTTAGTTGATGGTGTAACCTATACTTCTGAGACCACCTTTTCTAATAGAAAAGCAGCCGAACAGGATGTTGCCAAACATGTACTGGAGTGTATATAAAAGAAGTTAAAGGATGAAGGTTGTCCTCTCATTCGTGAGGTTCGTTGCATTCTTACATCTTCATTTAAATGTTTTATGTTTATTCATAACTGTTTGTTTGTCTTGAAACTTAGTAGTCAAATTAGTAGGTATTTGTTCGTCTTTTTCTTTTTTTTTTCTTTATTTGAAAGTCGACATCCCTTACTAATTCATGCTTGATTTTGTTTAGGGCTTCCTGAATCCTTTATGCATAAGAATAGGTTATAGGAGTTTACTCAGCAATCATCTATACAGCTTCTAGTGTATCATACTGTTAATGAAGGATCAGTGCATGCGCCCCAGTTTCGGTCAAGTGTGTTAGTTGATGGTGTAACATATACTTCTGAGACCACCTTTTCTAATAGAAAAGCAGCCGAACAGGATGTTGCCGAACATGCACTGGAGTGTATATCAATGATGTTAAAGGATGAAGGATGTCCTCTTATTCGTGAGGTTCGCTGCATTCTTACATCTTCATTTAAATGTTTTATGTTTATTCATAACTGTTTGTTTGTCTTGAAACTTACTACTCAAATTAGTAGGTATTTGTTCATCTTTTTCTTTTTTTTTCTTTATTTGAAAGTCGACATCCCTTACTAATTCATGCTTGATTTTGTTTAGAGCCTCATGAATCCTTTATGCATAAGAATAGGTTACAGGAGTTTACTCAACGATCATTCATACAGCTTGCAGTATATCATACTGGTAATGAAGGATCAGTGCATGCGCCCCAGTTTCGGTCAAGTGTGTTAGTTGATGGTGTAACCTATACTTCTGAGTCCACCTTTTCTAATAGAAAAGCAGCCGAACAGGATGTTGCCAAACATGTACTGGAGTGTATATAAAAGAAGTTAAAGGATGAAGGTTGTCCTCTCATTCGTGAGGTTCGTTGCATTCTTACATCTTCATTTAAATGTTTTATGTTTATTCATAACTGTTTGTTTGTCTTGAAACTTAGTAGTCAAATTAGTAGGTATTTGTTCATCTTTTTCTTTTTTTTTTCTTTATTTGAAAGTCGACATCCCTTACTAATTCATGCTTGATTTTGTTTAGGGCCTCCTGAATCCTTTATGCATAAGAATAGGTTATAGGAGTTTACTCAGCAATCATCCATACAGCTTCTAGTGTATCATACTGTTAATGAAGGATCAGTGCATGCGCCCCAGTTTCGGTCAAGTGTGTTAGTTGATGGTGTAACATATACTTCTGAGACCACCTTTTCTAATAGAAAAGCAGCCGAACAGGATGTTGCCGAACATGAACTGGAGTGTATATCAATGATGTTAAAGGATGAAGGATGTCCTCTTATTCGTGAGGTTCGCTGCATTCTTACATCTTCATTTAAATGTTTTATGTTTATTCATAACTGTTTGTTTGCCTTGAAACTTACTAATCAAATTAGTAGGTATTTGTTCATCTTTTTCTTTTTTTCTTTATTTGAAAGTCGACATCCCTTACTAATACATGCTTGATTTTGTTTAGGGCCTCCTGAATCCTTTATGCATAAGAATAGGTTACAGGAGTTTACTCAACGATCATTCATACAGCTTGCAGTATATCATACTGGTAATGAAGGATCAGTGCATGCGCCCCAGTTTCGGTCAAGTGTGTTAGTTGATGGTGTAACCTATACTTCTGAGACCACCTTTTCTAATAGAAAAGCAGCCGAACAGGATGTTGCCAAACATGTACTGGAGTGTATATAAAAGAAGTTAAAGGATGAAGGTTGTCCTCTCATTCGTGAGGTTCGTTGCATTCTTACATCTTCATTTAAATGTTTTATGTTTATTCATAACTGTTTGTTTGTCTTGAAACTTAGTAGTCAAATTAGTAGGTATTTGTTCGTCTTTTTCTTTTTTTTTTCTTTATTTGAAAGTCGACATCCCTTACTAATTCATGCTTGATTTTGTTTAGGGCCTCCTGAATCCTTTATGCATAAGAATAGGTTATAGGAGTTTACTCAGCAATCATCCATACAGCTTCTAGTGTATCATACTGTTAATGAAGGATCAGTGCATGCGCCCCAGTTTCGGTCAAGTGTGTTAGTTGATGGTGTAACATATACTTCTGAGTCCACCTTTTCTAATAGAAAAGCAGCCGAACAGGATGTTGCCGAACATGCACTGGAGTGTATATCAATGATGTTAAAGGATGAAGGATGTCCTCTTATTCGTGAGGTTCGCTGCATTCTTACATCTTCATTTAGATGTTTTATGTTTATTCATAACTAGTCAAATTAATAGGTATTTGTTCATCTTTTTTTTTATTTCAATGTCGACATCCCTTACTAAGTCATGCATGATTTTGTTTAGGGCCTCCTGAATCCTTTATGCATAAGAATAGGTTACAGGAGTTTCCTCAACGATCATCCATACAGATTCCAGTGTATCATACTGTTAATAAAGGATCAGTGCATGCACCCTAGTTTCGGTCAAGTGTACTAGTTCATGGTGTAACATATACTTCTGAGACCACCTTTTCTAATAGAAAAGCAGCCGAACAGGATGTTGCCAAACATGCACTGGAGTGTATATCAAAGAACTTAAAGGATGAAGGTTGTCCTCTCATTCGTGAGGTTCGTTGCACTCTTACATCTTCATTTAAATGTTTTATGTTTATTCATAACTGTTTGTTTGTCTTGAAACTTACTAATCAAATTAGTAGGTATTTGTTCGTCTTTTTCTTTTTTTCTTTATTTGAAAGTCGACATCCCTTACTAATACATGCTTGATTTTGTTTAGGGCCTCCTGAATCCTTTATGCATAAGAATAGGTTACAGGAGTTTACTCAACGATCATTCATACAGCTTGCAGTATATCATACTGGTAATGAAGGATCAGTGCATGCGCCCCAGTTTCGGTCAAGTGTGTTAGTTGATGGTGTAACCTATACTTCTGAGACCACCTTTTCTAATAGAAAAGCAGCCGAACAGGATGTTGCCAAACATGTACTGGAGTGTATATAAAAGAAGTTAAAGGATGAAGGTTGTCCTCTCATTCGTGAGGTTCGTTGCATTCTTACATCTTCATTTAAATGTTTTATGTTTATTCATAACTGTTTGTTTGTCTTGAAACTTAGTAGTCAAATTAGTAGGTATTTGTTCGTCTTTTTCTTTTTTTTTCTTTATTTGAAAGTCGACATCCCTTACTAATTCATGCTTGATTTTGTTTAGGGCCTCCTGAATCCTTTATGCATAAGAATAGGTTATAGGAGTTTACTCAGCAATCATCCATACAGCTTCTAGTGTATCATACTGTTAATGAAGGATCAGTGCATGCGCCCCAGTTTCGGTCAAGTGTGTTAGTTGATGGTGTAACATATACTTCTGAGACCACCTTTTCTAATAGAAAAGCAGCCGAACAGGATGTTGCCGAACATGCACTGGAGTGTATATCAATGATGTTAAAGGATGAAGGATGTCCTCTTATTCGTGAGGTTCGCTGCATTCTTACATCTTCATTTAAATGTTTTATGTTTATTCATAACTGTTTGTTTGTCTTGAAACTTACTACTCAAATTAGTAGGTATTTGTTCATCTTTTTCTTTTTTTTTTCTTTATTTGAAAGTCGACATCCCTTACTAATTCATGCTTGATTTTGTTTAGAGCCTCATGAATCCTTTATGCATAAGAATAGGTTACAAAAGTTTACTCAACGATCATCCATACATCTTCTAGTGTACTATACTGTTAATGAAGGATCAGTGCATGCGCCCCAGTTTCGGTCAAGTGTGTTAGTTGATGGTGTAACATATACTTCTGAGACCACCTTTTCTAATAGAAAAGCAGCCGAACAGGATGTTGCCAAACATACACTGGAGTGTATATCAATGAAGTTAAAGGATGAAGGCTGTCCTCTCATTCGTGAGGTTTGTTACATTCTTACATCTTCATTTAAATGTTTTATGTTTATTCATAACTGTTTGTTTGTTTTGAAACTTACTTGTCAAACTTACTAGCCCATGATATAAAGAGGACAGAGTTTAAAGAGGTTTTTTTATTTTGATATTACGCAAGTTTTACCATAATTAACAAATTTTTTGGCGTTGTAGTATTCTTTTGCTATTTTTAGCCACACCCATGATTTGTTTTGAGTGAACGGAAGGAAATTGTTTTACTTATTTTGAAGTGATATTTTTTACAAGAGTTTTACTCACCCTTCTAATTTCAAGTATATACTAATTATTCTTAATGTTTTGACTAACTATTTTAATACTTATGTTGTAATTAAGCGTTTCGTTATGTTAAATACATTAGATAACCAACTGAGGCATTAAAGTGTAAATGAGAATAGGAAATGAAAATTGTTTTCTATAACTAAGGATTCTTAAATAGGTATATCATACTTGCATATCAAACAGAAGTATTATAATTGCTTTGGGGTTTGCTAAACTTTTGGTTGCTCGTGCTCTAGGATACAGTATTTTGCAAGTCTATCTTAAATGAATTTGTGGTGAAGATGAATCTAGAAATGCCAACATACAATACCACTCAGTCAGGAGGAGTGCTTCCCCTTTTTGTGTCTACTTTAGTTTTCAATTGTGCGACTTATAGAGGGGAAACTGGTAGAAACAAGAAGGAAGCTGAACAATTAGCTGCACGTGCCGTCATACAATAACTTCTTGCTATCTTTCTTTTTCTATTTAAAAAATTCAAACATATATATGTGCATGCACGCGTGTCTAATGATGAGCTTTGGTGTCTTATCATAGACTAAGACAATTTATGATATTGTTTTTGGTGCACTAGTAGTGAATCTTTTTACTCCACAACCAGTGTTAATTTGCATATGTTTAACATTCTCTTATTAGTTTTTTTAGATTATTTCTTTTAGTATACTCTAACATATATTTGTCATCCTACTAACCTACTCTGTGGATGGCGGGTGAGATAATTTCTAATAATTTAATTTGCAATAGTCACTTACATGAGCGATGGCTATGTACTAAATTTTGTAATCGTCAAAGGTGTCATGCCATAATTTGCGATGGCTATGTTCGTGAGGTTCGTTGCATTCTTACATCTTCATTTAAATGTTTTATGTTTATTCATAACTGTTTGTTTGTCTTGAAACTTACTAGTCAAATTAGTAGGTATTTGTTTTCCTTATATTATATGTCTTAGCACATGATATAAAAAGGACAGAGTTTAAAGAGGTTTTTTTATTTTGATATTACGCAATTTTTACCATAATTATGCAAATTTTTTGGCGTTGTAGTATTCTTTTGCTATTTTTAGCCACACTCATGATTTGTTTTGAGCAAAAAGAAGGAAATTTATTTACTTATTTTGAAGTGATCTTTTTTACAAGAGTTTTACTCACCCTTCTAATTTCAAGTATATACTAATTATTCTTAATGTTTTGGCTAACTATTTTAATACTTATGTGGTAATTAAGCGTTTCGTTATGTTAAATACATTAGATAACCAACTGAGGCATTAAAGTGTAAATGAGAATAGGAAATGAAAAATGTTTTCTATAACTAAGGATTCTTAAATAGGTATATCATACTTGCATATCAAACATAAGTATTATAATTGCTTTGGGGTTTGCTAAACTTTTGGTTGCTCGTGCTCTAGGATACTGTATTTTGCAAGTCTATCTTAAATGAATTTATGGTGAAGATGAATCTAGAAATGCCAACATACAATACCACTCAGTCAGAAGGAGTGCTTCCCCTTTTTGTGTCTACTTTAGTTTTCAATGGTGCGACTTATAGAGGGGAAACTGGTAGAAACAAGAAGGAAGCTGAACAATTAGCTGCATGTGCCGTCATACAATCACTTCTTGGTATCTTTCTTTTTCTATTTAAAAAATTCAAACATATATATGTGCATGCACGCGTGTAAATATACCCTGATTTCAAGCCACTTATTAGCTGGATAAATTCTCATCTCTTTGTTGGAAGATCATGGAATTTTTGTGATTAAATTAATTATTAGTTGATATCGTTAAATTGATAATGTAATTTTTAATTTTATTGTTATTCAATCACAAAATTAAATCAAATAATGTTAACCAAAAATTTAAAAAAAAAATTTAATCACGCCATAGCACTTTAACGAGTGAGAAAATCTATTTAGATATACTAATAACATTTAAAAATGATATATAAAAAAAATATCGATTGAGTTTTAGTTTGATTGGTATGGGCATTGTTGCCAATGCAAGCACATTATCCTCATATTTATGGGTTGGGGAGAGGTTATGGGTAATTCTAACCATTGTGTCAAAAAGAATAGATCTAATCAAAACCTGTAATGAGATTGCTTTTGTCGAATGTTTTTTTATTGCGAACAAATAATTCATTGAATTGGAAATCATTACAAGAAGATGAGTTGTAAGATCTTATTACATCAAAGAGAAAATCCAAAGAAATACAAATAATAGAAAATTTATGAACATTTGAAACTTAAGTTATACTAGAAGATTGTCCGACTTTAAAAAAAAGTTGACATTATAAATACAAGTCCCTTCGTGAATGCCATGCCACGTCTTAATTTGAACGTCAATTAACATAAATGACTATCATGAATTGAAATGTTGTATCTGCGACCGATAATATTATCATCTTCATTTAATCATGTGAAACCTTATAGAACCTTAAATACATTATAGTAAAAAAACGAGTCGATTTAAACTTGAGAATCCAAGTTGCCATGAACTCGATCGAGAAGATAGAGTTAGTGCAAACTTGAGAAACTCGAGCTCTTACCCACTCGAAAAACCTCTCTCCTAGGACTAGGAGGAGACAAGAGCCAAAACCCTATGCATAATTATTATGCCGTGAAAAACAAGGCCTCTCGATACGGAGAAAAAGGAAGGGCGACCGGCGAAAGAAGTGGCAAAGCAAGTGTCGGCGAGGGGGGAGGGCGAAGGACTAAGGAGATGGATGAAAGGAAAGAAGGGTGGGGAGGAAAGACATGAGCTAGGTAACAAAATTAAATCAATAACAAATCAATTTGGGTTTTTAAGAAAAAAATATGAATTCTTTATCACTATTCTTTGTGTTTTTTTTTTTAAACTAAAATCTTCATTCCTCAGGAATGCTTTGAAGCTCAGGGCTCCAACAATGGCGACTCTTCTTTTTAATTGCATTAGACCTTAAAAGCTGCTTCTTTCGCAAAAGATTCAAGCGTTCTTCAACAGAAATCAAAGGTGGTGATGATTGGTAATAATAATAATTATTATTCTTACCAGTACCACCATTGATTACCCCCAGCATTTGCCTCAAATCTTGCTTCTTCACTACAATCTTCACCCTCAAAGCACCATTTTCGTGGATATGAGAGACGACACCACCTCCACGATTGTTGCTAGCATTCGCAATGGCTTCCAGCAAGTAACTATTATTACTTCTTGTTAGAGATTTCTGGTTTCGACTTTTTGATTGTTTGAAATCTCTCTTCGGTGATGCTTTTCCTTCCATTTCTTTTTTCAATATCGAAGAATTAGCGTTTAATGCTTATGGTGTTTATATACTTATCCGCCATGGAAAGAAACACGTATAAATGCAAGGTTGGCAAATTAATAAAGACTTTAAAAATTGAGGGTATAAAGTAGTTGATCATTGCTGGTAGAGTACCAAAATTGTCTTATTTTAAGGCTTAGCTGAGGAACATTTGCATGTGCCATTCTATCTAAAAGTCAAAATCAACATACTCCTACTCCCCTTGAATATTCTTTTATCATATTTACTCTTTTTGATGTAATGTCTAAAACTACTCATAGTCCCTCTCAGCCTTTTAATTAAGATGATAACGAGCTTTAAAACATTTAAACTCATATCCTCCTACACTAGCAACAATACCGATACCAATCGAATTAAGACTCAATCGGCCAAATACCCTTTGTTTATTAATTTGTTGTGTTAATTGTACCTTATATCTTTAAATTATGATCTAAATTTTGAATTAATCTCAAATTTTATTAGGATTAATCTATGCATGGTATCAATATCATGCATTGTTGTCTTAATCTTGTCCTGTCTAAAATGTAAACCTTAAATTTTGCATAAATATATTCGTATTTGTAAATGGCTAACTCAAACCCATCTAGAATTACTTATGTTATTTTTTATTTTCAAATATAATTTTATTTAATATTTATTAATTGTATATATCTTTTACTATAATTATATATTTATTATTTTATTAAAGTTTTCAACATAAACAACTTAATATATATTCTAATATTTACATAGCTTATAAAAAATATTATAAACTTGAAACAGATGAGGCTCAAGTTGAATATTTAAACTTGAGCTCGAACTATATTTTAAACAAGTTCAACTTTTTTTTTTTTACTTAAATCCATTTTCTAGGTAATATATTTGTCCAAATTAAGGGTAACAATTTGGATTGTGAATTTAAATATATGTGAATATCTGATTTAGATATCATGGATTAGAATTTTAAAATTACTATCTATTGTAGATTAGAAGCGAATGTGGACAGGTATATTGAATATCCATCATACAAATTTGAATTATTACTTACTCGGATAAGAGATGCGTATTCATATTCAAATATCTAAATCCACTGATTATCTATACTATTATTTAAACTCCAGACTTAGTTGGTATCACAAGTCAATTGAGTATAAACTCGATTAGAAATTTACGGGATGTTCTTCTGTAATTAAAATAAGTAATATTATTTGAAAGTATTTTAGTCTTTTCACTTTAAAAAACCAACAAAAATATACATATGATGGGGTTCAAACCCACATCAATTGTATTAGTAAAACGTTTGATTTACTACACAACTAAAGCTTGAATTTGATACTTTTTACATTTTTATTTTTATTATGTACACTTTATTATCTTCATCAGCTATATATATATATATATATATATATATATATATACTATTATTTAAACTCCTGACTGAATTAGTGTCACAAGTCAACAGAACACCAACTCGGTTAAAAAATTACAAGCATGCCCTTCTATATTATTTGATTGAGTTGTTGTCACAAGTTAACTCGACACCGATTCAAGATTGATGACAACACCATGATAAACAACTTAATCTATTTTTTTATTTTAATAATGTGCATATTTCATGTGTTATTATTAATTAATTTCAAACCATAAGTTTCATTAGTTATTGTATGTTATCACACATTTGTATATACATTAAAAAGGGAATTTTAGAGGATTCGAATTCATATTTTTGCAAATTTGGATACCAGAAAATAATTAAAAATTTTAAAATCAATTTTTTTGTGGATTTAAATATCCGATGGATAGTAATGCTCGGATAATTTGTGGATAATAAATGGATTTGGATTTTTAGGTATATTTGGATATTCATATAATTAAAAAAAATAGATATCCGACCGCTATCATTCCTAATTGAAACCCTCCTAATTTTGGGCAGGTTTTTGGACGTAAGTAGGTAGCTCGACTTTTGAACAAGTCTAGCTTTAATTAAGTTCTTAAAGAATTAGTATTAGATCATGTAAGTCTTTCCATCAACCTAGTCTTTAGCTTGATGTTAAAAGCTAATTTAGATCTAACATGAAGCATGACTAAAACATGGATCAAATTATAAATATGTGTATACTTGTTACATGAACACCTTGGATTTGATGTGTTAAAAACATAGCTCCCCTAAATTTTAAGGACATTGTTCATCTTTTTAACACATCTTATGCAAGCTATCCATATTGTCGGCAGAGGCGATTCTAGGGGGGCTGGCATGGGCCCCGGCCCCCCTAAAATAAAAAATTATCATTTAGGCCCTCTAAATTTTTTTAAAATTTTAAATTAGTAAATGTAAAATTGTATTTTGGCCTCCCCTAAAATTATAAAAATTTGATTTAATCCTTTAAAATTATAAAGATATAGACTATAAAAAATTAAAATTTCATTCGCCCCCCTAAAAAGTTGTTCTGGCTTTGCCCTTGATTGTCGGTACAAATTTGTTTACAATTTTATCGATGTGTTCAAATATATCCATACATCATATTCGACTTGACATTTTAGTACTCAAATTGACAGATAAACTGATGAAAATACTTGATTGATAAATTGAATATTGATACTTTGATGATTCAATTAAAACATTTTAAAATTTAAAAATCAATTTATAAACTACGAAGTAGCTTACGGGCATTTGGTCCAATTAACCCTTTATTCATTGACAGCTTGATAATAAACGTAGCGAAATGCAGCCGACTTTTTACATGCAAAAATAAATAAAAATAAAACCTTGTTTGTTGAGCTGGAAAATGCTCAACTCGTTTACGTTAAGGGAAGGGGTGCTAAGGCCTTTGTAATATAATGAATCACCAAAGTTATGAAATAAATATTATTTTGGAATTCTAGAATTCGAAATTCATTATTTTTTTTTTATTTTTGTGCCTTTTTTGGTATAAAAAAAAGAGAGTAAAGGTGGGGATGGCATTTTTTAGGACAAAAGATAAGGTGGGTGACCATATTAATTATTTTTCAAAGGAATGTTTAAGACAGGAATTAATATAGGTCTAAATTGAAAATGGTCAAATGGGGTTGAGCTGTATAAAAGCTGTGTGTGTGGTCAATTATTCTTATCTCAGCTAACACCAATTCGGATATATATTGAAAATTATAATGTACATGAATTCTTGTTTTTGTCTTAGAAATGGAATGAGATGGAATCTCGTGTGTTGGAATGGTGAGGATGATTATTGTGAGTTCAAGTCGTGTTAGTGATGTTGTCGTTAGAGTTTTAATTTTTTTTATAATTAAAATAAAATGGAATAAGATGACCACCACTTATAAAATCAATTATCATTATTTTTTATTTGAAATTTGGGTTCTTCTTTTTATTGTTTAATTAATACTTTTGAAAATGAATGTTGTTAATAGAGTTTTGATGGATCGGATTATCTGTCTAAGTTTGAAGGGTCTGTTCGAAATTTTGGAGGATTTAGATAAAAATATTGGGCTTGAATAATGAACTTGGACAAAAAAATTATACCGATTTAAAATATAAGTCGAGCCCGAGCTCGATCCGACCCTTTTTTTAGTTTGTAAGGTTTTATATTATGTTTTTCTTTTACATATTATGTAATTTATAACACATAAAAATTAAATTTATAACAGTAATACTACTATAATGTAAACATTAAAAAAGTTAAGATAACTATATACAAATTTTTAATTAATATAATATATAAAATTATTAAATATCAAATTAAAAATAATTTTTTTATTTTTTCAATAATATGGGCGGGCCTAACATGGATTTGATTTAGCTATTTACAAATATAGATGGGTTTGGACAAAACTTTAGGCTCATACTTTGGATTAGATTAGGCTTGGACAAGCATAAAGTGCGTTAATTCATGCATAGACCTAGCCCAAACCTAACCTAGCCCATGAACACCTTCACTTGCTAATACAAAGATGAAGTTATGGTATTGGTTCACTCGAAGGGTGGAGAGCGATTAGGAAGATTGAAAAAATATGGATATTCACAGAGGATTGAAGAGAAAAAAAAAAGGATGAGAGAGAGTTGAAAGTATTAGAGTATAGAGAATGTCATGAGCTTCTAGCTAAATGCTCCTAGGCTTTTAAAGAGTTGTCTCTGATCATTCTCAATGTGTCACGTGTTCCCACGTATTAATTTTGGACTCTCTAAGGATTTAGCTTACGTATTGATATCTTTTCATTATAGGTATGATCATTTTGAAAGGTCTGGCCTTTATGTAAGCAATCCTTAAAAGGTTGGGACTTAATTTAAGCATTTAGCATGAAAAATATGTTAGGTTGTCTAAATTTAAAATTTTCATTGAAAACTATTTAAAATATTAAATTAAAAACAATATGTATTTTTTTTTAAAATATGGGTGGCTTAAAACGAGTTTGAGTTAATCATTTACAAATACGAACAAGTTTATGCAAAATTTTAGGATAATGTTTCAAGCCTGAACTTGGCAACTATTCCCATATTGGAGCTTGAATTTTTTTTTAGTCCAAGTTAGGCCTTGAACTTGCCGATTGTTCCCACATTGGGCCTTGAACTTTTTTTTTCTCCAAGTTAGGCCTAAACTTGACAATTCTTTCCCATTTGGGCTTAATTTTTTTTGTCCAAGTTAATCATTGATATTTTCTTAAAACCCTAAAGTTTATGCTCTAATGTGAGAACAATTGTCAAGTTCAGGAATTAACTTAGACAAAAAAAAAAGTTTAAGCCCCAATGTGAGAACAGTTGCCTAGTTCAGGCCCTAACGTGAAAACAATTATCAAGTTTAAGGCCTAACTTGGATAAAAAAGTTCATATCTCAATGTGAGAAAATTTACTAAATTTAGGCCTCAAATAATAATTTAACCCTAAATAATATAGATTATTAAATATAGGAAAAGCATTGTAAGCCCAACTTCTACAACATTATTCGATTCCACTATTTATCTAATGACATGCGTGGTCGCGTGGGCGTACGATATGAACAAATGGTTACAAAGCCCAAAGCAAATAATAAAATTAAAAAGAAAAAGGGGGCATTTTCTAATTTTCTATTCAATCCAACTTCACTTTATTGCCGACAAAATCGAACCCGCATAACACGTGCACTCCAAACATTCTTCTTACTTATTTTTCCCTCACTTTCTCGGGAAAAATGTTAAAAGTAACTGAAACAGAAGTGGAGATACTGTGTAAAAAGAAGGTCATGCCTTGAGTAAGAAAAGCATAATTGGAGTTGCTGTTAGTTTATGTATGTTAATGGATTTTTTTAATAAAAACTGGAAAAAGTATCATGGAAGTCCCTGTATTAAGAGTCAGAATACAATGTCTCTTTTACTTAAAAAAATAGGTAAATTAGTCTCTGTACATTAAATTAAAGAGTAAATTGCTCATTCTATAAAAAAATTGCATCTAGTTCCACTGATAAAAATTGGTCATTATACATCAGCATAAAGTACACGTCTACTTCTAGTTATTTCGTTAGTTATATCAAATTTTATCGGTACAAGTGGAAATTTTTTTTAATAAAAATAACCAATCTGCCCTTTGATTTAACATAAATGGACTAATTTGTATATTTTTTTAGTAGAAGAACAAAATGTAATTTGACTCTTAGTATAAGATCCTCTATGATACTTTTACCTATAAAAATGATGAATTGTATATAATTGAAATCATCCCAGATAAAATTATATACCATTAAAGTGTGTGAGTTGTAAAAAAAATAATTTCAAAAGTAAATCAATTTCTGCTATTAGTTTCTGTATTGCACGAAAGTTGTTGATTTAGTCAATATATCTTAATTTGATTTTTTTAGTCCTTATATTTTTTTAAAAAAAATTTGAAACTCCAATCCTAATCAAATGATGGTTGTTGAGTTCGTTAAGTTAAATTATGATATTTCGAAAATCTTATACAGAAAACATATTATCACATGTTTAATATTATGTTAGGTTGTTATTTTCACATAATCCTCACAAAGACCATGTTATTTTAATTAATAAATTTAACAACTCTCGTTTGAGTTAGGACTAAATTTTCAAAAGTTAAAAACATATGGACTAAAATTGATAATTTTAGAGAATATAGACGAAATCCACAACTTATGGGACTAATAACAGAATTTGACCTAACAAATTTAATTGCTACCATTTAAATCATAATTGAAATTACAGAATTTAAAAATACAAAAACTAAAATTAATCAATAAAATTAATATAATTAAAATATATGAACTAAATCCAAAACTTAATCATAAAATTAAAAACACAGAAAGACTAAATAAATTTATATTTTTGAAAGCAAATTAACCAAAATATTGTTGCTAAAAAAGCAACAAATAAAAAGACAATCATGAAAAGATTTGAAATTTGTATTAAACCAAAATTCGGATAAATAAAAAATATATTAATTATTTGTTCAACAATTGCTCTGACCTTATTTAAAATTCAAACTTTAATCAACATGTACTTCATTCGGCAATTTTTTTGGTCAGAATTAAATTATATATTTTTACGAGAGTAAAAATATAATTTCATCATTTTAATAAATTATATTTTTATAATTTTTGAATGGTTAAATCAAGTTTTTGTTATTTTGAGAGATCAAAATACAATTTTACTATTACTAATTTAAAATTTTATAAATTATAAAGAACTTAAATTGAAAATTTCCCATTTAGGTGGCGATGACGCACTGGTTCCTTAGTGGCTCCGCCATTGAAAAATATCTTCCGTTAATTAATTTTATATGACTTATGGGATGCACATCGATGACTTTGTTGAGGTGGTGATGGTTGAGTAAATTAATTGAAAAATAATCTCTTTTTAATTGGGTTAACAAATTTTATGGGCCATTAATTCGAATAACAATTATTCTTTTTATAAACAATAATTAAATAAATTATGAATAAATGTTTTTATTATTTTTAGATATTAAACAATTAAACATAAATATTAATAAGTTATAATAATAAATTTAGCCTTCAATGTTTATAATTTTTATCAATTTGATATTTTTAAATTTAAATTTAACCATTAATCTTTAAAAAAATAGCCAAATTGCTATTTATTATCTGAAGTGCTGACTAGAATATTACTTTTTAACAATATTGATGTGGCAATCTAAGCGGCAATCTTTTTGTACTTCATGCTTACATAGCACGATCTGTCTTATATTTTTAATATTTTTTAAAAAATAGCATGTAGTACACATAACTTGTCATTTGAGTTGTCATGTTTAAAAATTTAATGTTTTATTTTGTATTTCTAATAAAAAACAATTCAACTTTTTTTAAAAAGGTCGAGCGTAAAATTTAATTAAAAAAATAAAAATCAAATTGATAAAAGATGTAAACATCAATGACTAAATTTATCATTATTCATTTTAATACTTATGTTATCAATAAAAATAAAAACAAGGTTAGTTATTACTGTTGGCTTCTTATAGCGCTAATACGCATAGATAGGTATATATATTTTTTTAATAATCTCATTATAGATTTTGACCATATCTATTAAAAAAAATAATGTCTAAAACTACCAGAACAATCTTTTGAGGGTGAATGAAATTTTAATTTTTTATAATCTATATCTTTATAATTTTTAAAAGATTAAATCAAATTTTTATAATTTTAGGGAGCTAAAATACAATTTTACCTTTACTAATTTAAAATTTTTAAAAATTTAACGGGGCTTAATAGAAATTTTTCATTTTAGGGGGGCCGAGGCCACTACCCGCCCCTCTAGATTCACCTCTAAATAGAAAGATGATGTGCTTTGATACACTCGAACCCAAGTTCTCCTGCATTAGTAACAATACACATGTCAATCGAGTCAAGACTTAATCCACTCTACGTTTTAATATAATATTTTGTTTTTCTACTAATTAATATAATCTTATTAAACCCTTATAAATTAATGTTTTTTATTGGGATATTAATCATATGAATGCATGTAATTACAATTACAAATACAAATATAGTTGGGACTTGGGAGGCAGACGTTTTTTGCATCTTCCGTTAATTGTCAATTTTAAAGAATAAAAAAATCGAAAGGGAAAAGAGAAACAAAATATCCAACGTGATGTCATGAATGTCTCTCCCTCTATCTCCTTTATTATTTTAAGGTTTAATTGTGCCTTCAGTCCCTATACTTTTAGGATTTTTGAAAATTGGTCAGTTCTTTTTTTAATTTTAGGAATTTATTCCATCTATTTTGCTGGTTTAAAAATTAAATTCTAATTGATAATATATTATTTGACTCGTGTTAAATTTAAATTTATGTTATCTACTGGATTTTATTTTTAAATAAGAAATATGAATATTAAAACATCATATTCATATTTAAGAGAAATTCATTGACAATGTTATTACTTATACTTTAATCTTCAAATCTAACAAGTAGAGAGTAGGGTTGAAGCCAAAAATTTCATGTTGGGGGTCAAGATAAAAAAAAAATTGAGAGGGTCCATAGGTAAAAAATGTTGTTAAAATGGATTAAATTAAAGTATTTATTTTTGGAGGGTCACATGAAAAATATTGTTTAGCTAAAGCTGGAAAAAGGATTGAATTGAACTATTTATACTTAATAGGAATTAAAAGTGAACTATACCATTTAGCTACTGGGAACCTAAGCCCACCTCTCTCGGAGTGGTCCGTGGTGGGAGACTAAATTAGTGGAATAAAAGGATAAATTAATATTTAGTCCCTCAACTTGCTTACCTTAGTCCAAAATTTTTTTGGTTCGCATTAATCTTGGAGTTTAGTAGTTTTTCTCGATTTAGTTCTTGAATTTGGATTCCATTAGGTATGATAATATGGCACTCTAAGATTGTGTCAAGTCATCTCTTGAGTTTTTTTTTTTTAATTTTCAATAGTTTTTGGTATTTTCTAGATTTTAGATATATACATTTTTTATTTTTAGGTGATGACGTGATATAATATCATAGTATTACATCATCATACCATGACAGAATCCAAGTTCAGTGACCAAATTGAAAGAAAATTTCCAAGTTCCGAGACTAATATGGACCAAAAAAAAGTTTAAAGACCAAGTTGAAGGACTAAATGTTACTTTATCCCTAAAAAGCCTAATTATAAGGGTTTAAAGAATACGAGGATTGATACCATAATTAAACCTTAATTTTAAATATAACAGTACCAAAGTAGTGTTGCTCAGCACCATATAGGAGGCCATATAGGAGGCTTCACTGTTTTTTTTCATTAAATCCGAAGAAAGAGAAAGAAACCACGAGAGGAAAAGAGAGATCGAGAGAAATGGAGAAGAAGGTGAAAGCTTTAAGTCATCTATACGTGACGGTGTTCTTGTCGGGTTTTGCGAGCTTTATTGTGGTTCCGGCCATAACCGACGTCACCATGTTCGCACTTTGCCCCGGCACCGATGAATGCTCCCTCGCCATTTACCTCTCTGGTTTCCAGCAAGCTGTACGTTTTCTTCTTCGTCTTCGTATTTTTTTAACCTAATTTTTTTAATTTCCCCTTCAATTTCACACCTCAAATTTCTGCGAAATTGCAGTTTTGTTTTTTTAAAGATATATGTTTTCTGTGTCCTCCATAAGTTTAATCTTCTTCCTCTCGGTAAAATTCCAAGAAAGATCCCTGTATTAGGAGTGAAATTGGATTTTGCCTTCTTTACTTAAAAATGGGTAACTTATTTTTTGTAAATAGGTAAATTAATTTTTGTCCATTAGATCACGAGTAAATTGGTTCTTTCTGTTAAAAATTAGTCCTTACACTAATTTTTAACAGCAAAAATAGATGTAATTGTTAACCAAAGGCCAATTTACTTTCTAGTCTAATGTACATAAATTAATTTATCTATTTTTTAAGTAGGAGTCTCCATCGTATTTTTTACCTCTTCCTCTCTTTTCTTAAAAGCATAAAAAACTTCATTAAGGTTTAATCGTAAATTTTATCTCTCAACTTTTTGAAAATTAAGAAATTAATACTTTTATATCTAATTTGGTATTATCGTTAAATTGATGATTAATTTTTTTCTAATTTTTGTGAAGACTAAATTTTAATAACAAAAATTGATGAAATTTTTTAAAAAAATGGATCAATTTACTTTTTAATTTAAAGTAGTAATTATTTTATCTATTTTTTAGTAGAATAGAGAAAATACAATTTGAGTTTTAGTATAAGGGCTTTCATGGTAGTTTTACTTCTTCCTCCAATAAAAGCGTAAAAAAGAGATTAAGGTTTAATCGTAATTTTCATCTCTCAACTTTTGGAAAAGTAAGAAACTAATCCTTCTATTTTAATTTATCTAATTTTGGTATTATCGTTAAATTGAAGATAAAGAAATCAGTAATTTAATAATTTATACGAAGCAAATTGGTTAAAAAATAACAGTTCTACACTAGTTTCTTAGTGTTGTAAAAGTAAAAGAACCAAATTTTAACAAAACAAAATAAAATGGTTAATTTTTAAATTGTTTGTAAATTAAGGGATGAAATTCAAAATTACCCAATTTTTATACATAATCTACGGTTGTGCTCGATCATGTAAGGTCGTTGTACAGGCCAAGTTCCCACCATAAATCCACGTGTCGCATTCCAGTAGTACTAGTTTAAATTTAGCGCCCGGGTTCCCAGATATTTCCATAATCCGGACAAATGATTTTTCAATTTTTTTTCCTTTTCTTTTATAGATATATTTTATTTAACTTCATTTATTTTTTTAATTATTATGTGATACATTGAAAATGAAATTTTATTAACTTTATAAATTGAATTAAAATTTTTTAGGTGTTTCATTTAGTTATTATCTTTTAAAATATAATTAAGGATATACGAGAAATTAATAATTTTTTAAATTTTGTTTGTGAAATTTAAAAACAATATTAGTTTTTATAGATGAAAATGACACAATTTAGTGAATTAAATAATAAATATTTTTTAAAATTTTTATTCATAATTATTATTTTAAAATATTGCTTTTCTTTTACTCAAATGGGTTTATGAATTCTAATATTTTAAGAATGTGTTATTTTACTAATTTTCACTTATGTAATATTTAAATTTTATGGATTATAAATTATAATTCATATTTTAAAAGAACGAAAATAAATAAAAATTTATATAATATTTCCTTTCAAAGTTTTTTTTTTAATTTTATTTTATAAAAAACTCAGTTTCGTAAATTAAATTCCAATCTCTTTAATTTAATTTGTGTGTTTAGCTAAATTCCAACCTCTTTAAATTTGTTTTATCAAATATTTGACGGGATATTAGTTTTCATGGAATTAATGCTGAAGTTGTCCCTTGTAAACAAACAGATTCCCAATTTTGCAAGCTTCCATTTGGGAAAATTGAAATGTGAGTGCGACTTTTACATATGCAAACAGAGGCTTGCATGCATCATTATCACCATCCAACAAAAACCTCTTTTTGCTCACTCCACTAGTCCCTCCCTCACTATCATACACACATGTAGTTAAATATATACTTGTATTTTTCGCACTTCTATTTTTTATAAATTTAGTCCCTTTATAGATTTTAAAGTTTAGGTTCAATTGATAACACTATTAAATTTATTTTGTTAAATTAGTTGGTATAACATTTTGAAAAAAAAAAAACTCACGTAGTAGCATTGTAACAAAAGAAATGACATTGGAAAGAATCTGAATTCAACAGAAGAAGTTTAACGCAAGTAGGGGTGAAGTTAGGAAATTGTTTTAGGGGGCAAAATTGAATTTTTTTTTTGGAGGGGCGAAGGTGAAATTTACCATTATACTAATTTGTGATTTTCTAAAACCTAAAGGACTAGATAAATAATTTTTTATTTTTGAGGGACAAGGCCAAAGCTAGAAAATTTCTTTAAGAGGGAAAAAATGAATTATAAATTTAGGTGGGATTAAATTGCAATTCTATCATTATACTAACTTGTAATTTAACAAATTTTGAAGAATTAAATGAGAAATTTACCATTTTGGGGCCTACACCTTTATTACAATTAGACTTGTATTTTTAAATTCAAAAAGAAAAAAATAGAGACACGCTTTTTTTTTAATAAAATAAAAGAACTAAATTTTAAATATACAAAAAGTATAGGGACTTAGAACATATTTTAATGTTTGTTGCGTGACATTTGAGAGACATGGGAACCATCCCGGAAGCTTAATTATTAGATACAAACAACTTGTGACAACTTTGCCAATAGGGACCATTTTCATGTTTTGTCATTTACTGTTTAGTTCAATTTAACAAATTTTGGAGTTTCTTTCAAACTGAACCAATTAGTCTTGGATTTTGATAAGATACCCTGCTCCACATTTGTGTGTTTGTCGGTATATACTGACAGTTTATTACAACATTCCAGTATAAATGTATGTGTCAAATTGTGACTTTGGACCTTTTACTATGTTCAAACTTGGAATTTAGTGATTGTTTTTCTAAGTTTCTACATAATTTAGTCTCTTTGTTTTTAAGTTAAAATATGATCCGAGTCTTCATATTATTTATATATTTGGAATTTGGTGAAGTACTTGAGAGATATCTGTATTATAGGAATTTGATCAAATTAGTCCCTCTATAATTAAATGAATCAATTTACTCCCTTTACTACTAAAAAGAATCAAATAAGTTCAAATTGGAATTGAGTTAACAGATACTGTAAATGAAATCTTATGTTTATAACTGAACTACAATTGAAAAGAATAATTTTCAAGACATTTTCTTTATATATTAAATGTTAACTTGTTGAATTTAGACTTATTTGATTTTATTTAATTGTGTAAGGACTAAATTGATCTATTTAATGATAGAGGAATTGATTTGATCCAGTTCCTATGTGTCAATACCTTAAGCTATTCTAGTTATATTGATGTGATTTTTTTTTTCCTTAAAAACGCATAATGTTAGACAATAATTTTTTAAAATTGGAAATGGTAATTTTAAGGAAAAAAAAAAGTTAATGGTGGTTAATAATGACATTGTAAAAACAAAGTGCTCAAATTATGTGAATTAAAATATATAAAGATCAAATCTCAAATTTGATTAAATAGAGGGATCAAAACAACAATAAAACCAAATAGGTGTGAAAAAGATGTGTTTTAGAATAGTAAATAATTTACTTTAAAAATAGATATCATACACGTATATATCTAGAAAACATAAGAGTGGTTTAATCAAAAGAATCTATTACCTTGTTTGATCTATTAGAAAAACAACAAATATTAATAGAATTTTTTAAATATTTTCATCCAATCTCATTCGATAAAGATGGTATGAAACAGAGATATTATTCCTTTCCAATAGTTTTATGTCACATCAATAATTTTATCTTGAAATTTAGGATTTTCATTTGAATTTAATTTTTTTCAAGATAAAAATACTAAAATTCAATTGATGTGATATAAAACTATCAAAAAGTAAATACAAATGACGTATCGTGACGTCCTTGTTTCATAAAAAATCAATAATTTTTGTGGCCTACTATCTTTATAAAATCTTTTCTTTTTCTAAAATTTCATTTATTTATTTTTCAAAATATAGTAATTGATAGATCTAGTATATCACACGTCACATAGAGAGAATGAAAGTCCTTGTGAGTACATCCATGTTAATATCTGCTCCATAATGGCATCATTAAAAAATAATAATAAATTAAAAATCAGTATTCTATTTTAATAAAATATAAAAAGAATTGTGGTTTATCGAGTTGGGTAAATAGATATTTAATTTTGAGTTTAATCAAAAATCAAATGGTTGGAATTGAAAAAAACTTGTGTCGACCCATTTCGCTTAATCGTCATTTTTATATGTGACTCTAATGTGATGTGACGCATGCAGGTGATAGGAGTTGGGACTGCTCTAATGATGCCACTTATTGGAAATTTGTCGGATCAATACGGAAGAAAATCACTCCTTACGTTACCTATGACTTTGTCCATTATCCCTTTTGGTATGTATGCCACACATGAACACACATTTCATTGCTTTCATTGTCTCAATAGTAACTTCATCACCACTTCGTGTATATATATATATATATATATATTTCATATTCATAAATGAATAGGTATTGAATATGAATATTTAGAGTAAAATGGACACTCTTGATAACGTAATGTTTCGTAAAGCATGCTTAGGTGGGTTGTGCATGTTAGTGCCATTTCTTTTGCTATAACCTTATGCCATAGACATTTTTAAGATATTACACTAGCACAAGTGGTTTAACAAGTGACATGAGAATTGTCATGTGTAGTTTTATTTAATAATTTCAATTCCTTAATTTTATTAATCTCGAAAGTAATTTTATTTGTTCCACTCCTCATAATATAAGGTCAAATTCAACTCGCATCTTAAATTGAATCTACAATCGAGTGTGAAAATAGACTCTCTCAAATAAGAATTTATCCATAAAAGCCTACAGATAAGAATCACATGCAAAAACTCTACTTTGATAACCTCTGGAAAACCACCCTTCACCAAGATTAGCGACACTCCACACCTCTGTGGCAAGAACTGCATTTGTCACAGTGACTCCATACTCCTTTACTGTGTAAACAACCATTACAAGCCACCCACATCCTAGAAAATCTAAGCAAATCAAAGAATTTGACTTTCCTTTTTTTTTCTTTTTAAGGCAAAAGATTTATATGTTATGTAAATCGCATTCAAATTAAGTCCTTTTTTAACTTTTGAATAAATAAAAATTTTACATTTTTAGTCCTTTAAAAAATTAATAACGTAATTTAAGTATTTTAATTCAAAATTTTATAATTTTATCCCACCCTCTTTAAATAAAACTTCTGATATCCCCCTTACCTTGCTCTATATATAAGCTTTCCGCACTTCTCTCCCATGAACTACACCCATCACAACTTCTTTTCATACCCTTTACGATGTAAACTGTCACTACAAGACACCCACATCCTTAAAAATCTAGCAAATCAAAGAGTTCTATTATTTTTAAGACAAAAAGATTGATACGTTATGTAATATGTCTTATTTTTTCATGCAGCTGTATTGGCATGCAGTACAACAACCAATTATTTTTATGCCTATTACACCCTCAGGACACTCACTGCCATGATCTCCGAAGGCAGCATTAACTGCCTTGCTCTTGCTTATCTGGTAATTAACCTCTAAATCATCATTAACGGCTTTGTAATTTTGGTACCAATGCACATTTTCAAAAGCTGTATAATGATGAAAACCCAAATATACTATCTTTAACACGATTACGACGTATTGCAGGCAGACAACATATCCGATACCCAACGAGCATCTGCATTCGGTATTCTTGCAGGTATAAGCTCAGGTGCATTTGTATTTGCAACACTCGCAGCTCGTTTCCTCTCCGCCAGTTCTACATTTCAGGTTGTTTTTTCCCTTTCTCTACAACCTCTAAACTTCACCTTTCCTCATTGTTGAATCCGAAATTTTCTTTTCAGGTTGCTACATTTGTATCAATGCTTGCAGTAGTTTACATGAGAATATTCCTCGAGGAAAGTATACCAGATCGAAACGACGGTATGACACAACCAATCTTGAAAGAAACCGAAGGTGTGATTGAAAAAGATGGCAATGTTGATACAAGAAAGATGCCTGTATTCAAGACCATTCCATCCTTGAAAGACATTATTCGCTTGATAAAGAGCAGGTATCTGTTTTCGAGTGAACTCTTGAGATATTGTTTAAATTATATCAATGTCAGCAGAAAATGACCGATCAATGTTTGTAATTTCAGTCCATCATTTTCTCAAGCAGCAATTGTTGCTTTCTTCCAGAGTCTTGCAGAAGGTGGAATGATATGTTCGATAATGGTATATGCCCTTTCGTTTTCGGTAATTTGTACCTAAGCTAACATTTCTTGTAAATAAAGACTCATAGTTCGAACATTCATGATCCTGCAGTACTATTTAAAGGCTCGTTTCCACTTCAACAAGAATCAGTTTGCTGATTTGATGTTAATTGCCGGAATTATATCGACCGTTTCACAGGTACGAACGTTGTCAATACATTCCGCATAACTATTTTCGATTCTTATATGTTTTGAATCGTATTTTTGCAGTTGTTTATCATGCCCTTATTGGTATCTCCTATAGGAGATGGAAGGTTGCTTTCAATAGGACTCTTAGTTAGCTGTCTGAATGTAAGAGTTTTTTTTTTTTTTTTTTTTTCAATATTTTATAACATTGTAGTCATTTCTTGGAAGACAAGCAACTAATGAATTTTTACCTGTTTTTTTTTTTTTTCTTACAGTCCATTCTTTACAGCTTGGCCTGGTCAGCTTGGGTAATTTCAAGACCCGGAGTTTAACTTAATCGGATCATACAGTGATTCCCATTCATCCGTATTTATACCTCATTTACTTTGAATGATTCGATATTTGCTGCAGGTTCCTTATGCAGCTACTGCATTATCTATTGTAACGGTCTTTACAACACCATCTGTAAGTTTCTTTTTGCCATTTCATGGTGAAGCTTTTGTTCTATAACTTGAAAGCAATGGCTATTGATTGAATCTTAATTATGAATCATATAGTTACGTAGCATCGTTTCAAAACAAGTGGGCACCACGGAACAGGTAATTGGATCGGATCTGTCCTGTTTCTGAATCCTTTTTCTTCATGCATGAACTTTTAACTGGTTTTTGTAAATCAGGGGAAAGCTCAAGGATGCATATCAGGTGTGACTTCCTTGGCCAACATCATTGCTCCATTAATATTTAGTCCTCTTACAGGTTTGTAAAGATTGGTATTTTCCAAAAAATTTATAGTTTTTTGGGGTTAATATAACTTTTAGTCCCTGAACTGAACAATTAGATCCACTTTGGTATCAACTTAAGGAACCAGAACAGACCTAATTACCAAGTTTAGTACCAAAGCAGACCTAATCGCCAAATTCAAGGACTAAAAGTTTTATTAACCCTTCTTTTAACTGTTGAACCTCAATTAACCATTGAACATTTCCTTTATGTTCATCCCAGCATTGTTCCTATCTGAAGAGGCACCATTTCATTTCCCTGGGTTTAGTATCTTGTGCATTGCCATCACATTGGTATGAACCTTTTTTACTTGGTAAAAAAGTAAATAAAGTATTTTTTTTACCACTGTAAATTTGGTCTTATGTAACTAAAACAACTTTTTTTTTTTTCATTCAACAGATGATTGCCTTCATTCAGAGTTGGACAATAGGGAAGACTCCTTCGAATTCAAGGGATGAAAACTGCAGCAGTAGCATGGAGGTTTAGACAGGAGAAAGCTATAGAAAAATGTATTATTGCTTTATATAAATATGTAAATACACGAGGAAAAAACTCGAATACGAAAACCCTAATGTTGAACGTAAAAGCTGTCTGTTATGTACAAGTATAGTTACGAAACAGGTTGCTACCGCATTATGATTCAACTAAATAAGTCCTCCAGACCGGAGACATTGCCTCCATCGTCCGAAGAAGCATCACTGTTGATGTTGAAAGTCAACATTAGATCCATAAGTTCTTGCCTTTAGGATTGCCATGAAAGTAACCGCAACATCAGGTCTTAGAGTGAGGTTATTCGGGTCACCCGGCCACTAGATTTCGATTTTAACTGGAGACTGAAAATGCAAAATTACAATCATCATTAATCGTTAGCATCATTATAACTGGAAAGATTACTTTGTGCATCGTCATTGCTATCATCACCATCATTGTCATCATCACCATCATTATCATCATCGGACCAGGTCAGGTTTGAGTTGAGTTTTCGATTTCGGGGCAGAATTGACAACTCTGCCACTGGCGCATCATTGTCCTCATCGTCGTCATCACCATCATCATCAATAGCTTTAAAAAGATCATCATCGTCGTCGTCATAATCATCATCATCATCTTCTTCTTCACCGTTCGACCAATCTAAGGAGAACAAACGACAGGAAGCTCGTTTTCGAACCTTTTGCAAAGAAGTAATAGCAGAGAGATCATCGGACCAGGTCAGGTTCGAGTTGAGTTTTCAATTTCGGGGAAGAATTGACAACTCTGCAACTGGCGCATCATTGTCCTCGTTGTCGTCATTACCATCATCATCAATAGCTTTAAAAAGATCATCGTCGTCGTCGTCATCATCACCATCATCTTCTTCACTGTTCGACCAATCTAAGGAGAACAAACGACAGGAAGCTCGTTTTCGAACCTTTTGCAAAGAAGTAATAGCAGAGAGATCAGCTCCTTTGCTTCTCATACATCTTTAGAATGGAATTGTGGATATTGCCGACAAATCCGTGAGAGAATTAAGCTATCTTATTTATTACTAAAGTAGTAATGCCAGTAATATTATTCTTCTTTCAATAAGAGATTAGGATGAGGCATACCTGTCCGATGTTTGTCGGAAGAACAGCTTTTTCGATGGCCTTCGGAGTCCATATTTTGATATCATGCTCGATTCCACAGCTAGCAAGAACTGTGGTATGAGGATGAGATTCGATACAGTTGACCACATGCTTATCTGCTTCCATAACACAAACTAGCTCTCCGCCTTTCTTCTTCCAAATAAATATTTGGCCACAGTCCAATCCACTAACCACAAACTCGGATTTTGGTCCAAAGAAGTTCACACCTTTCACCGTCTGACAGTTTCTATGTCCCTTATAAACTTGCGGATCAGCATCCATAGCAGCAAGTTATATTTCACTTGCTTCACTACATGCAGACGATGATGATGATGGGACTGGATTTTGCTCCAATTCCATATCTCGCATAAAGAGATAGATGAACTCGTTATTGTAGGAAACTAGAAGCTAGATCAAATGCCGAGGACAAAAACGATCAAAAGGTAGACCAAAATCAGTTGAGCCATCCGACTTATAATTACGTAGATCATAAAAGCGAGTATACTCATCAGATCCTCCAACTGCAAAGAGATTTGGGTTCCTTGGATCAATCGTGATAGCATTGAGGTTGATAACTCGCGTGTAAACCCTGCTATCATCAATTGGACAGCATATGAAAAGTTCGATAGCTGCTGCAGTTCGGAGATCGATCTGAAATGCAAGTGATAGCGTAATAGAGCCATATAAGTTGGCTATATTAAAATCCAGACAAAAAAATCAGGCTATTAGAGCAAATGTCATCATAGAACAAAAAGGAAAGAGAACAATAACAAGAGAGTGCAGCATTGAAATTATGTTCTTCCATTGAAGAAACCGCTTTATCTGCCGAACAGCCATGGATAAGAAAATAGGTAAAGAAAACATAGGAAATGATTTTGCAGTTAAAAATAACTCACATGCTGCACTAATCCGTCTTCGCCACAAGTATAAAATATATGAGAGCTTCCTGGTTCGATGGCCAATTTATAAGCTTGTCCCTGATGTTGAACCAGCACCCTAGTTTTGACTCCACGTTCCAAAATTTGGGCATGTCGAACCTGCAATTAAGTAACAGCTCCATTAATTCACCATATCAAGGCCTTTGATTAAGCACACGATGCATGTTATCTGCATTGCACCCAAATTTGCGGGACAAGATTCAAGTAGCAAATTGATCCTAAATAAGAAATTCACCTCCCCATCTGCAGCACAGGTAACCAAGCTGCGATAATCCGTGTAAGGCATGAATTTTGCTTGCAAAACATCGTTGAGATGACCTGACAGGAAAGAAAGCTTGGTATGCCCTGTTTCTCAATCCCATAAAATAACCTGCGTGTCATCGGAGCCTGAGACTAAAACATTGCCATCGGCATTAAAGCTCACAGTGTTGACACAACCTTAGTGCTTGTCAAGTTTCTTGTAAATGTCAAGCCGAAGCACAATATCCTGGAGCATAAACCAATTAACAAATCAATATCTAAGTTTGCTATGCATTTGCTTGCCGGTCTATCGGACTTGGACTAGTACTATGAACATATTATCAATCCAAAACAATGTAACAAGCAGTAAAAGTACCATTGAAGTCCCTATAGTAGGAATCAAAGTGCATTTGCCCCTTCTACTAAAAATATGGGCAAATTAGTCCCTATTTGTTAAATCAAAGAGCAAACTTGTCCTTCTATTAAAAATTCTATATTTTCTGATTATTTAGTCAATCACACCCGTTTTAAAAATAGATGAAATTTTTAACGTAAAAGACCAGCTCATTGATAACGGTGATAAACAACAAATGCACCAAATGAGAGTAACAATGCGCATTGAAATGGCTAGTGCAATTAATAAGAGAAAATTTGCTCACTTTCAAGAAAATTTTGAAAGAAAAAGGTTAAAAATATTCTGATACAATCCACGTAAAAGAAGACCACTGTATTACTAATCACCATGATTCGGCAGTCATCATTTACTTTTACAACCCCAAAGCAATAACAGTTTATAAATTAATAAGATCAACTAAAATCTCCCCTAAATTACATTCACACATTATCAGTTACATAAACAAAAATCTCCCCAAACCATTCATTCGTTGAAAACACAATTGAAAAGACACCACAAAATAAATAAGAACAAGTAATATGAAAAACGGGCATATTAGACCTCAGAAGCAGCAAGGCGTTTGACGAAATTCCTAGCCGAGATTTCCCCTACTTCACGTTGCCAAACATCAACCACCGCCTTGTCTAAGCTGGTCCTTGCCCTTTTATTGCTCATTATCGATTAAAAGCAAAAGGAAAAAAAGCAATTTTTTGAGGAAATATTTTTTCTTATTAAAGAAAGGATAATAGAAGTACTAAATTCTATCTACTTTGATTCTCATTTGAAACCCAAAATGGAGCTTAAATAGGTTTTTCTTTTTTAAAGAGACAAAAAGGGATAATTAAATGCTTTGGAATTTGTTGGTAAACTTTCCTCCTCAATCCCTCTCAAATGCGAAATTTATTAATTGGTCTCTTTTAAAACTTTTAGAATAATTTAATATCAGTCCATTTTGGAAGTGAATAATAAGGAAAATTAATCATGGTATAATTATATATAATTTTGATTGATATAATAATAAGTTTAGCCCTCAATAATAATATATTTTATCAATTTGATTTTATTTCTAAAAAATTTAACAAATTTAGCTTTAAAACTTACGGTAAAATCTTGTGGGATCCTTTTTAAACCAATGGTTGTGGTTAAAAGACAGCAATGAAGAGATTATAACCGTTTGATCAAGCCACATCATAAAATTGTGTTGTGACTTGGAATTTGTTAAATCGATTACCAAATAAGTTATTTTCTTTGGACATTAATTTCTCTTTTAGTGTTGAAACCAGTTCAATTAGTTAAAAAGGAAACTCACATTTCTCCTTTTTTACCGAATAAGTATTTATTTTCTTCCTTGTTTTTAATCAACTATTGATTTAAAAGTATCTCACCAAATTTCATAATTAGATCTTTACATAAACGCTACCGACATTTACAGAGGCTAAATTTGTTAAAATTGGACTAAATTGATGGAATTTATAAATTTTAAGGTTAATTTATTATTTACAATAAAAACATTGAATATTGACACAAATATTTTTAGTTTCCCAATTTTAAAATTAATAGAAAATATTTTTTTATAGGATTAATTTACTCAGTATTAATTATGATGTGTATCGATAATAGTTTGACACGTGGTGTTTTTTCAATGGTAAAATTTTGGTACTAAAAAGGAAAGCTTTTTCAAGGTGAACGGATTTAGGAGAGGATCAGATGGTAATAGGAATCTCAACGTTAACTATTCCCTCACCATGGAACCACCATGGCCGCCACTGCCTCCGCCCAACTCCACCCCTAATCAAATGTGAAAGCGGAGGAGTGCCACTAACAAAGCAAGCTCACCGCTTCTTCTCTTCATTAACATCCACGGCTGCCGTCGACGACCCCGCCATCGCTAACCGGTTGATAAAGAAATTCGTAGCGTCATCTCCAAAGTCAATAGCTTTGAACGCCCTCTCTCATCTTCTCTCTCCCCGTAATTCTCACCCTCACCTCTCCGCCATTGCCTTCCCTGTAAGTCCGCCGTAAGTTCCACCACTGCAAATTTCATTTTTTTTCTTAATTCTAACATGGGGTCGTTTTTTTTTTTTTTTTTGTGATAAAAAGACCTTTTTAAGCTTTCAATTTCGAAATTTAGCAGATTGATACATTTCAGAAAAAATTAAAGCAATTGAGAAGTGAAACAATTAATCACAAAGATATTAATGTTTTGCTTTGTACATTATTTTTATTGATTTAGTAACAAATATAATTTTCAGAGTATACACATATGTTTGAGGCTGAATTTGATGAATTTATTGAATTTATTAGAATTAAGGTCAAAATGATAAAATATATAAGTATCAAAAGCTTTGATATTATATTAATTAAAATTACCTGCAATTGATGGAAATCATTAATGTAGTGCCAAATTGTACTTAGTTGTTCACTTTTAAAATTGAAAGATTAAATTGTTTTAATTTTTTTAGACGGATTAATTTGTTCAATTTCGAATTTTAGAGATACTTGAAAGATTTTTTTTTTATCTTCCTTTTCTTTTTAACAGATGTATACTAAAATAAGTGAAGCATCATGGTACAATTGGAACCCAAAGCTAGTTGCAGATTTAGTTCCATTGCTTGATAAACAAGGTAAGCACGATGAATCCCAAGCTTTAATTTCTCAAGTTGTTTCAAAACTCAAGTTTAAAGAGCGAGATCTTGTTCAATTCTATTGCAATTTGATCGAGTCTTGTTCCAAACATGAATCAAAACAAGGGTTTAATGATGCTTATGGTTACTTGTCTGAGCTTGTTAACAATTCCTCATCAATGTATGTGAAAAAACAAGGTTATAAATCAATGGTTAGTAGCTTATGTGAACTGGGTCAACCTAATGAAGCTGAGAATGTAGTTGAAGATATGATAAAAATTGGGGTTAAGCCTTCATTGTTTGAACTTAGGTTTGTTTTGTATGGATATGGAAAAATGGGGTTTTTTGAAGATATGGAAAGAATGGTTAAAAAAATGGAGACTGAAGGATTTGGGGTGGATACAATTAGCTCAAATATGATTCTTTCATCATATGGGGCTTATAATGCACTACCAAAGATGGTTCCTTGGTTGCAGAAAATGAAGGCATTGGAGATTCCTTTCTCAATAAGGACTTACAATTGTGTGTTGAACTCATGTCCTATGATCATGTCATTCGTTCGAGGCTCGGGTGGTTTCCCAGTTTCAGTTTCGGAATTGGTTAATGTTTTGGATGAAGATGAAGCATTGTTGGTAAAGGAATTGGTTGAATCATCTTCAGTGTTGGATGAGGCAATGGAGTGGGATGATTTAGAGTTGAAATTGGACTTGCACGGTATGCATTCGGGTTCGGCTTACTTGATAATGTTACAATGGATTGAGGAGATGAAATCGCAGTTCAGAGTCGAAGAATGTGTGGTTCCTGCACAAATTACGGTTGTTTGTGGAACTGGGAAACATAGTAGTGTTAGAGGAGAATCACCCGTGAAAACATTGATTAAAGCAATGATGGTTCAAATGAAGAGTCCAATGAGAATTGATAGGAAGAACATTGGTTGTTTCATAGCCAAAGGACAAGTTGTGAGGAATTGGTTAATCCAAAGCTTGGATTAATAACATCTGCTATTTGTTTTTAGTGTTTTGGTTGATTTTGATTTTGTTTTGATCTTTGCTGATTCTGGTTTAGGTTTTAGCACGTTCATGAAAATAAAATGGCATGTGTTAAGATCGTGTAGAAGTACATGGAGGCCCATGTGTTAGATTGCGTTTTGTTTTTTTAATTCAAAAAATAAGTAAATTAGTCCATTTATGTTAGATCAAAGAACAAACTCGTTTTTTTGTTAGAACTTTTATTCATTTCTACTATTAAAAACTAGCATAGCTGATGAAATAATCAGACAATTACATGTGATGTGTCATGTGTATTTCATGTAAATGGATAGAATTTTTAACGAAATGATCAGTTTGTTCTTTAATTTAACGTGTGGAAAATTAATTTATTTATTTTTTGAGTAAAGGGTACAAATATAATTCGATTTCTAATCTTCTATGATACTTTTACCGTGTTTCAAATGACATAGATGTAAATTCATGAATAAATAACATACATCAAGTAACTTTAATACTATACATCCAGCATTATAGGTAAATTCTATGCATGAAAACACATACATACAGGTTTCTATAATGCCAGACATAAAAAATCAATTATCAGAATGGTTAATAAGAATGAGCTGTGTTCGGGTGGTACTTGTTAATGAGTTTGGTGTTTTCTTTGTAAGATCTTTAAAGGTTTTTATATGAAATAAAATTTAGGAGAAAATATGTCATAAATCCTTATATTCTTCAAAATTTTGGAATTTAGTTTCTATACTTTTATTTTTAAGAATTTAGTCTCTCTACTTTTCATATTTCAAAATTCAGATCTAAATGTTAACACTATTAAGTTCTTATGTTAAATTTAGGTTAATCACAACATTTTTTTACTTACATCATTGTCAAGTGAGTTTTTTTTTTTTTTTAATTTCAAAATGTCATAGCAACAAATTTAACAAAAAAATTTAACAATGTTAACAATTAAGCTTGAATTTTGATATCTAAAAAGTAGATCGACTAAATTCTTAGAAATAGAAATATAAGGACTAAATTTCAAATTTTTGAAAAAGTAAAAAGACTTCATATTTTAATCTAAATTTTACTTTTACCGAGCTCCAAAAAAAAATCTATTATCACTTATCTTTATTATAGAAAATTAATTTATTTTTTATACAACACCTAAAATTACTTAAACTGATAATAATATTAGTATCAGTCGAGCTAAGATTTAATTGATATTTCAATACATATATATATTGGCATATCACATCATTAAATACACGTATACTAATGCATACACACATACATGACAAAATTTCAATACAATATTAACACATATATATACATATAACCACATGCGTACAAACACATTTTCCACACTTGCATGTAAATTCTATACTTGTTCGTGGGTCGAGTTATGTGTTTAAGTCTATATTTGTTTAAGTAAAAATGTTAAGTTTAAAAAATAGGTTTCAACAAATAAATTAGATTCGATTAAAATATTGGCGAAGCTTGGGTTTAAGCATTTAAGGCATGAGCTCAACCCAGTCTATTTTCTAATTTCTAATATATAGTATGTAATTTATTACACATAAAAACTAAATTTATGATAATATATACTACTATAATGTAAATAATAAAAGCCAAGATACCTGTGTATAATATTGTAATAAATAAAAAATATAAAAATTATTTGTTAAATTTAGATTATTGTAACATTTTTTTAATTATATTACTATTAAGTGAGTATTTTTTTAATTTTAAAGTAGTACGTGATTAAATTTAACAAAAAAAATAGCAATCTTAATAATTAAACTTGAATTTTGAATCTTTAGGGACTAATTTCTAAATTTATAAAGGGTAAGGACTTGTGATATATTTTGAACTTTAATTTATTATAGTCTAACAAGAAGTTTAAAATGCTAAAGACAATTGTTGTTATTACAAAATGGCCGTCCAACTGTTTGTCCATTTTAATGGCATATTGGTCTGAACTCCCGCCAGAGCTTCTATCTCTAATAGCCAAACGTCTCGAAACCCAGTTCGACGTTCTACGATTCCGATCAATCTGCCGTTCATGGCGTTCTTCTTTTCCACCAAAGCTTTACCCTTTACCCAAACGCCTCCCTTCATAAAAAAAAAAAAACCAAAGCTGGATGCCGATTCTCCCTCAATCAAATCACCATAGCCACCTTGTTCCTTGTTAGATTGCCGCCGGCCACTGAGAATCGAAGTAACCAAACTGACCCTTCTTGTTGGCTGATCAAAATCAGTGATGGGAAACCGTTGAATCCGATTACAGATTCTGGGTTGAACGCAAATTTACCAAAGGTATTGAATTTGATAAATTGTCAACTCATTGAATTGGGTCATGGATATGTAGGTCGATATAGTGTTCATATCAATTATCGCTTCCAGGGACTATATCGAAATTACATAGAGAAAGTAGAGATTTTGCGATTAAGTCCCGACGGCGATGATTTCATGGTGGTCGGGTTGTTTAGCCACGGTGTGGAGTACTTGGATTTGTTGAAATCAGGAGAAAATGAATGGACTGTACTTGAAAATATGCATGGTATTCAAGATATTATCACATTCAATAATAAATTCTACGCCATTGAACAAAGTGGAAGAACTATCATCGTTGACCAATTTTTCAGCGTTGATTTCATACAACATGCTGTTGGCTCTCCCACTAACAGGAAATTCTTGGTTGAATCCAGTGGGAATTTATTGATTGTGGAAATGATTTTCCTGGAAAATTCAGAATCCAATGCTGGTTTTAGAATTTTCAAGTTAGATGAAGAAAATCAGAAGTGGGATGAGATTAAAAGCTTGTGGGATCAAATTTTAATTCTGGGTTTGCATCAAGTGGTTTCAGTATCAGCTTATGAATTTCACTGGGGTGATCAAGGGAACCTTATATTCTATTCCATAGATGGTAATGTTGAAGATAGAGTTATGTATGTGTTTGATTTAGAAAAGGGTATTTCAATTCCTTTAGAGAATTGTCCTGTTTATTGTAACTTCTTTTGTCCATTGCCTGTGTGGTTAAATTCTTCAGAATCAGTGGTTTCTTCTTCAATGGAAGCTACACCAGGAACTGAAATTGCAAATTTAGGAATATGTGAAGATGTTGGTAGTAGTTTTTCAAGTTCTTAGTGCAGGTTCTGATTTTTGTTGTTTTAAACTTGTGTAGTTCCAAATTCAAAGGCCATTTTCAGAACTGATGATTTTTTAAAAAAACTGGGTTGATGACGTTTCATTGCAGTGGTTTATTTGTGATAGTTCTTTCTCATCAGTACAGTAACTTATTTGTGTGGCTTATCGCCTTATCATTGGCTAGTTAGGAGTTAGGACAGTTGATGGTCCCTACAGGTGATTCAAACCAGTTGGAAAATTTGGGAACTGGTATATTGGTCTGGATAAAAGAATTGAATCTACTTTTGAGCGAATAGTTCGAAAACAATAAAAAAAACAAAAGCCGAGATTAAAAAACTCAGGGATGAAGCGGTTTATAATTTTTTAGTAATTTTGATAAATTATTTACTAATTATTGAACCAATGATCAAACCAGTTAAATTAAAAATTAACCAGTTTAACGACTAATTTGATTTTTAAACTGGGTCTTGGTTAGACAAATTAGTGATTTAGTAATCCTGTCAATTTAATTAGAACCAAATTCGAGCTCATTTGGGAATTGGTTTAAATGACTCTGTTTGATCGTGTTTTTTATGATCAAATTAAACTAGATCGAATTAGAATTTAAGTTAATTGAATCAAATTTTTAGGTTCGGGACAGAGAGACATGTCAAACCGATCGATACTAGCTTCGACTCCACTCGAAAAATAGGACTAATCTTCCTGATGCAAAGAAATATACAAATACAAGATATACCAATATTTCTTAACCAGTCAGACACCCAACTAAACTGAGTTACTTCTATTTATAGAACTTTATCTTACATGGGATCATGAATGTTTGATTTCAGTCTCTCTCCGGCGCATTTTCTGAAACCCTTCTCTCGCTCAGGCTACCTGTATACGACCACACCTTCTCAAATTCACTCGCGAACGGTTTTTCAAATTTCCGGTCAGGTTCTTCCTTAATATCGTTTCTCTTCAAAGAGGAAGCTGCTCGTCGTGGACTTCCGGTGAGTGGGGTTGGAGAACAAAAGGTCGGTGTTGCGAAAGGAGAGGCATAAGGAGTGTGTTGAATTGAGAAGGGACTAGGAGACAATCGCCTTTGGATCGGACAACCACTGAAACCGCTCCTGCTGAAAAGAGAAACTGTTTCTGCCGCGGCACGTTGCTTGATAGCATCATCAACATAAAGAACATCATCTATCCTTGCCATAATGTTGAAAGCCAAACTCTCCATCACCCTCGAGTAGCTTTCAAGAATTGACTGCCCAACATCCTGCAATTATATGGTAAGATCGATTCAAACAACAATGGGAACCACAGTTCAAGAAATATTGCCATATTTGTAAATTCACTCAATATAGGTCCTATTACCCCCCATTAAAAAGCTGTGGTCCCAAAGATCATGGATGGTACACATTTGTAAAAAGATACAAGGAAGCAACGTAAGTTGGTTCTATCCCACCTAAGCAACATACTTGTGTTTCTTGTTTTGTTTATATTGCCATAAAGAGAATTGGTGCAAAATACCTTATTGTATTGAATTTTGTTCATATCCAATGCTGTTTGTGGAAGGCCGGGGAATCGAACCCTCAAGCTATGTAAAAGGGTCTCGGCTCTTTGTGATAAAAAATTGTTCTTCTCACTGTCGGACACAAGGCCCTTGACCTTTCCTCCCCATGACGAGCGCTTCCCTTTGGTGTGATTTGTGTGTTTCCTCTGATCTTTCTGCTTCCAAACATGTACTGCTGCCTCAATCCTGTTAGCTATTTCCAGAGTTTGATGTTCTGTAGACAGATCAAGGCAATCAAGGAGACATTCCGGCGAGAACTGATCGGCTGTAATGTAGCGGTAAATGATATCACCCAAACAATCTTTTCCATTCTGATGACAAGGAAAATGTGTCAACCATTAAAGCAGATGTAAGAAAAGTATGCTAGATAACAATTGGTACGCAATAACAGTCAGCAGTCCATTTTCAACTATCATTCAATGCTACATCAAAATGCACCTCTTTTCTAGACTTCTGCATGAAATTGTCAATCATACTTTAAGCACCTTGCTTAATAAACAGGTTTCTTGATAGAGATGCTCATTAAGAAATTTACTAATACCCGAAATGACATAGAAAATATGTTAACCCTTCAAGTAAATGTAAGAAAAGCTATGTTAAATAAACAATAGGTTCGCAATAACCATCAACAAGCTCATTTTCAACTATTATTCAATGCTACATAAAACGCACCCATTTTCTAGACTTTTCAATGGGAGAAACCTAATCATGCAAGGATTTTTCAATCATAATTTAAGCAACTTGCTTAATTAACAGGTTTCTTGAGAGTGACGCTCATTAAAAATTATTAACACCCAAATTGACAATAAACTTTGAGTACCTAATATGAACAATCACGAATTCATAAGCAAGGAAAAAATACATGATAGTTGATACGGCTTTCAGCAAGACAGCACAAATGTCACTACTTGAGGAACAGTGACGGACCTTTGGTAATGTCTCCAAGTAAGCAGTAGGAATCTCCATCTCAGCGAGCACGCTGTTATTGATCGCCATGGCAGCCTTTAGTACTTGGTTTGTGCTATCCCTACATTGTTGCAGCTTTTTCCTTGCATCTTCAGACAAACCATTCGGTGGAACTTTTGGACACGGCAACCACCACTTCTCTTCCTGCCTAATTGAGGGTCTCCCTCCAGAAACAGACGATGAATAAGCACCACAGTCACCACCATCACCCACAACTATACCCCGATCAACATACCAAAACTCTGTCTCACTAAAACCATCAAGCATGGTAATCAAAATTGCATCAAGCTTCTTAAGGGCCGGAAGGTTCATATACAAATCCAACCGTGGCCTTGTCACCATGACTTCATAAGTGCCTCCTCCAGGGAATTCTTGTATGGATGGTACAAGCTCAACAATCGAATCACTCACACACAAGAGCCATTCCATTTCCCTCTTCCACATTTCTTTCTTCTGTGGTGCTAATGGTTCTAATCTCCACAATTCACCAAAGACGGTAGCTGCCATTACAACGAAGAGTACCCATTTAGCTTAAAAGAAAACTACATAACATACACACACATATATATACATAGTACAAGAAATTATAAGCAAAATCAAACAAACCAGAGAGATTTGTGATTGCATTCGAAATGGCAAGTGCGGTACACACTCCTTTTCCACCTCCAGACATGTCTTCTCCTAAAAGAAGCTTTGCAAATCTCTCCTTCATCATCTCAATTCCTACATAATATAAAATAATAATAATAATAAACAATACAAAACCAGTTATAAAATCACCAAATGATGTATAAAACACCGTAAATAATAATAAAACCAAGCATATAAGCTCACTGAACACTAAAATGGAACACTTAAAGAACAAGAACCTGCAGTTTTTTTTTTCAAAATGCTATAGCAGAGAACAAAATATTGAAACAAGAAACCAATCTTCCTCAGTTAAATGCTTAATTACCCAAAAATTCCTTTTAAAAAAGTAAAATTAATACTTAATTAACTGAAAATAGGAAACAAATCCTTGATTTTGCTTCCATACTTGGATTTTTTTATTTTTTTTCACCTTCATAATATTTTTGCAACAAAAATGGAAACAAGCAAAAACACGTTGCTCAGAGATATATACTAGACCATAAATCTCGTCTCTATCAAATTTTTACCAAAAATTGCGGAAGATTTTATTCTAAATATACTGAAAAAAAACCGCGAAATACCGGACAAATCGGCGTCGCGTTTCTCAGTCTTCTCATCATCCCAAATCACGACATCCTTCCCTCCGATCACCGGCAACTGAAAACCGAACACTCCTCCGGCCGCCATTAACCTCGGAGATGACGTCATCGAACTCGAACAACCTTCTCCATCGAAACGCCGACACGAGAAGCTACTGCAACTCTCTGACTCGCTGACGTCAGCACTCAAACTGTAGCTCCCGCAGCGCTCGCTCTGCTGATCGGAGCCATCGTCGTCGGAATACACACTCGCCATGTGATTCTTTTATAGATCAAGCAAGAAAAAAAAAAAACAAAAACCCAACGGCCACCTCAGCCGCACATTAGGTAAACAGCTAGAACTAAAAAAAAAAAAAAAACACAACTGGGTCTCCCTCTCTCTCTCTCTCTCTCTCTCTCTCTCTCTCTCCTGTTTGTAGCAGTGAAGTGAAATGTGGGGAATTTGGAATTTAGAATTTAGAAAGAAAAAATCAACGAAGACGAAGAAGAAGGCGAAAAATAAAGTGAAAAAGAGATGAGAAATGCTTCACATTCTCTCATATAACAAGCTATCATTCATTCATTTTTTTTTTTTGGTTCACCTTTTTTTTTCTCTCTCTCTATAAGTACTGAAACTTTATCTTTGGGTTTTCTCTATCTCTTAACAATTTGTTTTTACAGTGAATGTGTGTGTGTGTGCGCGCGCAAAAAGCTAAAGTGACGGAGTTTGACAGTGCTTTTATCTTTCCGTCAAAGCTCAGCCATGGCTGTACCCACCCCCCGACAGGTGACCTTTTTCTTTGGAGTTTTGGCCCCCACTCCACCCGGTTTCCTCAAATGCCATGGTGGAATTTATTGATTATGGGCTATTTTTCTAGTATTATTTGAATCACATCATATCAGAATTGGTTGAAGTATTAGGAGATATGCACAAATCATTTATTACTTGAATTTGTATTAAACTGTTAATCAAACTAAAAACTTGATTAAACTAACTGTTTTTTTAATTTTTATTTTTAAGTATTTACTTAATTGACTTGAAAGAACTAATTGAACAAAAAAATTAATAATCTGATTAATTCGATCACTTATCAAATTCTGAAAATCTTAATTTTTGTTTTCCAAAATAGCAATTCTTCTACCTTTTTAGCTCCACTTTTCTGAAATCATTGCATGATTAGTTTTATCAATAAATGTTTCAATTTCCTTGCATAAAATTATATTGTGTGATTTGCGGATCTATGATATTTTTATGTACATTTGTCATGAATATTGTTATACACCCTAGAGTTAGGATACACATCAGCACAATGAACCACTGAAATTAGTCTTTTTACCCCTAGTCTTTTGATCCTCTTGACCCCTTGCTCATGTGACAAAGCCACTCGCTCAACAAGCCACCTCATCAACCACCTATTTTTTGGAGTCAAGCACTTATACAGGTGTGAACACGTCTCTAATAACAAGTAGGTCACACTAAAAAATGACAATCTTGTAATGCTTAGGACCATTACATTCGCATCCGACATACATTGTCAGCACGTTCGCCATAATTGTCGGGTACATTGCACTACATGAAAAGAGAACTTTGCCATTAAATGTCTTCCTAATGATGAAGAGTGGATCGATCTTTCAATTGGATCCTTACTTTGAGCAATCAGCCTATCCTCCTACATATCACTGTCTTTCTAGATGAATCGCCCCTTTTATTCTCTTCTTTATCTTTGCTCTGTCTCCTTCCCTTATTGTTTATTGTATCAATAGATATATTTTATTTTTCAAAATATTAATCAAATACGAGTACTGGTTTTTTAACCTCATAAAATTAGAAAGAAAAAAAAATCCACTTCTAATGTATTAAATAAAGGCTGAGTATTTAGTATATTTCCAGTGACATGTCTCTTTTTTAAATGTATATATTTAAATATTTTATTATACTGTTATAGGATATTTATTAACTCCTAACCCTGCTTATAGAGTTTAAAAACTTTACTGCTAGTCTACCAATAATTTTCCTTAAATAATTTTTATTATATTTAAATGTCATAAATCGTATTAAAAACTTTATTTAATTTAATTTCGTTATCAACATATTTAATAATAACATTTAAAGATAATATTCTATAATAATTATCAACAACTATTTATTTCTTTGTTGTTATCTATATTATTTTTGAACTTTTAATTAGTGATATTTTCAAAAAAATATTTAAAAACCATTTCTTTTACGTAATTATATTGTTGTGAATTTAATTTTTATTTTAAGATATTCTAATATAAATTATATAATATTATACAGAACGACATTTGAAATTAAGATATCAAAATTTTAAATATTTAATTTTACTATTTTAATTAAAATTATATTTCATTTTTATATAATTTTAATCATATATTTGTTGCATAATTTTTTTTTCTCATTTTTGTGAAAACAATTAAAATTAGTTTTGTATTTATTTTTAACCTTGAAAAGTGAAAACTATAATAAAAAATTTACATAAAAATTAAATTTATTTACAATATATTGATGAATTAGATGACCTCACCTGCCCATTTGGCATTCCAGTTTGTAGATGACATGGCGCGAATTTTATTTTCGTGTGAAAAAGACCAAACGGTGGTTAGTTATTTTGCCGGAAGGGTGTGAGGAGCGGACGTTTATACTTTCAATAATATGGGCTCGCATCTCTATGGCGTTCGATTGATTAAGAAAATAATTGACAGAAATGCAATTAATGTGGGGTTGGGAGTTTTAGGGGGTGATGGTTAAATGCAATCTGAACCGTTAAAAATAGTGGGACCCCCTTGTTTTATTTAACGATCAGGATGTGAGGAACGGAAGGAATCTTTAGCGGCTAAAAGCCTGGCTTGTGCGGACGTGAAGTAATTGATGTCGGATATGATATGGTTGCTACGTGTTCAAATATTGACACATCATATAATAGATTAATTGCATCCTAACATCCATGCTTGTGTAAGCTGGACCAATTAGATCTGAAAGTTGTAGTCCGAAAAAAAGCATTAGATCAGTTAATTTAAAAATTTGTATAAATGGATTGAATCGAGAAAATTTATTTTTAATATTTTTTATAATTTTTAATAATTTATTTAATCTAATCATATGTAAGATCAATTAACTTTAATTTCATTGATTCAACCGATTCAAATTTGAAAACATTGAAATATTCTTAAATTAATGTTTATTTTTTTATAATAATAGTTTAAATTTTAAATTAATTCATGCATTTTAAAATATATTAATAGAATCTTTTAAAACATTTAGATGTATCAATCAAGTCATATATCAGCATAGTTATCAAATTACATATTTAATGCAATTTGATCATTAAAATTTGAGTGTAATAATGAGTTACACTGTAATTCTAAAGGAATAACTTATATTCGAATCTTGAAAATAACGTTGTTTGATGGGGTAACTACAAACCTTGAAATGACATCGTAAAACATGGAGTATACTTGAAAACATGTATGTATTGACCACATTGATAGCTTAGATATGACATCATAAAACATCATGCAATATTATTACAATTCAAAAGTCATGCAGTAGATATACACGTATTTACAATATAACATGCATCTTTTAATATTTATCCCACATTAGTTTCAATATGATATTTGACGTTCAATCTCATGACTATACTAATGAAAGGACTTGATTGATACTATATTGATAGCGTAAAAGCTAAATCAATACGCTTTTGAGGTTAATGATTACTTTAAAATTAATGCCATAATTTGATACACATATATTTACAAGTTGATAAATGTGCTTAAAATATGCCATATGTGATATATGATCTACATTTAAAGCCTTGGCTAATTCTCAATATGATATAAATTTTAGTTTAACCTCTTTAAAAGTTTATAATACCAATATTACATGGAATCTATTTTTAAATTTTGAGACCAATCTAAAATCCAAATCATAGTTTGAGGACTATTGATGCAATTTATACACATCAGCATCCGCTACCAACCAAAAATCAGCTGATCTTACTCGTGTCCCTTTATTACTTGTCTGATTTCGTAGCAGCATATTGTTACTTTTGGCGTTTATTTTAAATGAAACAGATCTGACGGTTGAGATGAGAAGCATCATCAATGTAGGACCCGCGTGATTAAGAACATAGGGTGAAATTATATTGTCCCTTAGTGATTGGGGACCACGTTGATAGCTATAATTAAAAATAAATAATAATAATAATAATAATAATAATAATAATAATAACACGCACATATTTATAACGGTGGAGTTTGATGCACGTGATCAGAATTTGTGAGATAAGGGCATAGAAAAACCATCATAGGTCGGCTGGTCGGATATACTATAATGGAATTTGAGCTTTTTGACTACTTAGCTCTAAATAAGAATAAAGCAAACAAATATAGAAAAAAAAAGAAATTATTATTCACTCAAAAATTAACTTGATTTTGAAAAAAAAAACCAATAATTGTAAGAGTTAATTATATTAGATGTGTTCGAATTTATGATTTAAATTATAATTAGTTTAGGGAAAGTTTGGAATTTTAGTTAGGGAGGATGAAAATGGTAAATTTTTAATTTTTATAATTTATAAAAATTTAAATTAGTAATGATAAAATTGCACTTTGTCCTCTAAAATGATAAAAATTTGATTTAAACTGTTAAAAATTATAAAAATATAAAACATTTAAATGATGAAATTACATTTCTATTATCGTAAAAATATACAATTTAATTTCGGCCTCCTCAAAAAAGTTTTAAGCTTTGCCACAGTCAACAAATATAAACACATCTAAAAATATTAATTCACGTACTCTTTTTTTTTTTTTTTGAATGTATCTATTGGAGAGTCTGATAATTAATCATCCACATTTTGTAGGCCCATTAAGGAAAAAAAATATTGACCACAATTTTTAAAACTACTCTATACCTAATATATGATCGAAACATCAACCACTGATTAAGATATAAACGACCCTTAATGTAACATCCTGAATTTTTGGGTCTATGCGTTTAATGTGTAGACATGTTTAATTAGTTAATTTGAGAATTAGAGGTGCAATTGGGCTCAAGGATTGAGCCGAGGCTTTGATTAAATATTTTGTATAGACACTTTAGGGGCTTAAATTAAAGTTGTAGTAGTTTAATTGACATGTTGGGCTTATGGCCAAGCAACTAGGGGCACAGTAAGGTGAGCTATAAGTGGCGTCACTGGTGCATGAGGAAGGCTCAAATTTTGGTTGCTTGAAGCCCAAGTTATAGGGCTAAATTTCGGCACTTAATTGAGTAAAGGGGGGCGGCACAAGGCTATTTTTTTGAGGAATTTTATTATATTTATTTTATGTGGATAATAAGCAGATAAAGGCTATTATTTAGGGATTTAGTCTTTAAGGATAATAAGCAGATAAAAGGCTATTTTTGAGGAGATAACAGATTAAGATAAGGAAAAAGGGATAGGAGCTATCATGTGTGGCAGTGTTGGACGAAAATCAATCTCTGCTAAAATGAGGAATCAGTTTTCTATATAAAGAGGGGGTGTGCCGAAATTTTGAAGCTTCTCTTCTATTTTTCTTTTCTCATCTTCTTTCTCTCAAAAGCCGAAAGTCATTATCTTCTTCACCCTTTCTTTATTTCTAAAATTTCTTAACCACTATTGTTATTCTTCTTCTAATATCTAAAAGCCGAAACTACACCTGTTATTCTTCTTAATATTCATTGGCCAAATCACCCTTAGCCACCTTTTCAATTCTTAAATCTTCCAAAAGCCGAAATCACTAGGATCTCACCTCCTGAAGTTGCCGAATCTTCTTTAGTGGAGTCTACTTGTGCCGAAATCTGAAGGAAACAATAGGTAAGTGTTGATTTCGGGATTTCAATGTTCTTTCGGCTTTTCAAAGTCCTTAGCCGAATGGCTATTTAGAAACTAATCCTTTATTTTACTATTATTTTCGGCATTTCGGGATTTGAAGAATGAGTCAATCGCATAGATCTCTAAGTTATAGAATCGTGATACTTTCGAGATTTCAAGGTAAGAAATTTTATTGATTTTAGTATATAAAATCGGGTAGAATACTAACTATGGCCGAATATAGGAGAGGCCTATTTTTCACATCTTTTCCAGCTTTTAGAAGCAAAGTGTAGATCGGTTTAGCAAGGGGTATCTACATTAATCAGGTGTGTAATATTTCCCCATCATCTAGATCCGATTATAAAATGCATGTTTATAAGTTTATATGTTGTGATAAGTGCCGAAATCTCGGCTTAATGTTGGAAACCCGAAGAGGGTGAAGCAAATCACCAGGTCAGTGAATGTTTTGACTTTATATGATAAAAGTATACTGATTTTATGATTGCATGGGTTGGGTTTGTTAAAGGAGGAAGTTATACGTTGTAGCAGTTTTACCGTGATCTGTTATATGTTGTAGCGGCCTTTGCCGTGATCTGTTGTAGTGGCTTCGGCCATGATTTGATGATGAGCAGTAAGACTGCCATCAAGGCGTGTAGCGGTGTGGGTCGATTGTAGAAATCCCCAATGGTGTGCTTGGCTGGTACGGGGGCGTGTAGCGGATGGACATTTAGGTCTTGGGATTGGGCTTGCATATTAGTTCCTTTGTTATTTTATATATGTTAAACTATTTAATCTATTTTATGGGCCTAAAGCCCAAATCTAGTGGTGCATGAGGGTTGCTGTAATACCCCTATACCCGGTTCAATCATGCAGACCCGGTATAAGACTATTACATTTGGTGCCAAAACAATTATGGCCAGATACTGTCTAATTAAAACATTTGAATATAATATTTTAACTTTCCAACCATTTCTGAAAACATATTTATTGTTTATTAATTCATTCCATATATACCAACATACTTCAAATAACTGAAAATAGATAAAATTTCAAGAATCTATATAGTCCCTATCACGTGGGAACACCTTTGAACTACATATGTACATGCCATTTTAATACAAAACACAATACCTACTTCTGAAGCCCTTGAGGATGTGATGAGATGAGAGATCTTCTAGTTGGACTTCTCTTCTAGTCTAATTGTACCTACGCGTTAAAATAAACGCGTTAAGCGGTGAAGGCTTAGTAAGCACTACAAGAATAATTAAATAAGCAATTACAACAGAATATTTTAACTCAATCAATTATTGCATATCTTCTCACATGTAAGTCATGTCAACTATGCATTACTTTAAATAAATTTAAACTTATCTTTTGTAAGGTATTAAACTTACCTTAACACACCAGTGATTCACTTTTTTTCTCATTTCGCATTCTTAGCCCAAAGTAGACTTTATAAAACACACCGGATATACGGAACTAATACAGAGGTGCATTATGATGCACAAGAGAACAGAGAGCACTGACGTGCTAATATCAGAGAGCACTGACGTGCTAATATCAGAGAGCACCAACGTGCTAATATCAGAGAGCACCAACGTGTTAATATCAGAGAGCACCAACGTGCTAATATCAGAGAGCGCGCTAAAGTTCCTTAATGGCATGCCACTAATATCCCAGTAGTTCTAAATTTCGTCTACTTGGGCATTAAAGCTGAATCTCATATATTTAAATAATTCACATAAATATTTCAAAAAAAGATAAATAACAATAATTTAAAATTCTTGTAGTACTTACAACAAAAGGTTGAGGTGATATAAATTCTTCTTCCTTCACTCCTTAACCTTCTCTTTTCCTTTTCCTTCAATTCGGTCCTCTCCTTCCTTTTCTTTTTCTTCAATTTCATATAATCATATAACATTTATATGTTAAAAATAATCAAATAATTTCCTGTACTATTTAATAAAATAAACATGTATTTTATGATAAATTCATGCTTTCTTACTTTTGCTCACATTTCAATTTAATCCTTTACTCATAAACTTATTCAAAGCTGTCCTTTTGTGTCATAGTCACAAAATTATTTATTTCCAGAGCTACAGAACTCCAAATAAAGAACCGTTAATTTTTCCTGAAACTAGACTCACATGTCTTCATACCATAAAATTTCCAGAATTTTTGGCCTAGCCAATTAGTACAGTTTATTCATCAAAGTCACCCCTGTTCCGTTGTCTGGCAGTTCTGACCCTTCTTCAATAAAAATTAATTTCCTCTTCATACAGAATTCATATGATGTTCTTGTTTATTTCTATTGAAAATAGACTCATTCAAGATTCTAAACATATAAACTTAAGCCCCTAATTATTTTTCTCCAATTTTTTATGATTTTCCAAAGTCAGAACAGGGGATCTCGAAATTACTCTGAACCAGTCTTACAAAAATATAAATATCTCAGAATACAGAATTCCTTTGCTTTCTATGTTTCTTTCATATGAAAATAGACTCAATAAGCTTTAATTTCATATCTCACTCAGCTTATAATTCCAGTTCTACGATTTTTAGTGATTTTTCAAAGTTACTCTACTGCTGCTGTCCAAAACAGTTTTCTTATAGCTTATTTTACAATTAAATCCTTTACCCAATTCTAACTTCAAATTCTTTCAATTAAACCACTAATTCATCTTTTTGTTCATCATATGCTATATTCAACAGCTTTAAAACTTCAAAAACTTCAACTTAAATTCATCAAAACTTTGTTCTAAAACTTATAAAGCATCAAAATTAAAAGAGAAGGACTAAATTAACTTACCAATTAAACTTCCAAGCTTCAAACTTTTAATTTTCCCTTTTTCTTTTTCTTTTCTTTCTATGCTCTCTGTTTCGTTTGCTTCTCTGTTTCTGTTTCTATCTTTTTTTTCTTTAGTTTGTTTATATAATATAATATTATAATATTATAATAATATAATAATAATAATATAATATAAATATATAATATAATAACATGCTTTAAAAAATTTCAGATTTTTCATACTTAACCGGCTCAACTTTATAAAATGGCATAATTGCTATTTTGGTCCTTCATAATTTCTTTTAATCTATAATTCAACTTTTACACCTTTTTCAATCTAATCCTTTTTTTCCAAATACTTCTAATTAAATCAAATTCACCTAAATAAAACCTTATTAAACACACAACTAACTTTGTAAATATTTTTAATAAATATTTTATGAGTCTGTTTACTAAAAATAGAGACCCGATAACTCATTTTTCAATATCCATACTTTTGAGGTCGTTACAGTTGCACACTGAGTCTCGCGACTCACCCTATTAATTAACATTTCAGGTGATACCTAGTGCTTCAGACCGGGCTGGAGAGGAGCGCAAGGTGGCCATGCAGAAGAATATGTGGATTTGGCAAAAAGACTCAAGTTAATTATTTTATATTGTATTTTAATTAGTGGATTTTAAACTTCGATGTAATAAGGCCATGGGCCACTAGTTTTATTTCCTTCTATTATGGGTTTAATTTTTTTTTTTTTAGTTATTGGAAACATTTATTTTAATTAACTAAGGCATGTAATTAAGTTTAGGTTTTAATTACAAAGACATATTTTATATAAAATATATTTGGGCTTTTCTGAAAATACGACATGTTTTACAAAATTTTTCTTAGTGACATACCAGATCCGGTCGTGGTGTTTGGGCCGGGTTTAAGGTGTTACACTTAACATATCAATTTACTTATTTTAAACATATACTTATATTAAATTCAAGCTAGCATTTAATGTGGAAGCAATCTTATTGAATAATGGAATGTTTAAATTAATATAACTCAACCAAACGTTTTGAATGGTGCTAAATTAAAATATAAACCATGATTTAGCAATGTATAGTGACTTTAATCGTTTAAATAATATATGTGTATACCCACCAAACTACAATCATGAGTATAATATATATATATGTTCAAAAGTAATTATAACGTGAAATTACGTGATAAAAGTATTATAGTAGTCATTATATTAAAGTTTAATTTATATTTTGCTCTTTTTATTAAAAAAATAAATTAATTATTATATGTCATAACAAAAAATAAATTAGTCTTTTTATTAAAACTTAATTAAATTATACTGTTAAAATCTAGCGTGAGTAACATACAGATCTGACGTATACTTATTTTTAACAGTATAAATAAAGGAAAATCTTAACAAAATGATCAGTTTGCTATTTGATCTAACATATAGAGATTAAATTGCTCATTTTTTTAGTTCGATTCTTAATACAAGGGCATTTGTGGTATTTTTATTGAATTAAGCTGATATAAAACACAAATAAACAAAAAAAAAAGGAATATAATTGAAAAAATAAAGTAATAGAGTGGGGTTAAAACTACAACTGTGCATAATAACTGCATATAATGAGATTAAAGATAAAACTCAAACATAAATGTTGAAAGACCGGAAATATTAATCTTTGTAAATAATATTTGGGTTTTTTACCCTAATAATAATAAAAAAACAAAACGGTATGTTGCTAAGATAAAGTACTAAAATGATACATTTAGATAGGTGGGGGGTGATACATAGGCGGTACCGCACTCATTTTCTGACAATATAGAATAAAAAATATTATTTTTGTGGAGGGTGTCAGATATATGGCATCACTTTTAATTTTTTGGTATATACGGGTACAAAAATACGAAGGGGGTGTGGGGTGTGGTGCCTATGTGATAGGCGGCACACCAAGTATATTTCCCCCCACTCCCCCATTCGGCTTGTATCAGTTTAGAAAAGAATAACAAAAACGATACATAATAAATACAAATATTTATATTATTACTTTAAAATGTTAATAAGTAAACATTTTTTTTTTGTTTAAAATATAATATATATATATATAACACGCCAACTTAATTATTGTAAAAAAAATATAATTCTTTTAATATAAGTTCAAAATAGATTTCATTTTCATTATTTATAAAAAACATAAAATAAAATTTAAAAATACATAAATTCTTAAAAAATTAAAACATATAAATTAATTCCTAATTTATTCCATAAATTCCAAATTCTATATCAATGGTTTCATATTTTACCTACATAAAAAATATTAAAATAATAAAAAAATAACATGCCAAATAAATTTCATAAAAAAATATACTGGGTGGGGGGGAATATATCGAGTGTGTTGTCTATCATGTAGACACCACCAATGCCGCCTATTAGTTAGACACCATACCCCACACCCTCTTCGCATTTTTGTACCCATATATACCAGAAAATTAAAAGCGGTGCTACCTATTTGACACCCTCCACTACTAAAATAATTTTTTTTACTGTATACTGTCAGAAAATGAGAGTGGTGCCGCCTATGCACAACCCTCCACATATTTAAATGTATCATTTTGATACTTAATCTTAGCAATATACTATTTTAGTATTTTTTTATATTAGTAGGGTAAAAAACCTATAATATTAAGTTGTCATCGGTGGATAAATGATGATGGTTTTTGATAGGTTAGATGATGGTTGACTTTACCATGTCGAGGCTTTTAATTAAGGGGTAATTAATAAAATGTTAATTGGGATTATTGGAATGGGGAGTAGGTGGTGCCACTGATTACAATATATTTTATTATGTTAATAAATCCCGATGATATGCGTGGGGATGATAACCACACATGTTTGCAATTGGTATTGGTGATGACATTTAAAAAAAAAACCTGTAATTTTAGATATTATTTAATACGATGCAATAATTATTTTTATAAATAAAATTATAGTATTTTAGAGATAAATATTAAAAAATATATATAAATTTTGATTTAATGTGTAATAGCATACGTGAATTTTAATTTTATATGATTTTATATATGAAAATTTAATTTTATTTAATTTTTACAAATCATTGACAATATTATTAAATTAACATAATTTTATTATTATATTAATTCAATATGAAAATAAATATATGTATTTATTTATTTAAATGTATACAATTAAATTAAAAACAAATATTTATGTATGTATATTTATGAACTTCAATTTAATTTTTATATACACATAATTATACATTAACTCAAAATTCACGTATAAATTTAATATTTATCAAAAAAAAAATTAAAACATTTACCAAGTCCATAAGGTTAATAGCTTTACAAGCATGAAGTCATGCAGGGCCAAGCACGTTAGCGAGCTGAGCCCAACTCGGACAAGACTCGGCTAAAATATTAATGCAAGAACGTTGTATAAGCCCAAACATGTTTTTTCTTATAATTTTATTTAACAATATTGAGAAAATTGAGTAATAACTAAATGGTATAACTTAAGTTTCGTCCCTCAACATTATAAAACTAAAAATTTAGTTCATTTATTTAAATTTGTTACAATTTAATGTTTATAATTTCTGAAAACTAGAAAATTAATCCAAACATTGGTAAATACATAAACTTAAATTTCGATTCTTCTATTGACTTTTTGAATGTAAGTTGCCAAATTATTCATTTTTCTTGACTTATTATATATATATAATTATTGAATTAATGATTTCAATAGGTAAAAATATATCATAAGTCTCTATATTTTTCATAAATTTAAAATTTAGTCTTTATATTTTTATTTTATGAATTTAGTCTCTCTATTAACACTATTTTTTTAGTTACATAGTTACCAATTGAGTATTCTTTTTATTTCGAAATGTGTCACCAACAAATTTAACAAAAAAAATTAATGGTGTTAATAATTGGATCTGAATTTTGAAATATAGATAGTAAAAGAATTAAATTTTTAGAAATAAAAGTATAGGAAGTAAATTTTGAATTTGTGAAGAGTAGAAGGACTTATATCAGATTTTAACCATTTTAATATAGAGTTGATTTGACATATTATTTAAATGGACTGATTTTTAAACTTTCAATAAAACATAGGATTAAATGGAAAAGATTAATTTTTTTAAATTTTATAAAATAGGAGGATGAAATTTAAGCGCCAACTTTAACCGCTATTTTGACAAGTAAAGCGCGAAATCATATCGAATATTCTCTCTCTTTTTTCTAACTGACCTTAGATAGAATTATATTATTATTTTTATTAATTAATTAAATTTTCAATAACATTTAAAAGAAAAGAAGAAGAAGAAGAAGAAGAAAATCTCAGAAATAGACGACAAGATGCCGAAGAAGATGAGCGTATATAGCAAAGCCGAGGCGGCTCGTGCGCGGAAGTGCGCCACTGAAGCCGATCGGAAGGAGCTGGAAGCCCGGGAGAAAGAGGAGCAGTACTGGCGCGAAGCCGAGGGTACGAAATCCAAAGCCGCGGCTCGCCGTGCTGAGGTGCGTCGCCAGGCCGATATGGAGGAGGAAGAGATCGATAAAGCAATGAAGAAACTATACAAGACGGCGAACAGCGTTGCTGTTCCGGTGACGAAGGTCACGGAAGCGGAGCTGAGGAAGAGGACGGAGTAGAAGCAAGCAGAGATGGCGACGAAAGCGGAGGAGGTCAAGAAGAGGTAGAGTAAACAGCGGCGGAAGAAGAGTATGAAAGGATGATGTCGGTGTCGAACGCGAATAGGGATGATTTGGTGATTGAAGCGAGAAGAGCATAGGCGGCAATTGCGCATATGTCCGTGACCGATAACCTTCCCGCCGATCGCCACCCTGATAGGTGGGTTAAGGCCTCTTTCAAGGTACAGTAAACACCTTGCCTTATTTGTTTTTCAGTGATTACCATTGTTTATTCTTAATATTTAGCTTAGTGCGTAGCATTAGTTATATATTATGGTATTATCAATGTACATAAGCATTTGAAGGAGCTGAGCTTCCCAAGCTTAAAGAAGAAAAGCCTGGTCTTACTCACACTCAATACAAGGATATGATATGGAAGCTATGGAAGAAATCTCCTGACAATCCTCTAAATCAGCAAAGTTTATAGCCAAGTTTGAACCATTTCTTTGTGTATTTCCCTTTGCTGACTTCGTACGATCTGATGGGTTGATTTGGTTAAGGTTTCTCCTCAAACAATGAACCATTGCTTCTTGTTTTTGATGCATAACTCAATTTTTGTTGTGTGTCCAGGTTGCTGCTGAGAGATCACAATATGTTACTATGGGCAGAGATGCATTTGTGGTATATATAAACTTGTGTGGATTTCTGGCCTACTATATGTGCAGAGTCTGCTTAGTGCTTAAAACTGAATCAAAATAGTTTTATTACTGTTCAAGATCCTACCTCTTTTGTTTAGCTTTTAGCTACGGTTCGTTGCCCTCCATTCTTTTCATTTCGCTAAGGGCTGGAAAAGATTGATGTACACGTAGAGAGATAGTTCATAGTACTTGGTGCGGAATGGATTGTGCGAACTACGGATTAAGTCGCAAAGATAAGATAGATCTTTTGGAAGGTTTACATTTCTCTACTTGTGGATTGAGGAAGATTGTTACATGATATGCATGTGTGACTAAAAAAATCACTTTAGGCTTGCTTCTGAACTCTGTACTGCACGCTATTTAAAGCTTTGAAGTCAATATTGCCTATTAATGTGGAAATCTACTAGCCCTGGGATGAAGATAATGGCTTTTGCAGAGAATGTTGTTTCAATGACTGTAAAGGGTCTGAGGAAGCTTGCTTTCTGCAATTTCGATGCAGTAAGTTGATGAAATGTATTCATCTTGAAGTGTTGGGATTATATCCTCTTTCATCTATTTACATCTTCTGAGTGTCTTTTGGTTAAATGCTGATCATCATAAAAGCATGTTGGCATGGGCTTATCTGAAGATGCTTTACTTTGAAATACCATTTGGTTCTGCCAATTAGAGAATATGATGCTCATCGAACGCCATTGTTTCAGTAGGCTAAGTCCAATTGTCGTTGAATGACCCTCGTTGTTTCTTAATGTGCACTGACTGCTTTCTTTTAATGACGGTTCCATGTTGATGGGTATTTTCTTACTTGTGACTGGTGGAAAAGTGGGCACGGGTTCCTCTTTTAACTTCTAGGGATGAACCGAACAACAAGGCTCCTTCCGTCAGCAAATTGATGTTCTCATGATGTGACATTCAGCAATTCAGTGGATTTTCATATGATGCAATAACTCTTGTTTTATGGTAGTAGAAATCCGCTCTTCTTTATGATATAATTGACTGATGCTCAGGTCAGGTGGTAAGATATAGTAATTGTTTTAAACATGCATTGTCTTCAAAATTTCAGCGAATGTTGTGACTTCTAGTCAAGCATAATTGCTGGAAGGAATATTGTTCATTGTTCATATTGTGATTTCTTTTACAGGAGGGGAAGCCCCAAAGGGATTCTAAGCAGATCAAACCCTAAACCTGACCTTACAGTTTAAGCCCACAGGTAAGATTGTTTTGAGTTGGATTAATTTAGATAAAAGTCAATTCGGGTTTTAAAATTTTGTGTCATTTTCGTTTGGATTAATTTTTGATTCATGTCGTTGAGGGTTTTGAATGTTTCCAATTTGAGTTGTTTTAAATTTAAGTCATTCGATTTTGAGTTTTGAGTTCAATTATTTAGATATGAGGTTTAAATTTTTCGAATTGTTTCATTACAAGTTCAACTCAGGTTCTAGTTATTATAAGTTTGGATTTATTTTGATAGGTAGTCTTGAGTTTAGCCGGTTGATTTTTTTAAATTACAACTGTATTTTTCTGTTTTACCATCCGAGATTAACATTAATTAAGTCGGAGTGGTATTCAAATAAAATTCTTATTAATTTTGAGTTAATTTTATTGATTTATTAGTATAAAATCAAATTTAATTGGATTTGAATTTATATTCATCATGTCGGGTTTCATATTTGGGTCAAAATGGATGAGGCAATTTTGTGAAATTGCCCCTTCATTTGAAACCAGTCTAGTTCTTTATTCCTCAGCCAAAAGAAAAAAAAAAATAATAAAACAATTTTGGAGGACAAAATCAAAGACCAATATTATTGTCCTAACCCACAAGGCCCAAAAACCACAAAAAGAAAAAGAAAAAAAAAAGAAAAAGAAAATCAAAATGGATCGCGTTTCTTATCCCAAAATCTCCCATCCCCAAGATTACACTCACTGTGGACCATGCTTATGCCACTTCACATTTTCTTCAACTCTCCAAACTCACTTCCTTTTCACCACACAGTCTCTCAAATATGGAAACTCTCCTCTTAAACCAAACTCTATGCCGTCTCGACCTTTCCCCTAAACCAAAACGCCCACTGTGTATTGCCCCTCAGATCTTCCACTTCAAACCCAACAAAAGCTTTGCCCTCTTTGCTGTCCAAAACCAAGAAAGGGACTTCCAAGAAACAGGGAACATACTCCAAGCGGACGTCAGCGATGAATCCTACGGTGAAGTCAGTAAAATCATCGGCAGCAGAGCAGTCCCCGCCGGGAAAGCCATGGAGTATTTAATAGAATGGAAAGATGGTCACGCTCCTTCATGGGTTCCACAAGATTTTATAGCTAAAGATGTGGTGGCGGAATACGAAACCCCATGGTGGACAGCGGCCAAAAAAGCCGACGACAAGGCGTTGGCTGAACTTTTAGCACTGGAGGATGATTGGCGCGACGTGGATGCTGTAGACCCAGATGGTAGAACGGCTCTTCTGTTCGTATCCGGTCTTGGGTCAGAACCGTGTGTTAAGGTCTTAGCTGACGCCGGAGCTGATATTAACCACCGTGATAACGCCGGTGGGTTAACAGCTCTTCATATGGCAGCCGGGTATATAAAACCCGGTGTAGCCAAACTGTTGTTGGATTTCGGGGCGGATCCCGAAGTCGAAGACGACAGAGGTTTAACACCTTTAGCTTTAGCTAAAGAGATTCTAAAAGTAACACCCAAAGGAAATCCAATGCAGTTCGCTAGAAGATTGGGGCTTGAAAGTGTGATAAAAACATTAGAGGAATCGATATTTGAATACGCTGAGGTTGAAGAAATAATGGAGAAGAGAGGGAAAGGTGAGAACTTGGAGTACTTGGTGAAATGGAAAGATGGTGGTGATAATGAATGGGTTAAAGCTAAGTTTGTGGCGGAGGATTTGGTGGCGGATTTCGAGGCGGGGTTGGAGTACGCGGTGGCAGAAGGGGTGGTGGGGAGGAGGATGGGGGATGATGGGAAGAATGAGTATTTGGTTAAATGGATTGATATGGAACAACCTACATGGGAGCCTGAGGAGAATGTGGATCCTGAATTGATAAAGGAATTTGATGGTGCAAGTCAAGGGAATGGTGGGGTTGTGAAGAACAATGGGGAATCAAGTGATGTTTCATGAAAATTTCTCATCATATAGTGTTCATATAGCATTTTTGTGTTTGTAATTTTTGTTTTTGTCAATGAGGAGGTTTATTATGTGTTGATTGGAAGTGTAAAAGTTAAAAACTTTGATCACTTGAGCTTAAAATGATTAATTGCATTAGTTCTCACCAAAAAATAGTGACAACATTTGAAATATCATAATTTGGTCTAGCATCACGAATGATAAAATTAAAGTTTAAATCTTCAACTCTGGGCTGTTAGTAATTGTTATTTTGTACATCCTCTTTTGTTCATGATGTAGTTTACATCTTGTGTTCTTATTGTGTCGATGGTTTATATTTGACGAGTTTAAGAGAAGAAAGTAATATTTATATAATCGGTACGTGTCAAATTTAAAATTTTCTTTATATTTAAAATTTAATTTGATTTACGTATGAATTTTCAGTTTCATTTATATGAGTTTTGTTCAAATTATTTTTGATTTTATCCAATTTTTTCTAATTCTTTATATGTTGTGTTTTGTATTGATTTAATTTTACATTATAATTATTTGAATGTGTATTTGTATTTGTAAACATACTTATTGAGAGGGTTTGACTTTTTTAAAGAAGTTTTTGAAGTATCATCTTCTAGCCGTGCCCTTAATAATGTTAGGTATTGTCTTGTTCGAAAGAAATATTCAAAGTGTCATCTATTGGATAGTTAGTCGGACCTTTAACAATGTTAGGTATTGTCATTCGGTGGAGATTTTGTCTCACGTATTTTGTTGAGAACTAGCTAGTGGTGAATTCAAAAATAATTTTTAGGGGAACTAGAATTAAATTTAATTCAATTTTTTGTGCGGTTAAAGTGTAATTTTATCTTGTATTCACTTATAATTTCATTACTTAAATAGATATCTTTTTATTTTTAAGGAGATTAAAATATAATTTTACCATATAGTAATTTTTAATTTTATTATTTATTAGGGACTAAAAAATAATTTTTTTATTTGAGGGGCCAAAGCTCTTACTTGTCCCTCTAAATTCACCTTTAAAGCCCGCATGTATTAAGAGGATTGATTCACAATACTATGAATATCTCGATTAGTGAAGATATAATTTATAAGACTTATAAAATAGATGTTAATATTGTACATAATAATAATTATATAAATTACTTAACCACGCACGAAAGAAGAGACTTGTAATTATGGTACCACTTGTGTTAGGTGGTCCATATCTTAACTCATGATGGCTTTTGGAGAAACAAAATGACTTGCTAAATAGAAGAGGTTTTGGATTGTGCGAGATTGGCGGTTGTGAAAAATCGGTGATGGGCTGACTCGTCGAATTAATTGCTCGTGAGGCTTCAAATGGCGGAAGGTTAATAAGTCTTCAAGCTCTTAGTTACCATTCTTTTTGATTGGGTTTATTCGATACTATGATGGTAAAGATACTTTTGTTTTCGTCTCTAGAGTTTTAAGAAAGGTGACTCATTGTTAATGTTTTTTAAATTAGATTTGTAATTAAATCATTCAAGTCGGTAATTTATCGGTTCAATCAACTCAATTAAATTTTAAAAAAAATTGAAAAAAATCGATTTAATATTCAATTCAATTAATTTTTTATTCAATTTAATTAGTATATTCCGATTCTTAGATCCTACTGTTCAAAGCTTCTATTTGAATGATTATCTAATTAATTTTCTAATTGTTATATATTAAAAAAATTGTTAATGTGTTTGCGGTTTTCTTTGGTTTTGTACCATTTATTTGTTTGATTGTTTGGTTGTGTTTCCGTGACTTAAGAATGCCAGTTATTTGATTTAAAAAATTAATAATATTTTCCATTTTTTCTCATTATTTCCATTTTTAAAGAAAAATATTATAGGAAAAAAAACAGAGACAGAAATGGAACTATCCCTGTATGTCTCGTGACTCGAGAAACAATTTAGAAACTCGAAAAACCTCAATGACACAAACAAGGCAACATTTCCTTCACTCTTCTCTTTCCCTTTTTGCTCAGCAAAAAAGAAAAAGTCCCAAACTTGATTTCAAAACCCATAAACTTCAATCTTACTGTTGATCTCAGAGCATTAAACCCACAAAAATGCATGCAAAAACTGATTCAGAAGCGACGAGTATCGACACTTCATGGCCACCAAGGTCACCACCACGAAGGCCGGTTTACTATGTTCAGAGTCCTTCAAACCACGACGTTGAGAAAATGTCGTATGGGTCGAGCCCAACTGGTTCACCAACTCACCAGTATTACCATTCCTCCCCTATTCACCATTCCAGGGAGTCTTCCACGTCGAGATTCTCGGCTTCTCTTAAGAACCCGAGGAGTCTTTCGGGTTGGAAGCATGTCAAGGTTGGTCACGGCGGCGATGATGTGGAAGACGACGACGACGATGGTGGTGAAATGGATGGTCGTGATGAATGCAAAGCTAATAACTTCAGGCTTTATATTTGTCTTGTTTTATTGTTTTCCTTGCTGTTTACGGTTTTCTCTTTGATCTTGTGGGGTGCTAGTAAGAGTTACGAGCCTAAAGTCTTCATTAAGGTCAGTGTTTTTTTTCCTCTCTGCAAATTTGGTTCTTTTGCGACTCAGTTGCGAGTCAACTCAGTGACTCATTTCAAGAGTCCCCAAACCCCCTTATTAAATATAATATTGTTAATTGTGTAAATTATGATGTGTGCAGCACATTGTGTTCGAGAGCATCTATTACCAGGCAGGAAATGATCAATCAGGGGTGCCAACTGATATGATTTCACTGAATTCAACAGTTCTGATTTCATATAGAAATCCAGCTACTTTCTATGCCGTCCATGTTGCCTCTACTCCATGGGAGCTTCACCATTTCCAGCTCAAAATTGCCTCTGGACAGGTTCCTGTATAACCTTTTTTTTTGCCTTCTGTTTTCTAGTGTTTGTTTCATGGTTTCAATTTGTAGTAAAAAATATGGGTTAAAAATGGAGCATTTGGAGTTAGCTGTTAGCAGTTAGCAGCCTAGGGAAGTGGGAAAGCTTTAGTATAGGAAAAGACTGCACCTAACATAGTTCAATGGGGGTCCCCCACAAATGAAACCTGAAAGTGAAATCTTATGAATATATAGCCGTTTGCTTTGCAAGCTTTATCAATGTGCCTTTTGGTACAAGACATTAGTATGTTGTTTGCTGTTTAGCTGTCTTTTTTTCCGGGCTTGGGGACAGAACTAGCCCCTGGTATACCTATGCAAGAATGTTACAAAGTTTTAAAAACTGAGGGTCTTGCCACTTGTGAGGCTTGATTAAAAGATTTTTGGTTTGGCTAATGGCTACTGTATTGATGCTTATATATACTCAGGGTGTATTTGGCTTTAGCATAGTTTTTAGTTGTCCAAAAGCATTTTTTGACAGCAGAAGCGATGTTTGTAAAAACTTTTTTTCCATTAAACTGGTCAGCAATGTTTTCAAGGGTGCAAGCAATGTTGTCAAGGGTGCAAGGCGTATTATAGGTGCTAGAACCTTTATATTGCCTCTGGTGCAAGGTGCAAAAAAGCACTAGCCTGAGGTAAAGCGCAATAGGTATGTATGAGTTTTTGATAGTCTGTGTGTATATGTACTATATAAATCTTAATAGATATTACTAAACTCTAAAGTTTGGTCTAGTTTATCTACAAAACATTCAATGTTTTTATTGGTCGATATGCATGATTTCTTATGGTCAATGTCTGTTATTGAATGCTCAATGTTGAGAGTATGGAGTCTGATATGATCCCTTTCTTACTAGTCAAGGTGTATAAGATGAAAAAGAAAAATATTAAAGGGAAATTCAATGAAGTGGGCTTTCTTTATGCCTATCGCCTTGCAAAAAAGCATGCCTATGTGCAGGCCTTGACAACACTTCTGGTTGGTAGATACTTTTCAATAACGCTTTTCAATTGTATTTTCCGAAAGCACTTTTCAATAGCAACAACAATGCTAAACTAGCACTCGATTTTCTTTCTTTTAACCCAATTGGATTGTCATCGAAGATGAAAAGTTGGTTTTTTCATTGCAAAAGAAAAAGATGCATGGTGTTGAACATAGTTTGTGTTTATCTGATATAAGCTCTGCTATTTAATATATGAAATAGATGAAGAAGTTTACACAATCAAGGAAAAGTGGGAGGAAAGTGGTGACAATTGTGAAAGGGTATCAAGTTCCATTATATGGTGGGATACCTGTTCTTGCAAACACAAGAGAGCACAAAGAAAGCATAGCAGTGCCACTGAACCTGACATTTGTAATGAGGTCAAGGGGTTACATTTTGGGCAGATTGGTGAAGACCAAGTTTTATGAGAAAATCAGATGCTTTGTTACTCTCAAGGGAAATAAGCTTGGGAAGCCCCTTAATTTGACAGATTCATGTATTTATCAGTGAATTCTCTCCTCTTCTCTTTATAGTTTTAGGGTATCTGATATGACTGATCTTGATTTAGTAACATAGTTTACTTTTTGGAACCTTAATTTCCCAATGGTTGAAATCTGAGTTAGTGTTCATTGATGGTTTGAGATTTGGTGGAGTATGTTTAGTAAGCTCCATTTTTTCTGCAACTTGATATTTTCAGGTTTTTCATGGTTGCCGAACTTGTTGGATTGGAAATTGGGGTAATGGTACGGAAGAGGGATTAGATCGGTTGAACTGCCAATCGAGAACTGGTAAAATGCTTTTGGGCTAAAATTCTTGGCCCAAATTGGAAAAAATCCAACCCTAAACCATTAACCAACCGGCCCAAATGCAACCCAAATCCCAAAAAAATGAATGGAAAATGAAAAACCTTAATTAATTAAAGTTTAACCTTAAACCTGCAAACAGATTGTGAACCGGTAAAATGTTTTTGGGTCAAAATTATTGGCCCAAACCGGCAAAGTTTCTCAACTCTAAGCCACTAACTAATTGGGCCAGATGCAGCCTAAATTCAAAAAAATGAATAAAAAAAAAAAAACTCAATGAGTAAAAACATTTTTTTAACAATTTCATTATAGTTTCTAGTCATATCTGGCTCTTTTTGATACAATGCCTAAAATTAGGCATAGCCCCTCTCCAAACCTTAAATAGAACGATAATGAGCTTCAGCACGTTCGAACCTGCATTCTCCTGTACTGACAATAATATTCATGTCAATCGAGCTAAAACTTAATCAACATGAGTAAAAGCAACCTTAAATTCACTAGTCAATCCAATTTTTTTTTAAAAATATAAAAACTAGATGAATAAAACCGCACCTTAAATCCACTAAAATATTATTGTTATTTAAATGTATTCATGTTTATTTATATATTTTTTGCTGAAAATGTAAAACCTTTTTTTGTTGATTTTTCTCTGTTTTTCCCTTTTTTTTTTCAATTTTTTTTAATAGTGAACGACTGGATAAACTTAATGATATGATCGGTTCAATCATTAACTACTTCTAATTTTTTCTATATATTATATATTATGGATAAAACATTCAATTGCTTTATTAGTTAATAATTACCGAGGATTGAAGAAGCTAACTTCAACACCTGTATCAATAATAACATAAATCCCAGCTGCCACTAAAACCCCACTTAGAGCCATCCCTAAGAGACCCAACACCCAATTTAGGCACCAAATTGGTGTAAAAGCCTTTGGTTTTTTAACCTTAAGCCACATGAAACATGGATAAGCTAAGGTGACTGGTAATGCTATGCCACCAACTAGACCAGCCAAGCTTGCTAAGAATGGGATTGCCACTGCCACGAAGAAGCATCCGTACCCGAACATTGCTTGAAGAATTGCTCGGAACCACCATGGCAATGCCTTCTTCTTCTTCTTAACATATATGTATTCCATGTCGTCGAAAGTTGGCATGCCGTAGATTTGGAATGAGCTTAGCGCGTTGATTATGACGAATAAACTTATTAGTCCTAGGATGAATTGGGAGGTGTCTTTGCCATGGAATACAAACAAGGCTGTTAGCATTCCCCCGTTTTCCGGAATCTGTTCGATGATGAATAAACGTTTTAAAATTGATTGCATGAAGAAACCCGAAATTAAATTCGAAGATATATAGTACCCTTTGACCATAAGCCCAATAGCCTCCGATTGCAAGAGGGAAGAAGCACATTGCAACGAGTGTGTACGCGATCTTGACTCCCTTCCACATCGGGACTGACGAGGGATGTTTCTCGTCGGACGGCATTGTTGCCTGCAAAAGAAACAACATCTGCTTAAAAAATTTGGCCATTTTTAATTGCTAATTTAATCATATTTTTCATATGTGAAGTTACTTGGATCTCAAGTATGAGATTGTGGCCTCTGAAAGCAAAAGAAACGATCCCAAGTGTGTTGAAAACATCGAAAATGCGAGTGACTTCGGTGCTTCCTCGTACTGGATTGTACGATACACCTTCTGTTCTTCCCTCAAAAACTGAGACAACCCAAATCAGGGTACAGTACCCGAAAGCTGTGATGGCTCCGATTAGTGACACCCCGGCTATCGAGTTCAAGTTAGGCAGCTGAGATAGAAGGACCGCAGCTGAAGTGAATATCAAGAACCATTCCACGATGATTGGTGGCTGAGCGGTGCACGTTCCGCCACATATGACATCGAAGAACATCTTACAAGTTTGGCCCCCGATGATGATCAAGGCCACGCATGTTCCTCCCGATAGGTACATGATGGGAAATAGAGCCAACCATTTTGCTAACTTCTCACCTACGACATTCATGGATCACAACTCGCATTAACTCGAATCCAAATACGTAATTCATGTCATTTAACTCGATCTTGTTTCATATGGTTTCATTACCGAACGTTGCACTGCAAAGCTGCATGTATCGACTGTAACGCATCCCCGTTTCGGTAGATTCATGGAGTTGCACCAGTAAGTATAGGGTGTAAAGCTGCCATATGAAGGCTAAAGTCAAGGTTATGATTCCCCAAGTCCTGTAAAAGAATTGTGACTACTTACCACCCAAGAAATGCGAAAAATCGAAACAGAAGTGTCATTGATTAGTGAAAAGTGATTACTTACCACCCAAGAATCGTGAAAGCAACAGGGAGCACGAGGGCTTGAATACCGATCCCAGAACAAAGAGTATGAAATGCAGCGTAATATGCATTCCCATTTCTTGACTCCGTGATCGGAAGCCAAGCATCGTGAGGATCGAGCCTAGTAAGCTGTAGAGCCCTCCTAATTGGACTCCCCAAAGGGGTTACAAACCTTGGAGTACTTATTCTAGGTGTTTTATTTGCAGGTTGTATAAGATCATCCGAGGCAAGAAGGGGTGATCGAGAAAGAGAAGGAGAGTGAAACTGTGAAGGGGGGGCCGATATAGGCGGTGTCGTTGCCACAGAAACCGCCTTGTTGGAACCTATTTCATTAACATCACCCATTTTTGTATACTATGTATGCACTTAAAAACATTTTGCCTATATTTATATATAGAGAGAGAGACCTTTGGGTGCAATGCATAGATTGTGCCTTGTGGTTTGGTCTTAAAGCTTTGAATAAAACATAATTTAATATTTGGTAATGGGGACAAGTTGATGTTAGAAATAGGGTATTAAAAATGACTTGAAATTGTATTTAAAGCAAGCATTAAAAAAAGACAGTGGCAGCTAACCAGAACAACTTGTTCTTGTAATTGATTGATCTTTTTATACTTTGTGTTTCTTTTTTGGGATATGACTTGGAATTTTGTGGTTAATGAAAGAATAACTAGCTTTGTTCTGTTGCTTGGCTACTCTCACCAACCAATATTACATACATACATACATGCATGGCAATACCATATGAAAATGGTGTAATAAACGCAGCATATTGGGTATAATGAGTATACCCAAGAATCAAATATAAAGAGTCAAACTCTTGCAAATAAAGAAGTCAACAGAGCAAGGTAAAAAAGAACCTAATATCTTAGAGCAACTTATATTCCCATAGTCAAGAAATTTGCTTCTATCATCATGAGTTTCACACTAAGTGGAGTTGCATGTTTATGCATTAGTTTGACTTTGAACATTATAATTTCTTTGAAAATGCTAATTGCATATCTATTTTAGTCACATGTGAAAGAATTACTAGAAAGTCATGGGAATTTGGTTGGTGATAATCCAAGTCATAGAGAAAAAAAAGGGTTTGAACCTAATTCCTCAATATCATAAATAACAAAGCAATTTATATTATAAAGGTCTAATTATGGTTTTAGTCCATCTAATATGTTGAAATTTTAGATTTAATCCCTCTACTTTAATTTGGTAGAGTTTGTTCTCTTTAATTTTTATAGTATTATTATTAGGTCCAGTTAATTGATAATACGGTTAGTTGCTATCATTAAAGTGATGACATTGATTTGTAAAATTATTATTGGTTAAACATGATATTAGATTTCCATGTAACCTTGACTATATGATATAATAACAATAACAACAATTCACGCCATCACTTTAACAACAATTTACAATGTTATCAATTTGAATTTACTAATAACATCATAGAAGTAGAAATACCAAATTATGCCAAATTAAAGTAAAAATATTAAATTTCAAATTTCAGTAGAATAGAGGGACTAAAACCACAATTACATCCAAAGTTCAAGAGAAACTAACAGTACTGGTTAACAATTTGGGCACCCTCTCGTATTGTCACATGGCTTTGGCTACCTAAAATCTGTATTGAGAACTACATGGAAGAGATTATTTCTGCACATGAAGACATGAAATAAATCCCATCTAAACAAGATCCTAAATATCTGTTGAAATCTGTGGTGAACTGATCATGAGTCAATAATACTGGACCTTATTGTTGCTAAGCTACTTGGATGCTATATTACAATGTATTTATGCACTTATATATATATGCTCCACCTTGTTGGGTTAACCATCCAATAAAAGCAAACATGCCCACCTTGCTGATTACACCACATATCTGCCTATCACATGCTTTTGTTTCCAGTGGATACCTGCATTGTACTATATTCAACATCTTCATCAGTACAGAAAGTATGACAATCTGCTGTTAGTAATCATTTGGAGCCATTAACAGATTATGATAATAGATATCTGAAAGCATAACAGACTGGAAATACAGACATCTCAAACTCCTGTTTAAGACTTGTATATAACCCATCAATCCAGGGTTCAGTAAATTAGAACCACATATTTTTTCTTATTAGGTTATATATTCAGAACATGTGGGGTACTACAATGCCTGGTCTTGCACTCCACTTTGCATACATGCCCAACTGGAAAGCTCTTAAATAATCAATCACGATTTATAACCACATGGTTTTGCTTCCTTTGAGTTTCTTCATTGGAAGGACTTCCCTTGGGACGTTTGTGTTTGTATATATACTCATCTAATCCCCATTTTCATCATTGCAGCACAAAAAAAGCTATTACCACTGATTTATATTTCAATGGAAGTAGTCACATGCTGTTGCATAGAGATTAACGACACAATAAAAAATGCTTACAACTTAGTTTTTTGCTTCTCATGTGCTTTATAAATACCCCCATCAATTACTTTCCATCCCAAAGCAGTGTTACGTCACCGAGGAGTACGAACCGAAGCATGGGCGCTGCCGATTGGCATATCCCAGCAAGAAAGCAACAAGGGCAAGAAAACTACAAGGCTGCAACTTTGTAATGAGCAAATATTAGTTGGTTGATTATTGTTTATGTTATGCCATTGGAAGTAAAATTTTGAATTATTTTTATTGCTGTCCTGCACACTTGGTTACATAGTTTTGACCAAGACTTTGGCCTCACCTAGGATATAGTTTATCAAACAAAGTGATATGCCTCTTTCTTATCACTTGTTTTATACCCATGAGAAACCTTTGTAGTAATTATTTAACTCTAAACAAGTACTGCTGAACTTGTTAGTATCTCAAGGCTGCAACTATTTTTTTAAAAAATAAGACTAAGTCCTAGGGAGATTTGTTAGTTTGTTAGTAGGAGTAAGAATTGTTAGCTTGTTAATAGGAGTAGCAATTTGAATCTTTGTTGAGGTTGTTACTTGAGACTTGTATATAAGGGCTGGATTGATAATGAATTAATTGATCCCTTCATTTCATCTGTTGTTCCATAATTCAATTAAGTCTTTGCTGCATCAACAACTGGTATCGAGAGCCATTTTTCTTGAGGGACTTGTGAGAAAAGTTTTGTGAGGAAATTTGAGAGATACACTTGTGAGGTTTTGAGGAAAATGGAATCGGGATCGAGTAACCTGTCCATCTTAGCCCCACCTGTGTTTGATGGAGAGAATTATCAAGCATGGGCCGTGAGAATGCAAGCATACATGGAGGGTTGTGATTATTGGGAAGCTGTCGAGGAAGACTATGAGGTGACTCCACTTCCCAACAATCCAACTATGAACCAGATCAAAATTCATAAGGAGAGAACCACCAGGAAGGCTAAGGCAAAGTCTTGTCTTTATGCTTCGGTTTCACCAGCCATATTTAATAGAATTATGGCTTTTGGATCAGCGAAGGAGATATGGGACTACCTCAAAACTGAGTATCAAGGAGATGAGAGGATCAAGAGCATGAAGGTGTTGAACTTGATCAGAGAATTCGAGAGGCTACAAATGAAGGAGTCTGAGTCAATCAAAGAATACTCTGACAAGCTGATAGATATTGCCAACAAGGTAAGAGTTCTTGGGACTGATCTTTCTGACTCTAGACTAGTGCAGAAAATACTTGTCTCTGTGCCTCTTTTGAGAACACTAAGGACTTGACTCAATTGAGAGTAGTGGAGTTGATCAGTGCTTTACAAGCACAAGAGTGGAGGAGGCTAATGAGGCAGGAAGGAAGGATAGAAAGAAGCATAGAAGGAGCTTTGAAGGCTAAGATACAGGAAGGCGAAAAAGGAGAGGAACAGAAGTGGAATGGGAAGAAGAGTGATTGCAATAGTGGTTCAAAAACTGTTGCAAAAGGTAACAATACTGAAAATTATAATAAGTATTCTTTATGTAAGTATTGTGGAAAACAGAATTATCCCCATTTCAGGTGTTGGAGAAGGCCAGATGTGAAATGCAGAAGGTGTAACTTGATGGGGCACATTGATAGGTTCTGCAAGGAACTGAGAAATCAACAGCAAGGTGGAGCACTTGCTGTAGTTAAAGAAGAAGAGGACCATAAAGAAGAAGAGGACCATTTGTTTGTCATCTCTTGCTTCTCATCAAGCATTTTATGTGACAGTTGGTTAGTTGATAGTGGTTGTACCAATCACATGACTTATGATGAGAAGTTGTTTAAAGACCTTTACAGGTCATTGACGTCGAAAGTAAGGATAGGAAATGGAGAATACCTAGAAGTGAAGGGAAGAGGCACAGTAGAAATAAAGAGCTGTGCTGGAATTATGTTGATTTCAGATGTTCTATTTGTACCTGAGATTGATCAAAACTTGTTGAGTGTGGGGCAATTGGTAGAGTAGAAATTTAATGTGATGTTTGAAGAGGGAATGTGTCTGATCCTTGACTCTAGTGGCAATGAATTGTTTAGAATCAAGATGTAGAAGAAGACTTTCTCATTGAATCCATTTGAGGAGGAGTAAGTGGCATCCAAGTGTCAGGAAGGAATGATATCAATGCAACAAACAATTATGAAATTGATGGCACAATGTAATGAAAAGTGTTTTGAGAATAAGAAGTTGCATGCAAAGGTAAATCTCTTGGAGCAGCAGTTGACATCTCTCTCTGATAAACTATCATCTTTTGCACATGAAATATTTGAAGAACATGCTAATGAGCCATGGAAAAAGAATATATCTTAGGAGATCAATAGTGATGTGCAACTTTTAGAAGAGAATAGTGGGTTATGCTTCCAAAATCAAAAGCCGACTGAAGAAGCTTCATATGCGAAAGAATTGCCATCTGTAGATGTTGTTGAGTTTAAAAATTTAGTTGGTAAGGTGATCAAGCTTTCAGTGCAAAATACAAAATTGAAAAAGTAATTATTATCTGCGAGAAAATTTGTTAATCAAACTATAAATGGTATTAATTGCAAGTATAGTGACTACACAAGACATTGGAAGAAGAGAAAGCACTCTGGCCACTCTTATGACTTTTCTGAAGCAGATTGTGATGATTTTGAATTATGGAATTTTGATTTAGATGGAGTTTCATGCTAGAAAACTATTAGAGGCAATTATAAGAATAAACTTGGTGCCTGCAGCACTTGAGTTAGGAGGAGAATGTTAAGTCCTAGGGAGATTTGTTAGCTTGTTAGTAGGAGTAAGAGTTGTTAGCTTGTTAATAGGTGTAGCAATTTGAATCTTTGTTGAGGTTGTTACTTGAGACTTGTATATAAGGGCTGGATTGATAATGAATTAATTGATCCCTTCATTTCATCTGTTGTTCCATAATTCAATTAAGTCTTTGCTGCACCAACAGAACTCAAACTGTCATTTTTAGAATTAAAAAAGGAAGAGCATAACCTTCCAAATTTCCCTTTAGTAAGTATTGGTATTCGACTTATCTTTCATCTGAAGAATCATAGTTAGTTAAATAGGAAAACATTGTGACGCAGAAGGATTGTTCCCTCTTGACATTCAAACTCAATGTGCTAATAGCAAAGTGAAACTAACAATACAGATCAAGAATTTGGGCACTCTCTCGTACTGTCACATGGTTTTTCCTCCCTAAAATCTGTGTTGAGAACTACAAGAAAGAGATTGTTTCTCCACATGGAGACATGAAATAAATCTCATCTAAACAAGACCCTAAATATCTGTGGTGATCTGATCATGAGTCAATAATGCTGGACCTTATTGTTGCTAAGCTACTTGGATGATATATTACAATGCATTTATGCACTCATATATGCCCCACCTTGTTGGTTTAATCATCCAATAAAAGCAAACATGCTCACCTTGCAGATTACGCCTCATATCTGCCTATCACATGTCTTTGTTTCCAATGGTTACCAGCATTGTACTAATTCATTAAAGGGACTGTCTCTCACCTTGTGATTATATATACATCCCAGTTCCATTGCCTCATATTCAGCATAACAACAGCATTCAGAAATTCAGTGTTTCAATACCTAAATCTTCCCTCTTTTTCCTATTATCCCAGAGTCTCTCCTATTAACCTTAGAGTAAACAAGATGGTCAGTGCTAAGAAGCTTATCCAGTTAGCAAGAAAATGGCAAAGAATGGTTGCAATCAAGAGAAAAAGGATCACATTACCTACAGCCACCTTGGATACTGACACAAACAGTAGCAGCACATCCACAGTGGCTGAGAAGGGCCACTTTGTGCTTCCTTTGGAATATCTCAAGAATGAAATAGTCATGGAACTATTCAACTTGGCAGAAGAAGAGTTTGGTGTACCAGGCAATGGACTTCTCATCTTGCCTCGTGATGCAACCTTTATGGAATATGTAATAGCTTTGATAAAAAAGAAACCAAGTAAAGATGTGGAGAAAGCATTGATCCTGTCGGTAGCCAGTAGTCGTTGCTCGTCATCAAATCTTTATCAGCATGAAACGAGCCAACAGTTGCCAATATGGAGCTTCTGAAGCAAAATTTCTTTCTCTTTTCGCATCTTGTAATTGATCCACACCTTTGAAGATTAAAGTATAAAATGGAAAACATCAGAATTTTTGTTTCTCTACAACATTACATCAACAATTTCATTCCAAACTAAACAGTTATACCCAAATATATATTCAGAATTGGTCTCTGTATATATAATAAAAAGATAACACTCTAACGAGTTCTTCATTGGCCCTTTCTATATTTCCTGTTGATGGTTAGTCTTATTTTCAAACAAACCAGCACTACACAAACACTTATAATTATACCATTGTGTTACAGGAGTGCAAACCAAAAATGTACAGGAACTCAAATGATCTGCCATGTATGATAGTATTACTTGTTTTCTATATATTATTTCAAGGGTTCGTGTCATGCTGGCTTGAAAATAAGACTATCAGCAGGAAATATAGAACGGGCTAATGAAGAGATTGTTAGAGTGTAATAATTTTATTATATTTACAGATGCCAATTTTGAGTATATATTTAAGGTAGAACTGTTTACTTTGCATTGTATACTTTAATCTATAAAGGTGTGGATCAATTACAAATTGTTGATGTAACATTGAAGATAAACAAAAATTCTAATGTTTTGTGTAAGCACAAATTTCGGCCCGGGTCTTTAACCCAGGGTCCAATACCCATATAAAGAGCCCAAAAAAACAAACAGAATTAACAAATAAAATAAAAGCCATTAACAGTCCAATAAAAGTCCATTTACGAAACCCACAAAGCCCAATAACAACCAAACCCTAAGCCCACAACCTAAAACACATTCAGCTTTTGGAAACCCTAGCAGCGCCGCATGCCCCTGGTGCGCCGCGCGACAGCATCCACTGGCCTCCAGCTTCCACGCGCGTCATCCCCTTCACCAAGTGCGCCTCACAAGCCTCCACTTCCCGTTGTCGGCCATACCTGCGAAAGATGACAAAACAACAGCAACCACGACAACGAGGAGTAATTTTATTGTATTTTATTTCATTTTTGTTTGTTTCTTCAAACATTCGGTTATAAAAAACCGAAGGAAAAGTTGTAAAAGGGGGGGACGAATCGAATCACCGAAGGAACGAAAGAGAATAACAAGGTCTCCATTTTTTTTGATCATTTTACATTTTATTTATTTTCATTTCCGTTCTTTCTTTACTGTTTCAAACCTAAATAAAAAACAAAAGAAAAAGAAGAAACGAAAAGATCTCACCTGAAAAGAGACCCAAACCGTCGTCGGGGCCGGGATCGGAGAGGGAGACCGAGAGCCTCCGGCCTTAACGATCCATGGCGGTTCAAAGGCCCAGCCTCGAACGAGTTTAAAGCTCTCTCTCCCCGCGCCGACGGCCATCGAAAAACGGTGACGCGATAATCGGCCTGGGATCTCGCTCGCCGGAGAGAGGGAAAAGAAGAGAGGGAGAGGACACTGTTTTTCTTTTGGGGAGGCAGGAAGAAAAAAAAGAAAAGGAGAGCAGATTAGGGTTTTAGACCAATCGGATAAAACGGCACCGTTTAGGGGTCTCCCCTGGCGCCAAAACGGCGTCGTTTTGGGGAGACCCGACTCGACCCGACCCGCGAGGGGTTAGATCCGCGTGTTCTTGTGGGAGGGGCTAATTGCGCATTTAGCCCCTCCGATTTTTTATATAGTTGCAATCAAACTTTCTGTTTCTTTAAAATCAGCCCCAAAGTTTTACCTTATTTTCAATCAAGTCCCCACTCATGTAGCGCATTTCGAAGGGTGGTCTATTTCCTGATTCAGTCCCCTATCTTTTACGCGTATTTCAAATAAGTCCTCCATTCTTTATTTTATTTCGAATTGTCCCCAAAATTATCCTTTTTGACTCAATTTGACCCCTTTTTAGTATTTTTGTAATTATTATTATTTATGTATATTGTGCATTATTATTATTACTACTATATTTATTACTTTGTACATATATTGTACATTATTATTGCTATACTTATATTATTTTTGTACATATTTTATACCATCGCATATTATTATTATTATTACATTATATTATTATTATCATATTATTATTATAGTGTATATATTTATTATTATTATTATTATTATATGTTACTATCTTTATTATCATACTACTATTATTATATTTTTTATTACTACTATATTTGTATTAACATATTGTATATATTTCGTACTCTTATCATTATTATTATGTTTACTATTATTATCATTTTAGTACTTTGTTATTGTTATTACTATCTCGTACTCTTATCATTATTATTATGTTTACTATTACAATCATTATTATATTGTTATGTTTACTATACTGTTATACTGTACATACTTCGTATTATTATTATTACTGTTATTACTATATTTGCTATACTACTATCGATATTACTACATTATTATGTCGTACATATTATTATCATTGATTCACTGTGGTATCACCATTATCATGTTCTTGTACATATCTTATTAGTGTTTGACTAATTTTATGACTATATTTATGTCATCATATCACATCTGTTTTATATTATTATTATTTTATTTGCACTACTATACTATTATTATATCAATATTATATTATATGTTTTCTATTACTATTATTACTATTATCATTAGTATTATTAGCATTATTAGTAACAATATTTATATTATGATGTTTATTATCCTCATTGTTACTAACTCCATCATTTTGACATCGTTTTGTTTTTTAATCTCTCGCTTCATTTTTAACCTTTGTATTTTATTTCTTTGTTCTTGTTTCAATATTTTTATGATCATTCTTCATTCGCGTTATTTATGTAAATCGACTGTTTTGAGATGGTCTTGGATTCAAAGATTTAAAATATCGTGTCCTAAAGTATTGGATGTGATACTTTATTCTTTTGGAACAAGAAGATCTTGATTTTTTTTTATTCGAAAAAACTATGGGGTAATCTCCGATCCAAAGATTGAAATTATCGTGTCCTAAAGTATTGGATGTGATATTTTAATCCCTCGGAAGCGAGAAAATCTTGATTTGCAATTCCGGAAAACTATGAGATGATCTTAGGATCAAAGATTTAAACTATCATGTCCTAAAGTATTGGGTGTGACACTTTATTTCTTCGAAACGAGAAAATCTCGATTTAGTTCAAGGAAAACACGAATATTTCTAAAAGGCGTCAGATTTCCTTAAAAATTTTCAAACTTTCGACATTAGGACATTAATTAATCAATTTGGTACCAATTTTGGGCGTGATGAGGGTGCTAACCCTTCCTCGCACGTAACCGACTCCCGAACCCATTTTCTCAAATTTTCGTAGGCCAAAAGTATTGTTTTAGTAAATCAAAATGTTTTATTAAAACCAAGGTGATCCGATCACACCTAATAAAAGATCGGTGGCGACTCCCGTTTTTATTCATTTTTAAAAACCCAAGTTCGATTCCCGCCTTTTTCAAAAAGGACGGTTACGACAGCTTGGCGACTCCACTGGGGACCCAAAAGAGGGTCAGGCCGTAAATTGATTGATTTTTGTCCCTTTGATAGAAAATTTGGAAAATTGTTGTGAAAACTCGTGTTTCTCTTTGATGCATTTGCTTATGCTATAGTGTCGAGTCTCGTGAAATACTTTGGCATTGCATTGCATGGCCATTGCGGTCATACCCTTAAGTGGGAGTGTGAAGCTACTCTTTCGTGAGGTTTTCACCTCCGTGCAAGATAGTGGATCACTTTCGGGATACATCCGTACCTATGTCTTCGTGAAATTTTCATTTCCGTGTAGCCATAGGGAAATGTGTCCCCCTGAACTGAACTCGGTCCATATGAGCCTATAATGGGTGAAGATCGAGGAATCTGCTGGTTCGGGTACCCTTCTTTAGAACCAAACCTCATATAGCCAACTTTAAGAACCCACCCTAGGTAGAGTCACGTCAAACCCTAGTGGTTACTCGGATAGGTACTTTGTTTATTACTCTTGCGCTAACGTGTTTTCCTCTGTCTTGATTGCATTGCATTGCATCATCATAGAAAGGAGGTGCTGATTAATATTCGATTGCTAAATAGAGGAGTTTTTCATAAGAAAATGAATCTCTTGATAAAGCGGATTGTAATACGGTTGCCCAAATATAGTCCAAGTAAACAACGAGAGAAGATTGACAGTCTACAGAAGAGTACAAGACCTCGCTCGATGATTCAAGCCAACAAGGATTATTCAAGAAGTGTCACCCCCAGAGCTTATGAACGATCACAGAGGATAAACAAGTGAAGAGATACGGTCCGAACCAAGCCCCAAAGAGCTAGAAGGGGCACCCACGAAGAAAGCACACAAGATATGGCCATGATATTCGGTCGCGAAGGAAGAGATTGGTGTTTTGCTTGGGCTACGAGGACAAAACCGTATATGTAATCTGTTTTATGTAAAGAGCTTTATTTTCTAGAAAAGTTCTTTTAATAGAATCGAATTCATAATCAGCGTTTCTCTTTCTCTGTGCATTCATTCCATGCATTGGCATTGCATCGCGTCATCTTAGAAAGACGGTGTTGATTCGCGTTTGATTCCTAAATGGGAGAATTCGTCATAAGAAAATACGTCACTTGATGAAGTGGATCTGAACACTGCCTAGGGAAACAACAAGGCAAGACATTGTAGGAAGATGCAAGCCGACAAGGATTGTTCGGGGGCCATCCGAAGATTATGAGCACCACGGAGGACACGTGAGTGATAAAATACGGCCTAGATCGCGCAAAAAGAGTTAGAAAAGACATCTACTACGAAATTCTACGGGACATGACCATTTCTTTTGGATAAGAAGAAGAAGACTTGTATGAAGATGCAAACCGACAAGGATGGTTCAAGAGTCATCAGAAGATTACGAGTACCGCGGAAGGTACGGTACGGCCTAGATCGAGCAAAAAGAGTTAGAAAAGACATCTACTAAGGAAGTTTACGGGACATGACCATAACATTCGAACACGAAGAAGGGGATTTGCCTGAAGTCATCAGAAGGTTATCAGCGTCGCCAAAGGTAAGTAAGCAATGAAGAACAACATGGATCAAGCAAACAAAAAGCTAGAGGAGGCGGGACACGACCATAATATTCGAGTACGAAGAAGAGGATTGGTGTCCTCACCTGGGCTACGAGGAAGAAGCCGCATGTATGGTCTATTTTTTTAAGGAACGTATTTTCTAGACCAAGTTCTTCCAATAGGAATTGAATTCATAATCAACGCCTCTCTTTCTTTTGCATTCATGCATTTTGCATTGCATTTCATGCATCTGCATTACATCATATTGCATGGATCAAACTCGTAGAAAAATCCTAATTAGGTGAAATTATTCCAGTTAACCTAGAAGATATGGAACAAAGGTTGGAAAGATTAGAGCAAAGACAAATACTGATGCAAGAACAGTTGGCCGAAATTCGACAGAATATGCAAGATCAAATGAATATGATGTGCCAGTTAACCTAACTACTTGCCGAAAGTCTTGAAAAGAGGAGTGGCCCAGTGGTCGGCAGTGCAGATGACGATGAACAAATTGTTTATAACCCGAGGAATATCCCGACCCAACCAAATCCGTAGTCGCGAGGGGCACCCATCATTATCGAACCCCAACGTCAGACCAATACCTCAACCCTGTCAAACTTCCCAATGGGCTCGTGTTTTAACCCTAAGGATGATCGAGCCAAACCGGTTGTTCGGGCCGAGGCAAAAGAAAAGAGGGAGCGGACATTGAAGATCCCAAGGAAGAAGGAAAAGGAAGTGGGTAGTACGAGTAAGCATGATGAGAGCCCTGCAGATCTAATGGCAATAAGACAATCAAGGACGATGAATACTAGTTATCAAAGTCCCCCTAGACAAGATTCCAACCCAAGGCTTAACATGGGAAAGCACCAGTTCACGCTCATCTCGATGACATAGAAGGAGCTCTATCAAGATTTATTTGATGCACATGTAGTGGCTCCTCACTACTTGAAGCCGATGCAACCTCCCTACCCAAAATGGTATGACCCAAATGCCCAGTGTGAGTACCACGCTGGGATTACAGGGCATTCGATAGAAAATTGCCTGGCTTTCAAGAAATTAGTGGAAAAATTCATTGGCATAGGTGTTGTAAAGCTGGATGATACACCAAATGCAGAAATATGAGCCTGGGAGTATTTTGAACAATAGGGCTGTGGAAGGGGCGTGTATTTTTAGAGCTAACTCGGAGTAATGTCCAAACACGCAAATTGCTCTAAAGGCCTAAGAGCAATAAGAATCTTTTGTGAAATGGACTCGTGTCCAGAATTGTTATTTTAATGAAATGCATCTTTCTAAGTAAATATTTTCATGCTTTACACTTTTTTCATTCATGCCCACATCATATAAGTAATCATCTTTAGAATATTTTATTCTTTAGATTTTCTGCCTTTACACCTGCAATAGGTACCCAGATATTAATGACACGAGCGACGCTGTTGCTGGCTCTCTTTTTAGCGAAATATGGGTCTAAGGGATCTCAAGACCTTGAAGATGACAAGATTGTAACCTATCTCTTGATTTGTTAAGGATGGTAGGATAAGCGAATAGACTTTACCATGTAAAAAGGGGTCAGTGGACGTTGCAAACTTAGAAAAACCTAGTCCACCACAGAAATAAGGCGAGACATCAAGAAGTCCAAGATATTTTTATACGACCATATCAGGACGCGCCAGACTACTAAAACGTCAAGATGTTGCCAAACTTGGAACCCATGTTGATAAGTCTACAATGGCCAAAGCTAATCAAGAAGTGCGAATTACTGGTCTACTTAGAAAAGAAACGCCAAATCAAGGAAGTCAAGACTTATGCGCCTCCTCTATATAAGGGGGCATAGATGTTACGGCACCGATCTCGCCAAAGGTATCCAGCCGATACTAGCACTTCTTCGTGGTTATCGAATACTTCACTAAGAGGGTGAAGGCTGCTTCCTATGCCAAAGTTACAAAGGCGACAGTCGTCAAATACAAATTCAAATCCAAGCTCAGGGGCTAAAAAAAAAATAAAAAAAAAACAAAAAAACAAAGTGGCAATGAAGAACGCCAGGAAAAACATCAGAATCAGGCACCTTACTAGTGTAGCAAAAATAACCAGAAATCATGTGAAAACTGACTGAGGCTTGTAAAGGTTGGCATAGGGAAGCTACCATTTACCCCCTATGTTTTAGAGCGTTGGCTGGAACCTTGATTGGGGGCAACAGAAACTTCACCGGGGCAACACATTTCTTATCGATTTTGCCAATTGGAGTTAGAACTAGATGGGGCAAAAGAGATCAAATCTAATACGATCAGGCGAATTTGAAGAGAAAGCTATCCATAACGATCAAATGGTGCGAGATAGTAGCAAAGATAATTTGTCCTAAAATTTCACGATAGGGCATGGGAGAAGATTTCTTCCGTGAGGGACTTCGAAAGAAAGCGAGTGCCAAACTAGGAAGGACCTCATGAAGCGAAGAAGGCCTGTTTTGGGGAAACATAAATATTGACCAAAATGGATGGTCGGGACCTGCCCAATTTGGAGAATTCAAGTTCAAAAAAGAAGAAGAAGAAGAAGAAGAAGAAGAAGAAGAAGAAGAAGAGAAAATCAGCGAAAAAAGAAGAAAAAAAAAGGTCAAAGTGAAAACCCGCAAAGGATACTTTGAGACCAAAGGGGTTTGGAGTTGAAAACCCGAAAAGGGCAGCTCAAATTTTGATGGGGCACACGGTAGTCTCGCTGCGCTTGAAATAACGATGAAGATATATGTTACACCTTGGGGCATCGACAAAGTATTCCTGATCCCCTAAACACATATTGAGCTTAAAATGGTCCTTAAGAAGTTAGAACAGAGGCACTCGGGCTGCGATATCTGGGGCACCTAGCTTCCATTTTACCCATTTCAATTCGTTGTCTGTGATTGTCTAACAATAAATTTCCTTTTCGATTGTATTTGCTAACCTTGATCAAACCTGTTTGTTTCGAGCTATGCCCCTCAATCAACTTCCTTCTTGTCCATAGTTACAATCTTTTGGGCATTTTGCATCGAAGTAACGATTTGAGGACTAATAGTACTTTCATAAAAGAAGTTTCACACATTACTCTGAAAGCATTTGAATAATACAAGGACCCGAAACATGACTATTGTCCAAAACTCATTCAGTCTAAGGTTTGGAAATGTTGGGGAAAACATGATTATCTTTTTGAACATTTCATTGGTTGGACAAAGACGAGAAATTTCGTCGGTGATACGACCTCGACAAACGACAAGCAATGTCAACACAGGTACACAATGAAATCATGGTACCACACCTCAGAGTTGAAGCGGGACGGTTGGAAGAAACCAAACGTTATTCTCCTGAAGTTGTGGGAAGAGGTAGGAACTTTATATCCCAGAAAGGGATTCCAAAATTACAGCGGGGCAAGCTTTCGAGGTAGACTTCCTGAGCAAGAAACAATCGCCTATTTGGGGGTTTTTGTCAAAAAAAAAGATATACTGGCTAAACGAAAGAACATCGGGACGCATCGGTAAAAGAACCTTGTTGAACTACGGGCAAGGCCAACCTAGACATATAATAAAGGCATAGTGCCATTATTGATTCCACACTTCGAAGTCGTAGTTAGAAGAAGACAAAGGTTACTCTCCTGATGTGGTAGTAAGAGGTCCGAACCTTATGTCTCAAGGAGGGTACAATGGAGAGGACAATGAAGATACGATGGGGCAAGCCCGTTTCTGTGAGTTCCCTACATCTGCCACAATCGTGGTACGTCAGTGCTAGAATCTCGCTATGAGCAAATGACAACCCAAACCATAAATGGGGTCCTTCTCACGCATTCATACGCATCCAGTTAGGAGCATTCAGTTTATTGCGATCATCACATTCTAGTTATTTTTATACTGTGAAAAATCATCATTCACATAACAATCAGCATTCATGTAGATGACACGTATAGTTAGGAGCATTTGAGCCATCTCGATCATAACATCCCCGTTATTTGCATACGCACAAGCATATTCTACGTGACAGGTCCTTCAAAAAAGGGGCACCACCACGTCGAAATTCAGATGTTGCTCCAGCGGAGCGGTCTAAAGATTGAAGTCTTCCTGAAGGTAGCAGGGAAGCAAGTTGAAAGTTCAGACTTATCACCGTTCGTTTTTGAGAAGTTTCAGTAAGAAGATCCGAGTTACGGGTCTCTTCTGGATTCCTATCACCAACTATATTTTCGAGAAGTTTCAGCAAGGAGATCTAAGTTGCGGGTCTCTTCTGGATTCCTATCACCAACTATATTTTCGAGAAGTTTCAGCAAGAAGATCCAAGTTGCGGGTCTCTTCTGGATTCCTATCACCAACTATATTTTCGAGAAGTTTCAGCAAGAAGATCCAAGTTGCGGGTCTCTTCTGGATTCCTATCACCAACTATATTTTCGAGAAGTTTCAGTAAGAAGATCCAAGTTGCGGGTCTCTTCTGGATTCCTATCACCAACTATATTTTCGAGAAGTTTCAGCAAGAAGATCCAAGTTGCGGGTCTTTTCTGGATTCCTATCACCAACTATATTTTCGAGAAGTTTCAGCAAGAAGATCCAAGTTGCGGGTCTTTTCTGGATTCCTATCACCAACTATATTTTCGAGGATTCCTATCACCAACTATATTTTCGAGAAGTTTCAGCAAGAAGATCCAAGTTGCGGGTCTCTTCTGGATTCCTATCACCAACTATATTTTCGAGAAGTTTCAGTATAAAGATCCAAGTTACGGGTCTCTTCTGGATTCCTATCACCATTCGTTTTCGAAAAGTTTCAGTATGAAGATCCAAGTTACAGGTCTCTTCAGGATTCCTATCACCGTTCGTTTTCGAGAAGTTTCAGTATGAAGATCCAAGTTACGGGTCTCTTCTGGATTCCTATCACCATTCGTTTTCGAGAAGTTTCAGTAAGAAGATCCAAGTTACAGGTCTCTTCTGGATTCCTATCACCATTCGTTTTCGAGAAGTTTCAGTATGAAGATCCAAGTTACGGATCTCTTCTGGATTCCTATCACCGTTCATTTTCGAGAAGTTTCAGTAAGAAGATCCAAGTTACAGGTCTCTTCTGGATTCCTATCACCGTTCGTTTTCGAGAAGTTTCAGTATGAAGATCCAAGTTACGGGTCTCTTCTGGATTCCTATCACCATTCGTTTTCGAGAAGTTTCAGTATGAAGATCCAAGTTACGGGTCTCTTCTGGATTCCTATCGCCATTCGTTTTCGAGAAGTTTCAGTAAGAAGATCCAAGTTACAGGTCTCTTCTGGATTCCTATCACCGTTCGTTTTCGAGAAGTTTCAGTATGAAGATCCAAGTTACGGGTCTCTTCTGGATTCCTATCACTGTTTGTTTTCGAGAAGTTTCAGCGAGAAGATCAAAGTTGCGGATCTCTTCTTTTTGAATTATTATCACACCAAACCTACAGTAGAATGGAGCAAAGCAAAGAGTTACAGTGAAGTTCGAAGCCGTTTAAAGAAGACGAGGACCAACAAGTCAAGGCTTGGCCAAGACCGGGCAAAATTGGTTCTTATATTGTCTTTGCCCTATTATCGTTTCACAACAATGAGCAAAGAGGGGCAGCTGTAAGCACCAATTTCGGCCCGGGTCTTTAACCCAGGGTCTAATACCTATATAAAGAGCCCCAAAAAACAAACAGAATTAACAAATAAAATAAAAGCCATTAACAGTCCAATAAAAGTCCATTTACGAAACCCACAAAGCCCAATAACAACCAAACCCTAAGCCCACAACCTAAAACACATTCAGCTTTTGGAAACCCTAGCAGCGCCGCATGCCCCTGGTGCGCCGCGCGACAGCATCCACTGGCCTCCAGCTTCCACGCGCGTCATCCCCTTCACCAAGTGCGCCTCGCAAGCCTCCACTTCCCGTTGTCGGCCATACCTGCGAAAGATGACAAAACAACAGCAACCACGACAACGAGGAGTAATTTTATTGTATTTTATTTCACTTTTGTTTGTTTCTTCAAACATTCGATTATAAAAAACCGAAGGAAAAGTTGTAAAAGGGGGGGACGAATCGAATCACCGAAGGAACGAAAGAGAATAACAAGGTCTCCATTTTTTTTGATCATTTTACATTTTATTTATTTTCATTTCCGTTCTTTCTTTACTGTTTCAAACCTAAATAAAAAACAAAAGAAAAAGAAGAAAACGAAAAGATCTCACCTGAAAAGAGACCCAAACCGTCGTCGGGGTCGGGATCAGAGAGGGAGACCGAGAGCCTCCGGCCTTAATGATCCATGGCGGTTCAAAGGCCCAGCCTCGAACGAGTTTAAAGCTCTCTCTCCCCGCGCCGACGGCCATCGAACAACGGTGACGCGATAATCGGCCTGGGATCTCGCTCGCCGGAGAGAGGGAAAAGAAGAGAAGGAGAGGACACTGTTTTTCTTTTGGAGAGGCAGGAAGAAAAAAAAAGAAAAGGAGAGCAGATTAGGGTTTTAGACCAATCGGATAAAACGGCACCGTTTAGGGGTCTCCCCTGGCGCCAAAACGGCGTCGTTTTGGGGAGACCCGACTCGACCCGACCCGCGAGGGGTTAGATCCGCGTGTTCTTGTGGGAGGGGCTAATTGCGCATTTAGCCCCTCCGATTTTTTATATAGTTGCAATCAAACTTTCTGTTTCTTTAAAATCAGCCCCAAAGTTTTACCTTATTTTCAATCAAGTCCCCACTCATGTAGCGCATTTCGAAGGGTGGTCTATTTCCTGATTCAGTCCCCTATCTTTTACGCGTATTTCAAATAAGTCCTCCCTTCTTTATTTTATTTCGAATTGTCCCCAAAATTATCCTTTTTGACTTAATTTGACCCCTTTTTAGTATTTTTGTAATTATTATTATTTATGTATATATTGTGCATTATTATTATTACTACTATATTTATTACTTTGTACATATATTGTACATTATTATTGCTATACTTATATTGTTTTTGTACATATTTTATACCATCGCATATTATTATTATTATTATTACATTATATTATTATTATCATATTATTATTATAGTGTATATATTTATTATTATTATTATTATTATTACTATGTTACTATCTTTATTATCATACTACTATTATTATATTTTTTATTACTACTATATTTGTATTAACATATTGTATATATTTCGTACTCTTATCATTATTATTACGTTTACTATTATTATCATTTTAGTACTTTGTTATTGTTATTACTATCTCGTACTCTTATCATTATTATTATGTTTACTATTACAATCATTATTATATTGTTATGTTTACTATACTGTTATACTGTGCATACTTCGTATTATTATTATTACTGTTATTACTATATTTGCTATACTACTATCGATATTACTACATTATTATGTCGTACATATTATTATCATTGATTCACTGTGGTATCGCCATTATCATGTTCTTGTACATATCTTATTAGTGTTTGACTAATTTTATGACTATATTTATGTCATCATATCACATCTGTTTTATATTATTATTATTTTATTTGCACTACTATACTATTATTATATCAATATTATATTATATGTTTTCTATTACTATTATTACTATTATCATTAGTATTATTAGCATTATTAGTAACAGTATTTATATTATGATGTTTATTATCCTCATTGTTACTAACTCCATCATTTTGACATCGTTTTGTTTTTTAATCTCTCGCTTCATTTTTAACCTTTGTATTTTATTTCTTTGTTCTTGTTTCAATATTTTTATGATCATTCTTCATTCGCGTTATTTATGTAAATCGACTGTTTTGAGATGGTCTTGGATTCAAAGATTTAAAATATCGTATCCTAAAGTATTGGATATGATACTTTATTCTTTTGGAACAAGAAGATCTTGATTTTTTTTTATTCGAAAAAACTATGGGGTGATCTCCGATCCAAAGATTGAAATTATCGTGTCCTAAAGTATTGGATGTGATATTTTAATCCCTCGGAAACGAGAAAATCTTGATTTGCAATTCCGGAAAACTATGAGATGATCTTAGGATCGAAGATTTAAACTATCATGTCCTAAAGTATTGGGTGTGACACTTTATTTCTTCGAAACGAGAAAATCTCGATTTAGTTCAAGGAAAACACGAATATTTCTAAAAGGCGTCAGATTTCCTTCAAAATTTTCAAACTTTCGAAATTAGGACATTAATTAATCAATTTGGTACCAATTTTGGACGTGACGAGGGTGCTAACCCTTCCTCGCACGTAACCGACTCCCGAACCCATTTTCTCAAATTTTTGTAGGCCAAAAGCATTGTTTTAGTAAATCAAAATGTTTTATTAAAACAAAGGTGATCCGATCACACCTAATAAAAGATCGGTGGCGACTCCCGTTTTTATTCATTTTTAAAAACTCAAGTTCGATTCCCGCCTTTTTCAAAAAGGACGGTTACGACATTTTGCATTGTATACTTTAATCTACAAAGGTGTGGATCAATTACAAGATGCGAAAAGAAAATGAAAATTGCTTCAGAAACTCCATATTGGCAACTGTTGGCTCGTTTCATGCTGATAAAAATTTGATGAGGAGCAACGACTACTGGCTACAGACAGGATCAATGCTTTCTCCACATCTTTACTTGGTTTCCTTTTGATCAAAGCTATTACATATTCCATGGTGGTTGCATCACATGGCAAGATGAGAAGTCCATTACCTGGTACACCAAACTCTTCTTCAGCCAAGTTCAGTAGTTCCATAACTATTTCATTCTTGAGATATACCAATGGAAGCACAAAGCTTTTCTGATCCACACTGTATACAACAAAATAACCCTTCTCAATCGCTGTCGATGTGCTGCAACTGTTTACATCAGTATCCAAGGTTACTCTTGGTAATGTGATCCTTTTTCCCCTGATTGCAGCCATTTTTCGCCATTTTCTGGCTAACTGGATAAGCTTCTTAGCACTGACCATCTTGCTTTACTATAGTGTTAACAGGAAAGACTGAGATGAAAGAAACAAGAGTGAAGATTTAGATCTTGAAACTCTGAATTTCAGAATGAATTTTTTATGCTGGATATGAGACAATGGAAATGGGATGAATATATAACCACAAGGAGATAGACAGTCCCTTTAATGAATAGTACAATGCAGGTATTCATTGGAAACAAAGACATGTGATAGGCAGATAATGTGGTGTAATCTGCAAGGTGGGCATGTTTGGTTTTATTGGATGATTAACCCAACAAGGTGGAGCATATATATAAGTGCATAAATACATTGTAATATATCTTCCAAGTGGCTTAGAAACAATAAGGTGCAGTATTGCTGACTCATTATCAGTTCACCACAGATTTCAACAGATATTTAGGGTCTTGTTTAGAAGAGATTTATTTCATGTCTCCATGTGGAGAAACAATCTCTTCCATATAGTTCTCAATGAAGATGTTAGGTAGGCAAAACCATGTGTCAGTACCGTCAAGAATTGGCCTGCAATGCAACATGGAACCAGTAGCAACAGAAGCAGCAATTCAGCCGGCAGCAAGCTTAGTTCAAGGGAGCAGATCACTTTTGTTGATTTTGTAATCTAGCCTAATGTTTTGTAATGGTATAGCTAAGCTTGTAGGATATAATGAATGATTTGAATTGATGTAATGTCAAGTACATTAGCTATTATTTTATGTATAAGCTTAGATTGTATTAGTCAAAGTCTAGTGGGAGTTGTTGATTCACTAGGTGATAGTCTTTTTGACTATTCAACTCTTGTAATTTATGTATATATCCACATATCAATGAAATAGTTAACAAGTTTTGCCATTATTTTTCTTGTGTTCAAACTCTCTTTGCATTATTTCGGTTTTCATCCTTCTTTGTTGTTCACATATGATCACATGCAAACTTCATGCATATTGCATGCTGAGTTGCTGCCATTGTTCCAACAATTGGTAATCAGAGCCAACTTCTTTGAGGACCTCTCTTGATTGGTGTTTTCTCGGTGAAAACAAAGCTTAAGAAGGAAGAAACCTCTTTGTTGTTGATCTGTTGTGACTTGTTGCTGAAACATGAGCTACACACCACCTCCAGTACCTGTGTTCACTGGTGAAAACTATCACATTTGGTCTGTAAAAATGAAGACTCATCTTCTGGCACAAGACTTGTGGAGTGCAGTCAAGAGTGATGCTGAGCCACCTCCATTGAGAGCCAATCCCACCATTGCTCAGATTAGGCAGCACAGTGAGGATCGAGCCAAGAAGCACAAGGCCATGGCCTGCCTGCAGAATGGAGTGTTTGATGTGATCTTCACTCGAATCATGGCTCGTGACTCACCTAAGCAAGCATGGGAAAGGCTGAAGGAAGAGTTTATGGGCTCGGACAAGACAAGGCAGCAACAGGTGATCAACCTTAGAAGAGAGTTTGAGAACTTGAAGATGAAGGAGTCAGAGACTATTAAACAGTACTCTGATAGAATAATGGCAACAGTTAACAACATAAGGCTTATAGGAGAAGACTTTAGTGACAGCAGGGTTGTTGAGAAGGTTATTACCACTTTCCTTGAGAGGTTTGAGTCAAAGATCTCCTCGTTGGAGGACTCGAGGGACCTCACAACCATTACCTTGTCTGAGTTGGTGAACTCCCTCTATGCACTTGAGCAAAGAAGGGCCAACAGATAGGAAGAGCATCCTGAGGGAGCTTTCCAAGCAAAAGCCAAAGATGGCTCGAGCTCAAGTCAGAGACCAAAGAAGCCTTAGACTGACAGGAGGGAAAGATCAAGGAAAGATGCAGAAAGAAGGAGGTTTCCACCTTGCACACATTGCAAGAAGACTAATCATATGGAGAAGCACTGTTAGAACAGGCCAGATATTCAGTGCAAGAAGTTTGGTCACCATGAGAAAGTATGCAGGAACAAAGATAAACCACAAGCTGAACAGCAAGTTCAAGCAAAGACTGCTGAAGATTTTTCAGCTCAGGAGGAGCATGTTTTTACTGCCTCATGCTTTGCAACTACAAGCAAAGCCAAATGTAGTTGGCTTGTGGACAGTGGCTGCTCACATCACATGGCAGCTGATGAGGGCCTGTTCAAAGAGCTTGATAGAACCTACACCTCAAGGATCAAGATTGGCAATGGGGTAACAAGCTAATTTCAGATGTGCTTTATGTGCCTGATATAGATCAAAATCTACTAAGTGTTGGTCAGTTGGTTCAGAAAGGTTATTCTCTAGTTTTCAAGAATGATTCTTGTATTATTCAAGATTGTCATGCCCAGAAAATTGTCACAATACCTATGGCAGACAAGTGTTTCCTGTTTGATTTAAGTCAGTTTGAGAAAAAGGCTTGCTGACAGTGCTGACCTATGGCATAGAAGATTAGGCCATACCAACTTCAGGTCATTAGATTTGATGCACAAGCAGAACTTGGTTAAGGATATGACCAAGATTGAAGCTGTTGATGTTGTTTGTGAAGCTTGTCAGCTTGGTAAGTAGGCCAGATTGCCTTTTCCAGTCAACAAGGCATGGAGAGCTCAAGAGAGACTTGAGCTAGTTCATTCTGACATTTGTGGTCTAATGAAGACTCCTTCACTTAATGGGAGCAAGTATTTTGTATTGTTTATTGATGACATGACCATATTCTATTGGGTTTACTTCTTGAACCAAAAAATCTAAAGTGTTCGAGGCCTTTAGCAAATTCAAGGCACTTGTTGAGAACCAGACAGGGTGCAAGATCAAGGCATTGAGGACAGACAATGGGGCTGAATACTTGTCTGAAAGGTTTCAGAAGCTGTGTGAGCAGGCTGGGATCCATCATCAGCTAACCACAGTGTATACTCCTCAACAGAATGGAGTATGTAAAAGGAAGAACATGACTATAATGAACATGGCCAGATGTTTGCTGTTTGAAAGCAAGTTGCCAAGCACTTTTTGGGCTGAGGCTGTCAACACCTCAGTGTACTTGCTCAACAGGTTTCCAACACATGCTGTGAAGGACAAGGCTCCATTTGAGGCTTGGCATGGATACAAGCCATCAGTTTCCTACTTGAGAGTGCTTGGATGTGTGTGCTATGTGCTTGTACCTGCTGAAAGAAGGACCAAGCTCGAGAAGAGGTCAGCCCTAGCCATATTTGTAGGCTACAGCAACACCAATCAGGGCTATAGGATCTATGATCCCTCAACCAAAAAGATTCTGGTATGTAAGGATGTTAAATTTGATGAAGGAAAGACTTGGAGCTGGGATGGTTCAAATGCAATGCAGTTTGAGGAAGATTTGATTGATGGCAATTTAGAACAAGCTGAACATGAGCCCAGCAATGCAAATATGGATGACTCACCTGTGAGAGGTACTAGGACCATTGCTGACATCTACCAAAGATGCAGTATGGCCATAGTTGAGCCTTCGAGCTTTGAAGAGGCTGTCAAAGACAAGCAATGGAAGAAAGCTATGGAAGCTGAGCTTGACATGATTCACAAGAATCAGACTTGGGACTTGGTAGATAGACCTGTCCAGAAAAAGGTCATTGGTGTCAAGTGGGTCTTTCGAGCCAAATTCAATGCTGATGGCTCATTGAACAAACACAAGGCAAGGCTTGTGGTGAAAGGGTATAGCCAGCAGTATGTCATTGATTTCATGGAGACATTTGCTCTAGTAGTAAGGCTGGACACTATCAAACTCTTACTTGCCTTGGCTGCTCAGAAACAATGGAAAATTCACCAGTTGGATGTTAAGTCAGCTTTCTTGAATGGTTTCCTCAAGGAGGAGATTTACATCGAGCAGCCTGATGGTTTCAAGGTCCAAGGAAATGAGGACAAAGTTTACAGGCTGAGGAAGGCACTTTATGGCCTGAAGCAGGCACCTCGAGCCCGGTATGACAGGATTGACAACCACCTGTCCAAGTGTAACACCCCTTACCCGAGACTGTTGCCGGAGTCGAGCACGAGGCATTACTAAACTTAATTACTAATTTGGCATAAAATTTAAAACTGTCCATCTGCGTCATAGTCACCAAAATATTTATTTCTGGAGCTACAGAACTCCAAATTAATATTTGTTAATTTTCCCTGAAACTAGACTCATATATATTTTTACCATAATTTTTCCAGAATTTTTGGTATGGCCAATCAATACCAGATTTTTCTTAAAGTTTCCCCTGTTTTACTGTTTGACTATTCTGACCTCTCTTCACTACAAATCAAATTACTCTTTGTACAGAATTCATATGACCTTATTATTTATTTCATTTGAAAATAGACTCATTCAGGATTTCATACATATAAACTTTGCTCCACAATTATTTTTGTGCAATTTCTAATGATTTTTAAAAGATAGAACAGGGGATCACGAATTCATTCAGAACCAGTTTCACTAAAATTTAAATATCTCATTATTTCCATTTCTTTTGCTTACCATATTTCTTTTATATGAAATTAGACTCAAAGAGCTTTCAATTCATATCTCTTTCACTTTCTAATTCCATTTCTTCTATTTTTGGTGATTTTTCAAAATCACGTTACTGCAGTAATTCAAAAACTGGTTCATTATAAAATATTATTAACTAGTTTAAAACATCCTTACTTCATCTCATTTAAACTCTATACATGCCATATAAATCTTTAAACATAAAACAAAAGCTACCGGAGATAATCTTGATAGTGTGATCCTCAGTGTTGATCCGATCCTCCGTATATTTACACGTCAATCTACATGAGACATTGAAAACACTCAAGTAAGTTTATAGAAACTTAGTAAGTTTATAGGCATAAAATATAAATCTTACCAAACATTCATACTCTTATACATTATGTACAATTACTAAATTCACCTGTCAACCACAATTTGGTGAGTGCTTTCGTATAATCTCACTACCATTTATCCATTTACTTTAACTCTTTTGGGCCCTTTTTGTCACTTACCATCCTTAATCAAATTAGGGAACGGTTACGGAAAATTGAGTACTTCACTTCCACTTTTCGCTGATCAGGTAGCCGAAACTACCACTTTTCACTGATTAGGTAGCCGAAGCTACCACTTTTCACTGATCAGGCAGCCGAAGCTACCACTTTTCACTGATCAGGCAGCCGAAGCTACCACTTTTCACTGATTCACTGATCAGGCAGCCGAAGCTACCACTTTTCACTGATCAGGTAGCTGAAGCTACCACTTTTCACTGATCAGGCAGCCGAAGCTACCACTTTTCACTTTCACTTGTCACTGATCAGAAGTACTCAAATCCGATGTTCCGCTCAATTGGATTATTTAATCACTTTTCGCATTGTCATTTTATCCTTAACTCATCAACAAATATATCTCATCATTCATGATATAATTCATAAAATTTACATTTAATCACTAAATTTCAGCCATATGAACTTACCTGAGTCAATTTGCAGAATTTGAGAAAATTCAGGGACTATTCAGTTACTTTTTCTTTTCCTCGACTTGCTTCGGGTTCTCGATCTATAATTGTAAAATATTTTCACTCATTAGCATATATTTCATTTCCATTCCACTTCACAAATTATGCTCTTCAAATTTCGAAATTGCACTTTTACCCCAAAATTTACAGTTTTTACAATTTAGTCCCTGCTCAATTCAGCCATCAATTGAACTAATTTTTCTCAATCAAAACTTTATTCTATCATTACAAACTATTTCACAACCTTTGATATTCTAAATTTCAACAGAAACCTCTAATTCACAACTTTTTCACAATTAGGTCCTAAATATCATTTCCTATCAAAATCACTTAATAAAACCACCTTAATATGAAATTAAAATTTAATTTTCATAATAATTCATCATAAACTTCCATTTCTCAGCAAGGGTAACTTTTAATTTTACCCACCAAATCAAAAACTAATGAATTCTATAAGTGGATCTAATTGTAAAAGTCATAAAAGCATAAAAATTATCAAGAAAAAGCATGAATTAAACTCACAGGATGTATTAGTATGAAAATCAGCTTTCTCCAGAACTCTTCTGACGTTTTTGGCTGAGAAAATGTGAAGATTTTGTCTAGATTATTTTCAATCTTATCTTAATACATATGTTAAAATTACAAAATTCCAATTTTGCCCTTATTTCCCTTATCTCCAGCTGATTCCCTTGCCTTTACCGTCCAACCTTCTCACTTTTAGGTTTAATTGCTCTTTAAATCCTTTTTCTTTTAATACTTGAGCTATTTAATTCTTCTAGCAATTTTGCATTTGTTACAATTTAGTCCTTTTTATTAAATTGACTACCCAAACATTTAAATTTCTCAACCAAACTTTAATACTAACTTAATAATACTCCATAAATATTTCTAAAAATATTTATGGCTCGATTGTCAAATTCGAGGTCTCGATACCTCGTTTTTGACCCATTTGACCTAATAAATTCTTTTAATTCACTAAATTCATCAATCCAAAAATTCTTCTAAATTCTCACTTGACTCATAAATATTAAATTACTACCTATTTCAATCTTACTTGTCAGATTTAGTGATCTCATATCACCATTTCCGACACCACTGAAAATTAGGTCGTTACAACTCTCCCCCCCTTTAAAATTTCGTCCTCGAAATTTGTTACCTGAAAATAGATTTGGATACTGTGATCTCATTGACTCCTCTGTTTCCCAGGTTGCCTCCTCCATACCATGCCGATGCCATAATACTTTAACCAATGGTATTTTCTTATTCCGTAACTCTTTTACTTCACGAGCCAAAATCTTTATTGGTTCTTCTGAATAAGTCATATCTGGTTGAAGCTCAATTTCAGTATGAGAAATTACGTGTGAAGGATCTGACCTATACCGCCTTAACATAGACACATGAAACACATTGTGGATCTTTTCAAGTTCCGGAGGTAAAGCCAATCGATAAGCTACAGGACCAACCCTTTCCACAATTTCATATGGCCCTATAAATCTCGGACTCAATTTTCCTTTCCTGCCAAACCGTAACACCTTCTTCCACGGTGACACTTTTAAAAATACTCGATCACCCACTGCATATTCTATGTCTCTTCGTTTCAAATCTGCATATGCCTTCTGACGGTCTGAAGCAGCTTTTAGACTATCTCGAATAATCCGGACTTTCTCTTCAGTTTCCCGAATCAAATCAACCCCAACTATTTTTGATTCACTCAATTCAGACCAACATAATGGAGTCTTGCATTTCCTACCATAAAGAGCTTCAAATGGTGCCATTTTTATACTAGACTGATAGCTATTATTATAAGCAAACTCAGCCAAAGGTAAATACCTTTCCCAACTGTCACCAAACTCGAGTATACAACATCTTAACATATCTTCTAGAATTTGAATCACTCGCTCTGACTGTCCATCTGTTTGAGGATGAAATGCTGTACTAAAATTTAATCTGGTACCTAAAGCTTCTTGCAGTTTGTTCCAAAATCTCGAAGTAAACCTCGGATCTCGGTCTGAAATGATAGATACTGGAACTCCATGTAGTCTCACAATCTCTGACACATACAATTCTGCTAACTTCTCAAGTGAAAAATCTGTTCTGACTGGAATAAAGTGTGCTGACTTTGTCAATCTATCAACAATCACCCATATCGAATCTTTCTTTCTTGGAGTCATAGGCAATCCTGACACAAAATCCATTGTAACACGCTCCCACTTCCATTCAGGAATCATAATGGGTTGTAGTAAACCCGTTGGCACTTGATGCTCTGCTTTAACTTGCTGACATATCAAACATTTTGCAACAAATTCTGAAATTTCTCTTTTCATACCAGGCCACCAATATATCTTTTTCAAATCACCATACATTTTTGTACTGCCCGGGTGAATAGAATACATACTATTATGTGCTTCAGAAAGAATATTATTCTTCAAATCAGAATTGTTTGGAACACAAATTCTGTTATGATAACGCAACATACCTTCATCATCAATGCTGAACTCTGAATCTAAATTATCTCGAACCATTTGTCGTTTAAGTACCAATTTCGGGTCTTCATTCTGCAGTTTCTGAATTTGTTGAAGAAACATGGGTTTCACTTTCAATTCTGCTAATACAACACCTTCTTCATTAAGAGCCAATTGAGCATTCATTGTTCGAAGTGAAAACAAAGATGACTTTCGACTAAGTGCATCAGCAACTACATTAGCTTTCCCCGGATGATAGTCAATAACCAAATCATAATCTTTCAGCAACTCTAACCACCGTCTCTGTCTTAAGTTCAGTTCCTTCTGAGTCATTAAGTATTTCAGACTTTTGTGATCCGTATAGATATAACACTTCTCACCATATAAATAGTGTCTCCAAATTTTTAAAGCAAAAACAATTGCAGCTAATTCAAGATCATGTGTAGGGTAATTCTTTTCATGTGGTTTTAATTGCCGTGAAGCATAAGCCACCACTTTTCCTAACTGCATTAACACACAACCCAATCCATTTAAAGATGCATCACTGTACACAACATACGGTATACCTGATTCTGGTTGAGTTAAAACTGGAGCTTCTGTTAACATTTTCTTTAATTGGTCAAAGCTCTGTTGACATTTATCAGACCATACAAACTCAACATTCTTTTGTAACAAACGAGTCATTGGTGAAGCAATCATGGAAAAATTCTTTACAAAACGGCGATAATACCCTGCTAATCCCAGAAAACTTCGCACTTCAGTTACATTCTTCGGTGTTTTCCAATTCACCACTGCTGAAACTTTACTTGGATCCACACGAATTCCTTCAGCTGATACAATGTGACCCAGAAATCCAACTTCATGAAGCCAAAACTCACATTTACTAAATTTTGCATATAACTGCTTTTCTCTCAAAGTCTGTAATACAATTCTCAAGTGTTGTGCATGCTCGGATTCTGTCTTTGAATAGACCAATATGTCATCAATAAATACCACCACAAATCTATCCAAATAAGGCTGAAAAATCCGATTCATTAAATCCATAAATGCAGCAGGGGCATTTGTTAAACCAAAAGGCATTACCAGAAATTCGTAGTGACCATACCGAGTTCGAAAAGCAGTCTTTGGCACATCACACTCTTTAACCTTCAGTTGATAATACCCAGATCTAAGGTCTATCTTTGAGAACACTGAAGCACCTTTCAATTGATCAAATAAATCATCGATACGAGGTAATGGATATTTATTTTTAATTGTCACCTTGTTCAGCTGTCTGTAATCAATACACAATCGCAACGAGCCATCTTTCTTTTTCACAAATAAAACAGGTGCTCCCCAAGGTGATGTACTCGGTCTGATGAATCCCTTATCCAATAACTCTTGCAATTGCGTCTTCAGCTCTTTTAATTCAGCTGGTGCCATTCTATACGGTGCTATTGATATCGGAGCTGTACCCGGAATTACATCAATTACAAATTCAACCTCACGATCTGGGGGTAAACCAGGTAATTCCTCAGGAAACACATCAGTAAACTCATTAACAACTGGCAACTGTTCCATCTTCAATTCAGAACCCCGAGTATCAAGAATATAAGCTAAAAATGCTTCATTACCCTTCCGAATCAATTTCTGAGCTGTAATGGCTGAAATAATTCTGGTATCATTCTTTTTATCTCCAAACTCAGCTGAAACTATTTCCCCTGTCTGACATTTTAAATCAACCCGTTTTTCTCTACAACTCACTATGGCATCGTGTTTAATCAACCAATCCATGCCAAGAATAACATCAAATTCTCGGAAAGGTAACAACATTAAATCAGCAGAGAATTCACAGCCTTGTATTTTCAGTGGACACTTCCGACATATTAAATTAACTAACACACTTTGCCCTAGCGGATTAGTGACTTGCATATCAAAGTCAGTGGACTCAACAGTCATTTTCTTTTCTGACACTAATGCAGTGCAAATATATGAATGCGTAGATCCAGGATCAATTAAAGTATACACAGAATCATTAAAAAGATGGAAAATACCAGCTATCACATCTGGAGCAGAAGCTTCCTCTCTTGCCCGAGTAGCATATGTACGTGCAGGTGCCCTTGTTTCTGATCGGGTTACAATATCTCTCATTCCCGAACGGTTAGTCCCTGTAGCACTGCTCTGGCCCGAACGTCTATTTCTTTGGGGAGTGATCCTCTGTATCTCTTTCTGTTCCACTTCATTTTTCTGCAGCTGGGGACAATCTCGAATAAGATGATCAGTAGCCCCACATTTATAACAAGCCCCCATCTTAATCCTGCATTCACCGAAATGATGTCTTCCACAATATTGACACTTAGGTCGAGGAGCATCCTGAACACTGCTCACACTTGCTGCAGGTCTATCAAACACCTTGAAATCGGATTGTCTTGATCTACCTCTACTCAATTTTCCCGGCACTGATGTAGTTCGACTACTTTCTTCTCTAAATTTCTTTACCGGCAAATCTGAAAATGACTTAGAAGCACCTCTTTTGAATGACTCTTTACTTTTTCGATCCCGCTGCATTTTTCTGTTATATACTTCTTCGAGCTTTTGAGCACGATCTGACAGAACAACGAACTCCCGTATTTCATTACCCCCAATCATTATTCTAATCTCATCATTTAACCCTTCTTCAAATCTGATACACATTTCTTCTTCAGTAGGTACAATGTCTCGGGCATATTTGCTGAGGTAGACAAATTCTCTTTCGTATTCAGCCACTGATTTATTTCCCTGCCGTAAATCAAGGAATTCCCTTTTCTTTTTATCCAAATATCGTCTGCCCACATATTTCTTCTTAAATTCACTTTGGAAAAATTCCCAAGATATTTTCTCTGCTGGTACCACAGCCTCAATCGTTTCCCACCAACTATAAGCCTCTTCTTTCAGTAGTGACACAGCACATCTCAAATAATCATCTGGTGAGCAAGCCATTTCTTTAAAAATTCTTATCAAACTCTGTAACCAGTATTCAGCTTTGACGGGGTCATCATCAGTCCTTCCCCGAAATTCTTCGGCCCCAAGTTTTCTAAGCCTTTCCAATGGAGAACGCTTACTGAATTCAGTCGTTGTAGGAGGTGGAGGAGCAACCGAGGGTACCACTGATGGAGCAGTGGTGGGAGGAGGTGGCTGAGCCTGATTTCTTTCTTGCATCGTTTCAGTATACCACTGATTCATAATCCCATAAATCATATTCTTTAATTCTTGCTCTCGCATTAAAGAAATCGGAACATCACTGCTTGTTGCTCGTTCGGAAATCTGTATTCTACTGTTAACTTCTTCCTGCTCAGTACGTTCAGGTCTATCTGACATCTTTATAATCGGAAAATATCTATAAAATAACAAATATTAGATCGGATCATGCACGTCACACTATCACAGATTTATATGGCATGTATTTCTAAACACTTTATACATCACAATTGTTCCGAGAACCGGCTAAACCGGGCTCTGATACCAATAAATGTAACACCCCTTACCCGAGACTGTTGCCGGAGTCGAGCACGAGGCATTACTAAACTTAATTACTAATTTGGCATAAAATTTAAAACTGTCCATCTGCGTCATAGTCACCAAAATATTTATTTCTGGAGCTACAGAACTCCAAATTAATATTTGTTAATTTTCCCTGAAACTAGACTCATATATATTTTTACCATAATTTTTCCAGAATTTTTGGTATGGCCAATCAATACCAGATTTTTCTTAAAGTTTCCCCTGTTTTACTGTTTGACTATTCTGACCTCTCTTCACTACAAATCAAATTACTCTTTGTACAGAATTCATATGACCTTATTATTTATTTCATTTGAAAATAGACTCATTCAGGATTTCATACATATAAACTTTGCTCCACAATTATTTTTGTGCAATTTCTAATGATTTTTAAAAGATAGAACAGGGGATCACGAATTCATTCAGAACCAGTTTCACTAAAATTTAAATATCTCATTATTTCCATTTCTTTTGCTTACCATATTTCTTTTATATGAAATTAGACTCAAAGAGCTTTCAATTCATATCTCTTTCACTTTCTAATTCCATTTCTTCTATTTTTGGTGATTTTTCAAAATCACGTTACTGCAGTAATTCAAAAACTGGTTCATTATAAAATATTATTAACTAGTTTAAAACATCCTTACTTCATCTCATTTAAACTCTATACATGCCATATAAATCTTTAAACATAAAACAAAAGCTACCGGAGATAATCTTGATAGTGTGATCCTCAGTGTTGATCCGATCCTCCGTATATTTACACGTCAATCTACATGAGACATTGAAAACACTCAAGTAAGTTTATAGAAACTTAGTAAGTTTATAGGCATAAAATATAAATCTTACCAAACATTCATACTCTTATACATTATGTACAATTACTAAATTCACCTGTCAACCACAATTTGGTGAGTGCTTTCGTATAATCTCACTACCATTTATCCATTTACTTTAACTCTTTTGGGCCCTTTTTGTCACTTACCATCCTTAATCAAATTAGGGAACGGTTACGGAAAATTGAGTACTTCACTTCCACTTTTCGCTGATCAGGTAGCCGAAACTACCACTTTTCACTGATTAGGTAGCCGAAGCTACCACTTTTCACTGATCAGGCAGCCGAAGCTACCACTTTTCACTGATCAGGCAGCCGAAGCTACCACTTTTCACTGATTCACTGATCAGGCAGCCGAAGCTACCACTTTTCACTGATCAGGTAGCTGAAGCTACCACTTTTCACTGATCAGGCAGCCGAAGCTACCACTTTTCACTTTCACTTGTCACTGATCAGAAGTACTCAAATCCGATGTTCCGCTCAATTTGATTATTTAATCACTTTTCGCATTGTCATTTTATCCTTAACTCATCAACAAATATATCTCATCATTCATGATATAATTCATAAAATTTACATTTAATCACTAAATTTCAGCCATATGAACTTACCTGAGTCAATTTGCAGAATTTGAGAAAATTCAGGGACTATTCAGTTACTTTTTCTTTTCCTCGACTTGCTTCGGGTTCTCGATCTATAATTGTAAAATATTTTCACTCATTAGCATATATTTCATTTCCATTCCACTTCACAAATTATGCTCTTCAAATTTCGAAATTGCACTTTTACCCCAAAATTTACAGTTTTTACAATTTAGTCCCTGCTCAATTCAGCCATCAATTGAACTAATTTTTCTCAATCAAAACTTTATTCTATCATTACAAACTATTTCACAACCTTTGATATTCTAAATTTCAACAGAAACCTCTAATTCACAACTTTTTCACAATTAGGTCCTAAATATCATTTCCTATCAAAATCACTTAATAAAACCACCTTAATATGAAATTAAAATTTAATTTTCATAATAATTCATCATAAACTTCCATTTCTCAGCAAGGGTAACTTTTAATTTTACCCACCAAATCAAAAACTAATGAATTCTATAAGTGGATCTAATTGTAAAAGTCATAAAAGCATAAAAATTATCAAGAAAAAGCATGAATTAAACTCACAGGATGTATTAGTATGAAAATCAGCTTTCTCCAGAACTCTTCTGACGTTTTTGGCTGAGAAAATGTGAAGATTTTGTCTAGATTATTTTCAATCTTATCTTAATACATATGTTAAAATTACAAAATTCCAATTTTGCCCTTATTTCCCTTATCTCCAGCTGATTCCCTTGCCTTTACCGTCCAACCTTCTCACTTTTAGGTTTAATTGCTCTTTAAATCCTTTTCTTTTAATACTTGAGCTATTTAATTCTTCTAGCAATTTTGCATTTGTTACAATTTAGTCCTTTTTATTAAATTGACTACCCAAACATTTAAATTTCTCAACCAAACTTTAATACTAACTTAATAATACTCCATAAATATTTCTAAAAATATTTATGGCTCGATTGTCAAATTCGAGGTCTCGATACCTCGTTTTTGACCCATTTGACCTAATAAATTCTTTTAATTCACTAAATTCATCAATCCAAAAATTCTTCTAAATTCTCACTTGACTCATAAATATTAAATTACTACCTATTTCAATCTTACTTGTCAGATTTAGTGATCTCATATCACCATTTCCGACACCACTGAAAATTAGGTCGTTACACCAAGCTGGGATTTGAGAAGAGTTTGAGTGAGCCAACACTCTATGTGAAAAAGTCCAACAAAGAGACCTTGCTGATAATCTCAATCTATGTAGATGACTTGCTGGTAACAGAAAGCAAGGAGGACTTGATTCATGAATTCAAAACACAAATGCACATGTGTTTGACATGACTGACTTGGGAATCATGACATACTTCCTTGAGATGGAAGTAAATCAAACTGATCAAGGCATTTTCATCAGCCAACATGCTTTTGCCTTGAAAATTCTCAACAGGTTTTGCATGGATAATTGTAAATCAGTGAGCACACCTATGGCTCAATGGGAGAAGCTAATGAGCATTGATGGTCATGAAAGAGTTGATGAAAGGGAGTACAAAAGCTTAGTTGGTTGCTTGCTTTACTTGATAGCAACCAGACCTGATCTTATGCATGCTGTTTGTAATAACCATATTTTACCCGGGCTTTTAACCAAAACCCAAACCCAGGCCCACTAAACTCAAAACAAAACCAAATTGAAAAAACATTACTAAATTAAAAAAGTCCATTAAAATAAAAAATAAAAAAAAAACTAGTCCCAATATCCATTTACAGAAAAGTCTCAAAACCCAACAATAAGCAGCCCATTTACAACCCACCAAGCCCAGTTAAAACTAGCCTAATTGACTAAACCCCGTCAGGACCAAAAGCCCAATATAGCCAAACACCAGACCAAATTTCAATACAAAATAAACCAGTCCATTAAAGCCCAATTACAAAAACAAAAAAAAAAAAACGCCATTAACAATCTAAAATTACAGGCCCAAATTTTGGCCCAATGTTAATTCTGGCCCGACACTAAAGAGGAAACCCTAGCCACTCCCAAAGCCAGGCGCCGTCATGCGCCCTTTCCGACCCCTCGGTCTCTGCCCACACGCGCGCCCACGCGCCCCGACCCTCTATCTGACCACTCTCGCTCACGTCGCTCCAACTCCCAAGACACCTCGGCCTCCGCTCGTGCCTCGCATCGAATCAAACACCCGCACGCCTCCACCTCGCCCATACCCTGCAAACAACACACAACAAGCAGAGAAGCAGACGGCAGAGAAAGATGGAACAAACAGTAGAATAATAGAAAACAACTAAAGAAATTCGTGAGATCGGTTATAAAAACCGAGATAAAGTCATTGTAAAAGGGGGATTTTGATTTTTGATTTCGAGGAGAAGAAACCGAAAGCAAACAATTTCAGGGGCTTTCGTTTTTTTTTACGAAGAAAAAAACACTAAGAAATCAAAAAAAGAACCACAGAATCGAAGGTTGAAAAATTCATTTTTGCTGATTATTATTCACTGCTATTCTCGTTACTCTTTATCTTTCGATTTTTTTAAATCAAGATCCCTTGTAAACAACTACAAAAGAAGCAAATATAGAGAAATCGAAAAGCAAAAACTTGAAACGTTGAGTCTGATCTAACCCCTTTTATATCGTCTGCCTTCCTGTTCTTCATCTCCTATTTTATCTACTTTCGATCCTCTATAACATCAAAAAAACAAAAAGGGAAGAAATGACTAACCTTTTGCAGGATTCGGCTATCGCGGGCGGTGGTCGGCGACGGCCTTGGTGGTGGGGTCACGGCGGTCCATTGGCCGGAATCTGGACCATGCCCAGAGAATATCAAACTCTCCCTTTTTTTTATCAAACAGCAAAAATGAAATTTTTGAGAAAAAGAACCCCTTTTATAGGCCAACCAAACGGCGCCGTTTTAGGCCTTCGGTCCGTAGGCCAAAACGACGCCGTCTTACCTCACGACCCGCGCGCAGACGACCCGACCCGGGGACCCGCGTGCTTTCCTTTCGTTTTGGGGTATTTTCACGTTCAATCCTCCCTTTTCACGCCATGTCTCAGCTGTGTCCCATTACATTTTTTGTTTTTGATTTAGGCCCGATAAATTTTCCCTCGTTGCAGTTTAGTCCGCTTTCGAACACACCGTTTTAAAGATTGGTTTATTGTCTTCTTGGTCCTTCTAAGTCGCGCCTATGTTGTAATTTGCCCCTCGCTCCTTCTTTCATTTTAAATTAGACTCCGATATCTCGTTTTTGTTCAATTTGATCATTTTTCAGTTATTCCACAACCATTATTGTTACTATTATCGTTATTATCATTATTACTATTATTATTACTATCATCATTGTTATGTATTTTGAGTTTTAGCATATCACCTTTACTAAACTACGCATTGTTATATTAGTTTGTCTAATTCCTTATCTTTTGACACCGTTTTAAAACTACTGCATGTATCACTTTTTACCACGTAATCTCGACTTAAAATCATTTTGTTAATCATTTTTTTTTCTTATGTGTTACTTCTTTAAATTGTTAATTCATTGGTCTCTGTTTATTAATGTTATTACTTGGATGGGGTATATCGTTTAGTTATTGCTTTTGCATGTGCCATAATTTATTTATTTGTAGTGCTATATTATCACAGTTCATTATATAATTTCATATCCACATATTATCGTTACATTATTGTTATTATTATTCATGCATGCTAATATTTTAGGTTCCAACGTCATGAATTATGTGCATTGTGTCGTCATTACACCAAAGTCGTGTTACATTATCGTTCTCTTCATCGCGTATTTTCATCCGCGCTTTGAATCATATTTCTTTAAAAACGAACCAAAAATCTTTTATAAATTTCATTCAAAATTCAAAGTTTTCAAATAACGCAATATTCTATGTCTGGAAATTCGAGCAATCGTACCCTATGTGTTGGGTTTCAGTTCTCTCGCTTGGCCAAACAATCGAATATCCTTTTGATGTTTTAATGCGCGAGTCTCGGGAATTAAGAGACGATTTTGGGTTTGAAGATTAAAATCATCGTGTCTTATGTACTGGATGTGATATTTTATTCCTTCGAAACAAGAAAATCCTGATATTAAATTCGAGGAAAACTAAAATATTTCAGAAAGAGATTGATTTTTGAATTCTTTCCAAAATTTTCAACTTTCGACATCGGGACATTAATTAATCAATTCGGTACCAATTTTGGGCGTGACGAGGGTGCTAACCCTTCCTCGCATGTAACCGACTCCCGAACCTATTTTCTCAACTTTTCGTAGACCAAAAGTATTGTTTTAGTAAATCAAAATGTTTTATTAGAACAAAGGTGATCCGATCACACCTGATAAAAGATCGGTGGCGACTCCCGTTTTTCGTTTTCAAAACCCAAGTAGATTCCCGTTTTATCAAAAAATGGTTACGGCACTATTAGTTTGCTTTCGAGGTTTATGCATTGTTGTAATGTGATGCATCTCAAGGCTGCCAAGAGGGTGCTTAGATACATTAAGGGAATATTGAGCTATGGTGTCAAGTTCAAGAAAGAAAATGAGCTTAGATTGGTTGGTTACTCAGATAGTGACTGGGCTGGATCTGCTGAAGACATGAAAAGCACCTCGGGCTACTTCTTTAGCCTTGGTTCAAGCATGTTTTGTTGGTGCTCGAAGAAGCAACAAACTGTTGCTCAGTCCACAGCTGAAACTGAGTATATTGAAGCAACAACAGCAGTGAATCAAGCCATTTGGCTTAGAAAGTTGCTAAAAGATCTAAATGAGGAGCAACTTGATCCTACTGAAATCTTTGTTGACAACCAGTCAGCAGTTGCCATAGCCAAGAATCCGATTTTTCATGGCAAAACAAAACATGTCAAGATTAAGCTACATTTTGTTCGAGAGGCTGAACAATCCAAGGAGGTCAGTCTTGTTCATTGCAGCTCATAAGACCAATTGGCAGACATTTTAACTAAGCCACTTGGTACATCAAGGTTTGAGTTCTTAAGGAGCAATATTGGTATTTGTTGCATACAGTCCAAGGAGGAGTGTCAAGAATTGGCCTGCAATGCAACATGGAACCAGTAGCAATAGAAGCAGCAATTCAGCCGACAGCAAGCTTAGTTCAAGGGAGCAGATCACTTTTGTTAATTCTGTAATCTAACCTAATGTTTTGTAATGGTAAAGCTAAGCTTGTAGGATATAATGAATGATTTGAATTGATGTAATGTCAAGTACATTAGCTATTATTTTATGTATAAGCTTAGATTGTATTAGTCAAAGTCTAGTGGGAGTTGTTGATTCACTAGGTGATATCTTTTTGACTATTCAGCTCTTGTATTTTATGTATATATCCACATATCAATGAAATAGTTAACAAGTTTTGCCATTATTTTTCTTGTGTTCAAACTCTCTTTGCATTGTTTCGGTTTTCATCCTTCTTACTTATTGTTGTTCACATATGATCACATGCAAACTTCATGCATATTGCATGCTGAGTTGCTGCCATTGTTCCAACAAGTACGAGAGAGTACCCAAATCATTGATCAGTACTGTTAGTTTCACTTTGCTATTAGCACATGGACTTTGAATGTAAAGAGAGAACAATCCGTTTGCATCACAATGTGGTTGTCTCCTATTCAACTAACTATGATTCTTTAGATATAAACCAAGGCGAATATCAAGAATTTATAAAGAAAAATTTGGAAGGTTACCTTCTTTTTTTATTCTAAAAATGAAAGAGTTTGAGTTCGGTAGTACTTGTTCCGAGTTAACTAATTACTACAAAGATTTCTTCTGGGTATATAAAACAAGTGATAATAAAGAGGCAAATCACATTGTGTTAGACTTTTGGCCTGCAATGCAACAGCAAACCAACAAGCAGCAGCAGCAGTGAAGCTGAACCTAGTGCAGCAGCTATATTTTGTTCATTTTGATTGATTTACTCCTATGAAGCTAAGCTTAATTCTTGTGCAATGTAATAGCTAAGCTTATAGGTTATAATGTTGATTTAAATTGATGTAATGGCTGGTGTATTAACTATTATTTTATGTACAACTTAAGCTTATTAGTCATAGTCTAGTGGGAGTAGTTGGTTCACTAGGTCATAGTCTTTTTGACTATTCAATCTTTGTATCCTATATATATTTGCATACCAATGAAATAGTTTCCAAGCTTTTTCATTAACTAAAAAAGTTCAAGTTGCTGTTCTCTCATCTTTTTCTTTTGTTTTCTCATAAAATCTTATGCACATTGTATATGGTGCATGTTGAGTTGCTGCCAATATCCTAACAAATGGTAATCAGAGCCGATTATCTTTGAGGGCCTCCATTGTTGGTTATTGACTTGTGAAAGAAAGCTTAAGAAAGAAGAAATCGAGACTGCTGAATCTGTTGCAACAAGATGAGTTACACAGCACCTCCACCACCCGTATTCACTGGCGAGAACTATCACATATGGTCAGTAAAAATGAAAACACATCTACAAGCACAAGACTTATGGAGTGCAGTTGAAAGTGATGTCGAACCACTTCCATTGAGAGCTAATCCCACCATTGCTCAGATGAGACAACACAGCGAGGAACGAGCCAAGAAGCACAAGGCCATGGCTTGTCTTCAAAATGGAGTATCAGATGTGATATTTACTAGAATCATGGCTTGTGATTCTCCTAAGCAGGCATGGGAGAAGTTAAAGGAGGAGTTCATGGGGTCTGAAAAAACAAGGCAACAGCAGCTGATCAATTTGAGGAGAGACTTTGAGAACTTGAAAATGAAGGAAGCTGAGACTATCAAGCAGTATTCAGACAGAATAATGGCCACTGTCTATAGTATAAGGCTGCTTGGTGAAGATTTTAGTGAGAGCAGGGTCGTTGAGAAGGTGATCACCACTCTTCCTGAGAGGTTCGAGTCAAAAATCTCTTCATTGGAGGACTCGAGAGATCTTACAACAATTTCTCTGTCTGAATTAGTAAACTCTCTCTATGCACTTGAACAGAGAAGAGCCAACAGGCAAGAAGACCATTCTGAGGGAGCCTTTCAAGCAAAGACCAAGGAAGACTCAAGTCAGAAAAGTAAGAAACCATGGCTTGATAAGAAAGTAAAGTCAAGAAGAGAATCAGGTCAGAGAAGGCTACCACCATGCAAACACTGCCAAAAGACCTCACATTCAGAAAAATATTGCTGGTATAGACCAGACATCCAATGCAGGAGTTGCAAACAGTTTGGACATGTGGAAAAGGTCTGCAAAAGTAAGGGCAAGGCACCTGCACAGCAGCAAGCCAAGGCTCAAGCTACTGAGGATATTCAAGCTCAGGAGGAGCATCTCTTCACAGCAACAAGTTTTGCAACAACCAGCAGGGCCAAAGTAGAGTGGCTAGTAGACTGCGGTTGTACGCACCATATGGCAGCCAATGAAGGACTGTTTAAAGATCTTGATAGAAGTTTTGCCTCTAAAATCAGAATAGGCAATGGAGATCTCATTGAAGCCAAAGGGAGAGGCAATGTGGTGATCAAGACTGCTTCAGGTAACAAAGTAATCTCTGATGTACTCTTTGTACCTGAAATAGATCAGAATCTGTTGAGTGTTGGACAACTAGTTGAAAAGGGTCACTCACTTACTTTTGAAAATGGATCCTGCATTGTTAGAGATCTACATGGTCAAGAACTGATTACAGTAGCAATGACAGATAGGAGCTTCATGCTCGATGTGAATCTGGTTGAGAAGAAGGCCTACACAAGTTTGGCTGATAGCACTAACCTGTGGCATAAAAGGCTAGGCCATGCTAGCTATAAGTCATTAGAATTGATGAATAGATTGAACTTGGTTGATGATTTGTGTAAAGTTGAAGTCAAGGAGTCTGTTTGTGAAGTCTGTCAGTTTGGTAAACAAGTCAGACTGCCCTTTCCAGTTGACAAAGCATTTAGAGCCCGAGAGAAGCTTGAATTGGTTCACTCAGATATCTGTGGACCAATGAGGACTCCTTCCTTGAATGATAGCAGGTATTTTGTGCTATTTATTGATGATCTGACTAGATTCTGCTATGTTTATTTCTTGAAGCAGAAATCTGAAGTTTTTGAAACCTTCAACAAATTCAAGGCTTTAGTTGAAAATCAAACTGGTTGCAAAATTAAAGCCTTAAGAACAGACAATGGCTCAGAGTATCTATCTGACAAATTCCAGAAGATATGTGAGCAAAATGGGATCCATCATCAGCTCACCACAGTTTATACTCCTCAGCAAAATAGAGTATGTGAGAGAAGAAACAGAACAGTGATGAACATGGCCAGGTGTCTACTATTTGAAAGCAAGCTACCTAACAAGTTTTGGGCTGAGGCAGTCAATACCTCAGTTTATCTTCTCAACAAATTGCCAACACAAGCTGTCAAGAACATGACACCCTTTGAAGCATGGCATGGACTTAAGCCTAATGTTTCACACCTGAAAGTGTTTGGTTGTGTTTGCTATGTTCTTATTCCAGCAGAAAAGAGAACTAAGCTAGAAAGAAGGGCTGTTCCAGGGATATTTGTTGGCTATAGCAATACAAACAAAGGCTATAGGGTGTTTGATCCAGCAACCAAAAAAGTCTTGGTGAGTAGAGATGTCAGATTCAATGAAGAAAGGATTTGGAATTGGAATGATTCAACTACAAGTCAGTTTGAAGAAGATCTTCTAGACAGTAGCCTTGAAATAGTTGAAGCTGAGCCTCACAATAAAGATGTTGATGATAATCCTGCAAGAGGTACAAGGACTATTGCAGACATCTATCAAAGATGTGATGTTGCAATAGTTGAACCTTCAGATTTTGAGGAAGCTGCCAAGGATAAGCAGTGGAAGAGTGCAATGGAAGTTGAATTAGAGATGATCAACAAGAATGATACATGGGAGTTAGTGGACAGACCAAGTCATAAGAAAGTAATTGGTGTAAAATGGGTATTTAGGGCCAAGTACAATGCAGATGGCTCCTTGAACAAGCATAAAGCAAGGCTTGTGGTCAAGGGTTATAGTCAGCAATATGGGGTAGACTTTCTAGAAACGTTTGCTCCTGTGGCCAGATTGGACACCATCAAACTGTTATGTGCCATAGCTGCTCAAAAACGATGGAAGCTTCATCAACTTGATGTCAAATCAGCATTCCTTAATGGTTTCCTAAAAGAGGAAATTTTCATCGAGCAACCAGATGGCTTCAAGGTAGAAGGACATGAAGACAAGGTTTACAAATTGAAGAAGGCATTGTATGGCCTGAAACAGGCACCAAAAGCCTGGTATGACAGGATAGACACTTACTTGTCTAAGCTCGGGTTTGAGAAGAGTGTTAGTGAAGCTACACTCTATGTAAAAAGGTCAGAAGGAGAAACCATGCTGATTGTATCCCTCTATGTCGATGATTTGCTTCTAACAGGCAGCAAAGATGAGTTAATCTCTGAATTCAAGGCACAGATGCAGCAAGTTTTCGAAATGACAGATTTAGGAGTCATGACATACTTCCTTGGAATGGAAGTAAGCCAATCAGAACATGGCATCTTCATCAGCCAACATGCCTTTGCATCAAAAATTCTTAACAAATTTTGCATGCAAAATTGTAAGACAGTCAGCACACCTGTTTCATAAGGAGAGAAATTGACTAGTAGTGGAGAGCACGCAAGAGTAGAAGAGAAAGAATATCGAAGCTTGGTGGGCTATTTGCTATACTTAACAGCAACTCGACCAGACATCACTTATGGTGTAAGTCTTCTTTCAAGGTTTATGCACTGCTGTAATATTGTTCACTACAAGGCTGCTAAAAGAATACTCAGATATGTCAAGGGAACTTTGAGACATGGAGTTAAATTTGAAAGCAAAAATGAGCTCAAACTAACAGGGTATTCTGATAGTGACTGGGCAGGCTCGTTAGATGACATGAAGAGTACTTCTGGTTACCTCTTCACACTTGGCTCAAGTGTATTTTGTTGGAGCTCTAAGAAGCAACAGACTGTTGCTCAATCTACAGCAGAAGCTGAGTACATAGCAGCATCTGCAGCTGTTAATCAGGCCATTTGGCTCAGAAAACTCTTATATGACTTGAATGAAGAGCAGACAAAGCCAACTGAAATCCTAGTCGACAACCAATCAGCAGTTGCCATAGCCAAGAACCCCGTGTTTCATGGCAAGACAAAGCACTTCAAGATCAAATTCCACTTTGTCAGGGAGGCTGAACAGTCTAGAGAAGTCAGCCTTGTTCATTGTAGCTCACAAGTTCAATTGGCGGACATTTTAACCAAGCCTCTTGGTACACAACGGTTTGAACTTTTGAGGGAACAAATTGGTGTCTGTTGCATACAGTCCAAGGAGGAGTGTTAGACTTTTGGCCTGCAATGCAACAACAAACCAACAAGCAGCAGCAGCAGTGAAGCTGAACCTAGTGCAGCAGCTATATTTTGTTCATTTTGATTGATTTACTCCTATGAAGCTAAGCTTAATTCTTGTGCAATGTAATAGCTAAGCTTATAGGTTATAATGTTGATTTAAATTGATGTAATGGCTGGTGTATTAACTATTATTTTATGTACAACTTAAGCTTATTAGTCATAGTCTAGTGGGAGTAGTTGGTTCACTAGGTCATAGTCTTTTTGACTATTCAATCTTTGTATCCTATATATATTTGCATACCAATGAAATAGTTTCCAAGCTTTTTCATTAACTAAAAAAGTTCAAGTTGCTGTTCTCTCATCTTCTTCTTTTGTTTTCACATAAAATCTTATGCACATTGTATATGGTGCATGTTGAGTTGCTGCCAATATCCTAACACATTTTTGATAAACTATGTCTTTGGTGAGGCCAAAATCTTGGTCAAAACTATGTGACCAAGAGTGCAGGGCAACAATAAAATATTCCAAAATTTACTTCCCATGGTCATAACATAAATAATAATCAACCAACTAATATTTGCTAATTACAAAGTTACGGCCTTGTAATTTTCTTGTCCTTGTTGCTTTCTTGCTGAGATATGCCAATCCGCAGAATCCGTCTTTTGGTTAGTACTCCTCAGGGACGCAACACTGTTTAGTGATTACATTGACATATATTCTGTTTAGCATCTTGGCCACCCACTTTATGTGTCCTGACAGCCGGTTTTTGGTAGGCCTTCTAGTTAGGGTAATGTACAGGTTCACCTACAGATTGTTGTTTCTGGTGCAAAACTATTAAAACTTAGTCATGAATTTGCGTAACATTATCATTAGATCAGATAGATAAATGAACTTCTAAATATTTTAATCACTGATGCTAGAAAAATATAAAATCTATAAGGCCGTTGGATCTTTGGATATCGTTTCTAGAAGGTATTTTCAGTGCATCATAAAGCAAAAGGAAGTTGACTTCTTGAAATGTTGCAAAGAAACAACTGATTTCAGTTCTCAACAATGTCAATTGCTTTTACAAAATTAGAAGGTGTTTCCAGTGCATCATAATGAGTTTTCTCATTATGTATATTTGCTAATGTACAATGGTGTTAACTGCTATAGTATACAAAGCTGAAAACAAAATTTGGCTTTAGAAACTCCAAATTGGTAACTGTTGGTTTGTCTCTTGCTGATTGAGATTCAATGATGATGAGCAATGGCCAGTAACTATAGACATAATCAATGCTTTCTCCACTTCTTTACTTGCTTTCCTTTTGATCAATTCAATTGCATACTCCATGAAGGTTGAATCAAAGGGCAATTTAAGGTGTCCGTTGCTTGGAATTCCGAACTCTTCTTCTGCCAAGTTGAACAACTCCATCACTATTTCGTTCTTCAGATATTCCAAAGGAAGCATAAAGCGCTTCTCATCAGAGCTATACACCACAAAGTGACCCTTCTCCATCATTGATGATGTGTTCGAGAATGTGATCCTTTTTCTCTTAATTGCTGCCAATTTTTGCCATTTCCTTGCCAGTTTAATAAGCTTCCTTGCACTGATCATTTTGTTTGCTTTCTTAAACAAGGGAGAATGTTTAGTAGGACAAGAGAAGGAAGAGAATCTAAAAGATCTTAGGAAACTGAAAAAGCTTTTCTTGTGCTGGGCTGATGAAAATTGAAAATGGATGAATACATATATATAGATGCACAAAAGTTCCAAAAGCAGTGCTTTGAATGAATCAACTAGATGTAGGAGGCAAAACCATGTGGTTGGAAAATATGATCCATCACTTGGGAAGTGGCCAGTTGGGCATGTCTGGAAGGTAAGGGAAGTGCTCCAATGACCTACGTGTTCTGGATATATTACATAAGTAGAAAAGAAAAAAATGTGGTTCTAGTTTGCTTAACTCTGGATTGATGGGTTTTTATGATTTCTGGAACAGGACTTGCCCCCCAAAGAACTATACTTAGGTTGAAATGTCTTTATTCTCCAGGCTGTTATGCTTTTAGATATATCATATAGAAATCTACTTCACATTGTTTTGTCTGTTGATGGCTTGAAGAGATTGCTAACAACAGTGGTCCTGGTCTTCAGGTTTACTTTGTAGTACTGAAGGTTTTGAATTGTGGGGTCAAATATGGGAGCATTTTACTTCAATCCACTGTCCAGACAATAAGCTTCCATCTACTTCAGCTGCTTTTACTTGATGTCTACTGTGATTGGTTAGACACAAAAATGATCCAAAGGAGGTCCTTTGAATTAAGGAACTAAATGTAGGGACTAAAGGGAAGCCAAACCATGTGGTTATAAATTGTGGCATCTGCAAGTGAAAGACCCGGCATTGCAGTACCCTACATGTCCTGGATAATATTACCTAATGAGAAAAAAATTGTGGGTCTAGTTTAGTGAACCCTGGATTGATGGGTTATGCAAGTGGAAACAGGAGTTGCGCCCAAGTAACTCTACTTCGTGTAAATGTCTTTATTTCCAGGCTGTAAAACTTCAGCTGCTTTTACTGGATAAATATTGCGAGTGCTTAGACATAAAAAAAGGTATCCAACTTCTGACTGAGATGATAACTTTTGCGACTAAGCTAATAAGAATCTTTGTGCTAACCATGCTTGTTTTCTCAGTGACTAATGGATGGAAGTTGTATAAATTAGAAGAGAGAAAGGGTATTGTTTTTGTGCTTAAGTGAATGAACTGATGGGGGTATTTATAAAGCACAACAGAAGCAAAAAAACTCACAAAGTTGTGAGCCTTTTTTCTTGTGCCGTTAATCTCTATGCAACAGCGTGTGATTACTTCCATTGATATAAATATTTGGATAGACATGTTTGCATATGTTTGGGAACCAAACAAGACTTTGGGGTGGGGGCCTCTTTCTTCTTGTCTTCCTTTGGGTTTAAAGACATATCAAGTTCTACATGTACTCCCAGGGCCTAGTCCAATGGAAACCCAGTTTCAGAAATCCATTAGTTGCTTCATCCATACCCACCAAGGTGGATTTGGGTCTTATGTTTTCTCAGAAAAGGCCCAAATAATGGATTCGGTGCAGCAGTCATATAGGAATGTGTAGGATTCTTGTTGTTGATGTCATATTCATAGTGCAGGTAAAGAACAACTGCCATGTAAGCAGACAGCTAAATATGAAACGAAAACCGTGAGTTTTCTCATTATGTGTATATGTTAATGTACAATGGTATTAACTGCTACAGTATACAAAACTGAAAAAAAAATTTGGCTTTAGAAACTCCATATTGGTAACTGTTGGCTTGTTTCTTGCTGATAGAGATTCAATGAGCAACGGCCATTAACTATAGACACAATCAATGGTTTCTCCACTTCTTTACTTGCTTTCCTTTTGATCAATTCAATTGCATATTCCATGAAAGTTGAATCAAAGGGCAGTTTAAGGTGTCCATTGCTTGGAGTTCCAAACTCTTCTTCTGCCAAGTTGAACAACTCCATCACTATTTCGTTCTTCAGATATTCCAAAAGAAGCATAAAGCGCTTCTCTTCAGCGCTATACACCACCAAGTGACCCTTCTCCACCATTGATGATGTGCTCGAGAACGTGATCCTTTTTCTCTTAATTGCTGCCAATTTTTTCCATTTCGTTGCCAGTTTAACAAGCTTCCTTGCACTGATCATTTTGTTTGCTTTCTTAAACAAGGGAGAATGTTTAGTAGGACAAGAGAAAGAAGAGAATCTAAAAGATCTTAGGAAACTGAAAAAGCTTTTCTTGTGCTGGGCAGATGAAAATTGAAAATGAATGAAAACATATATATAGATGCACAAAAGTTCCAAAAGCAGCGTTTTGAATGAATCAACTAGATGTAGGAGGCAAAACCATGTGGTTGGAAAATATGATCCATCACTTGGGAAGTGGCCAGTTTGGCATGTCTGGAAGGTAAAGGAAGTGCTCCAATGACCTACATGTACTGGATATATTACATAAGTAGAAAAGAAAAAAAATGTGGTTCTAGTTTACTTAACTCTGGATTGATGGGTTTTTATGATTTCTGGAAAAGGATTTGCCCCCCAAAGGACTATACTTAGGTTGAAATGTCTTTATCTCCAGGCTGTTATGCTTTTAGATATATCATATAGAAATCTACTTTGCATTCATTTGTCTGTCGATGGCTTCAATAGATTTCTAACTGCAGTGGTCCTGGTCGTCATGTATACTTTGTACTACTGAAGGTCTTGAATTGTGGGGTCAAATATGGTAGCATTTTACTTCAATCCATAACCCAGACAATAGGCTTCAATCTACTTCAGCTGCTTTTACTTGATAACTACTGTAATTGGTTAGCCAAAAAAATGTCCCAAAGGAAGTCCTTTGAATTAAGGAACTCAATCTAGGGACTCACGGGAAGAAAAACCATGTGGTTATAAATTGTGGCATCTACAAGTGCAAGACCAGGCATTGCAGTACCCCACATGTCCTGGATAATAATACCTAATGAGAAAAAGTTTGTGGTTCTAGTTTAGTGAACCTTGGATTGATGGGTTATGCAAGTCTGAAACAGGAGTTGCTCCCAAATGACTTTACTTCGTGTAAATGTCTTTATTTCCGGGCTGCTATGCTTTTGAATATCTCATATGATAATCTACTTTCACATTCATCTATCTGTTAATGGCTCCAACATATTGCTAGCAACCGATTTTCGTACTTTCTGTACAGATGAAGATGTTCAATTGTGAGGTTGGATATGTTTGCGTTTTGCTTCAATGCCCAGATCATAGGATCTAAAGCTTATGTGTACAGTACGTCCTGCTCAATTAATATTAACTTTGCACATTAATCCACTCCAGCCAGCAAATCGTCAGCTGCTTTACAAATTAGTGAGTTACAACTCGACTTTTCAGGCTGGATCAAATAGGATTCGGGTCACACAACTCTAATATTATTTGGTGTGCTCTCCTTTGGTTACATAGTTTTGACCAAGACTTTGCCTCACCTAGGATATAGTTTATCAAACAAAGTGATATGCCTCTTTCTTATCACTTGTTTTATACACATGAGAAATCTTAGTAGTAATTATTTAACTCCAAACAAGTACTGCTGAACTCAAAACTGTCATTTTTAGAATTAAAAAAGGAAGAGCATAACCTTCCAAATTTCCCTTTAGTAAGTATTGATATTCGTCTTAGCTTTCATCTGACGAATCATAGTTAGTTAAATAGGAAACAACCACATTGTGACGCAGAAGGATTGTTCCCTCTTGACATTCAAACTCCATGTGCTAATAGCAAAGTGAAACTAACAATACAGATCAACAATTTGGGCACTCTCTCGTACTGTCACATGGTTTTTCCTCCCTAAAATCTGTGTTGAGAACTACAAGAAAGAGATTGTTTCTCCACATGGAGACATGAAATAAATCTCATCTAAACAAGACCCTAAATATCTGTGGTGATCTGATCATGAGTCAATAATGCTGGACCTTATTGTTGCTAAGCTACTTGGATGATATATTACAATGCATTTATGCACTTATATATGCCCCACCTTGTTGGTTTAATCATCCAATAAAAGCAAACATGCTCACCTTGCAGATTACGCCTCATATCTGCCCATCACATGTCTTTGTTTCTAATGGATACCAGCATTGTACTAATTCATTAAAGGGACTGTCTCTCACCTTGTGATTATATATACATCCCAGTTCCATTGCCTCATATTCAGCATAACAACAGCATTCAGAAATTCAGTGTTTCAATACCTAAATCTTCCCTCTTTTTCCTATCATCCCAGAGTCTCTCCTATTAACCTTAGAGTAAACAAGATGGTCAGTGCTAAGAAGCTTATCCAGTTAGCAAGAAAATGGCAAAGAATGGCTGCAATCAAGAGAAAAAGGATCACATTACCTACAGCCACCTTGGATACTGACACAAACAGTAGCAGCACATCCACAGTGGCTGAGAAGGGCCACTTTGTGCTTCCTTTGGAATATCTCAAGAATGAAATAGTCATGGAACTATTCAACTTGGCAGAAGAAGAGTTTGGTGTACCAGGCAATGGACTTCTCATCTTGCCTCGTGATGCAACCTTTATGGAATATGTAATAGCTTTGATAAAAAAGAAACCAAGTAAAGATGTGGAGAAAGCATTGATCCTGTCGGTAGCCAGTAGTTGTTGCTCGTCATCAAATCTTTATCAGCATGAAACGAGCCAACAGTTGCCAATATGGAGCTTCTGAAGCAAAATTTCTTTTTCTTTTCGCATCTTGTAATTGATCCACACCTTTGAAGATTAAAGTATAAAATGGAAAACATCAGAATTTTTGTTTCTCTACAACATTACATCAACAATTTCATTCCAAACTAAACAGTTATACCCAAATATATATTCAGAATTGGTCTCTGTATATATAATAAATAGATAACACTCTAACGAGTTCTTCATTGGCCCTTTCTATATTTCCTGTTGATGGTTAGTCTTATTTTCAAACAAACCAGCACTACACAAACACTTGTAATTATACCATTGTGTTTGTTGGGATTTTTGACAGCAACAAAAAAGGAAACAAAGCAGAGGAAGAAATACAGGACACAAGAACAAGGAAGCAAGAAAAATTTACTTGCTCACAGACGTGCAGCAAGGAAGCAAAACAACTGATATGCTTATGTTTGCTCAATCATTCAATAAGAAAAACAATACATTTGTCGTAACCATTTTTTGACAAAATGGAAATCGAACTTGGGTTTTAAAATGGGTAAAAAGGGAGTCGCCACCGACCTTTATTAGGTGTGATCGGATCACCTTTGTTTTAATAAAACATTTCGGTTTACTAAAACGGGGTTTCTGGTCTACGAACATTCGAGAAAATAGGTTCGGGAGTCGGTTACATGCGAGGAAGGATTAGCACCCTCGTCACGCCCAAAATTGGTACCAAATTGATTAATTGATGTCCCAATGAAAGTTTAAAAAAGTTTAGAAACGAATTTAGAAGTTTGGGTCTTTTCGGAAATGTTTGAGTCTTCTTTAAAATAGAGTATTAAGATTTCCTTGTTTCGAAGGGATCAAATATCACATCCAATACGTAGGATACGATAATTTCAATCCTTGAATCCAAAGTCGTCTCTTAACCCCTAAGACTCATTTATTAAAATAACAAAAGGTTATTCGATTATTTGGTCAAGCAAGAAAACCGAAACCCAACACATAGGGCACGGTCCCTCGAATTTCCAAACACGGAATATTGCCTTATTTTGAAAATTTTTTAGTTTTTTGGGTGAAATTGATGAAAAAGAACTAGGTTATGTTTTAAAGAAACGTTGTTCAAAACAAGAATAGGGTCATGCGATGAATAATGACGATGTGACACGAAGTTGGCATAACGACCCCATAATACACAATATATACAATATGTCAATAGAGATGAAGCAGTAATAATAATATGATAATAATAGTAGTTGATACGCTATATGTACAATATGCTAATATAAATATAACAACGATAATGGTGATAAAGTTAGTATGTACAAATAATAATATGATAATAATAGTAGTGATAATAATGATGATAAAGCAAACATGATAATAAAAATAATAATAATAATAATAATAATAATAATAATAATAATAATAATAATAATAATAATAAGGTTAGCATATACAAGTGATAATGCAATAATAATAACAATAGTAAAAATAATAATAATATAGAAAGAATAACAATAATAATAAAACGATAATAACGATGCAAAAATAGAATAATAATTATAATAATATAAAATATGTACCACATGATAATATAGTAATAATAATAGCAATCGCAATTAATATGGTAATAATAAAATAATAATAATACATAATGTACATAATATAATAATAATAATAATAATAAGGACCCTAATAATAATAATAATAATAAAATTAGAAAAGACTAGAATTGAAGGAAAACGGAACGTTTGGGGTAAATTCAAAATAAAATAGAAAGGGGAGGACTAAGTTGTGACGCGCGAAAACTCCTAGGGACTAAATGCATAAATTACCCAGCCTTTGATTGTGAGGCGTTTCGATTGCCAGGTATGGATTAAATTGAAAAAGCGGAGCAAAATAAGGGGGGATTTAAGAAAATTGAAATGCTGCGTACGACTGAGAATGGGACGATGAAAAAGGAAGGGGGGTTATTGCGCAAATATCCCCTTTAAGGGATATGCGCAGTAACCCCAGTAAGAAACGGCGCCGTTTGGTGTGATGGTTATGAAGCCATCCCTACTTCCCCCAAAAGATCAGATTTCATTTAACCCTAAAGCTTCTTTAACCCAACAGCCCCCCAAACCCATTTTTCTCCCATCTATTCATCCTCCTCTCCGGCGAGCGAGACCCCAGCCGATTATCTTGTCACTGTTGTTCAGTGGCTGTCGACGCGGGGAGAGAGGGCTTTAACCTCGTTCGAGGCTGGGCCTTTGAACCAGCATGGATCGTCAAGGCCGGAGGCTCTCTGCCTTCCTCTCCGATCCCGACCCCGACGACGGTGTGGGTCTCTTTTCCGGACGACTCAGGTGCGATATTTTCTTTTCTTCTTTTTATTTTGTTTTTTTTATTTTTTATTTAGGTTTGAAACAGAAAGAAAAAAAGAACGGAAACGAAAATAAAATGTAAAATGAACAAAAATGGAGACCTTGTTATTCTCTTTCGTTTCTTCGGTGATTCGATTCGTTTCCCCCCCTCCCTGTACAAAAATTTTGCTTGGCTTATATAGCCGAATGTTAACATCAAAATACAACGCTTTCCATTTTTATTCTTTTCTGCCGTTGGTGCTGTTGTGGTGGCTTTCTTTTGTAGGTTTACAGATAGTGGAGATGGTGGCCGACAAACAGGCGTGGTCTGGTGGCTGTGGAGTTGGCGAGCGGCGCTGGTAGGGCCAGATGAATGGCTGCGGCGCACATGGTTAGGGTTTCAAAAACCCTAGCCTTCCTGAAGGAATCTCAAAGTTTTGGGCCTTTTGGGCCATTTGTAGATGGGTTTGTTTCATTTTGTTTGGTTTTGAGCCCTGGGTTAATGACCCGGGCCAAAATTGGTGCTTACAACATTTATAGTCAAATACAACACGAAATACTACCTACTACCACTACATACATAGAAACTTGAAGTGTTAACTTGTAAACATAGCATTGCAGATTTTTCAGTCAATCAACACCTAATTACATCAAAACAATACCAACTTAGTTCATTTTCAACTAAGTAACTTTACCAAGTAACTAAACAAAAACCTTGCTGTTACAGCAAGCATTAGTGCTGCAGCAAAAATGTGCAAGCTGCATGCACTCAACCAAAAATATAACAGCAGCATGGTTGGCCATTTCCAACAGTGTTACAGAAGGAGTGCAAACCAAAAATGTACAGTAACTCAAATGATCTGCCATGTATGATAGTATTACTTGTTTTCTAAACAGGTGATAATTGAACTCCCATTTTACTCACCATAGAACCTGCTTCTAATACTTTCTAGGTGACATATGAATGTAAAAGTAGATTATAATATGAGATAATTGAGAGCATAACAGCCTCGAAATAAAGACATTTTACCCTAAGTAGAGTTATTTGAGGGCAACTCCAGTTTCATACTTGCATAACCCAACAAGCCAGGGTTCACTAAACTAGAACCACAAAGGTAATATTATCCAGGACAGGTAGGGTACTGCAATGTTTGGTCTTGCAGATGCCACAATTTATTACCACATGGGTTTGCTTCCCTTGAGTCCCTACATTGAGTTCCTTAATTCAAAGCACTTCCTTTGGGTCATTTTTGTGTCTAACCGATTACAGTATTTTATTAAGTAAAAGCAGCTGAAGTAGATTGAAGCCTATTGTCTGGACAGCGGATTGAAGTTAAATGCCACCATATTTGACCTCACAATTCAAAACCTTCAGTACTGCAAAGTAAACCTGAAGATCAGGACCACTGCTGTTTGCAATCTCTTCAAGCCATCAACAGACAAAACAATGTGAAGTAGATTTCTATATGATATATCTAAAAACATAACGGCCTGGAGATAAAGACATTTCAATCTAAGTATAGTCCTTTTGGGGGTGGGGGGGGGGGGGCAAATCCTGTTCTAGAAATCATAAAAACCCATCAATCCAAATCTCCTTGTTATGTAATATATCCAGAACATATGGGTCATTGGAGCACTTCCATTACCTTCCAGACATGCCAAACTGGCCACTTTCCAAGTGTTGGATCATAATTTCCAACTACATGGTTTTGCCCCCTACATCTAATTGATTCATTAAAAGCATTGCTTTTGGAAATTTTGTGCATCTAAATATATGTATTCACCCACTTTCAGATTTCATCAGTGCAGCACAAGAAAAGCTTTTCAGTTCTCTAACATCTTTTACATTCTCTTCCTTCTCTTGTCCTACTAAATATTCTCCCTTTTTTTAAGAAAGCAAACAAAATGATCAGTGCAAGGAAGCTTACTAAACTGGTAAGGAAATGGCAAAAATTGGCAGCAATTAGGAGAAAAAGGATCACATTCTCGAGCACATCGTCAATGGTGGGGAAGGGTCACTTTGTTGTGTATAGCGCAGATGAGAAGCGCTTTATGCTTCCTTTGGGATATCTGAAGAACGAAATGGTGAAGGAGTTGTTCAACTTGGCAGAAGAAGAGTTTGGAATTCCAAGCAATGGGCACCTCATATTGCCCTTTGATTCAACCTTCATGGAATATGCAATTGGATTGATCAAAAGGAAAGCAAGTAAAGAAGCGGAGAAAACATTGATCATGTCTATAGTTAATTGCCGTTGCTCATCTTCATCGAACCTCTATCAGCAAGAAACAAGCCAACAGTCACCACTATGGAGTTTCTGAAGCCATTTTTTTTTTCAGTTTTGCAAACTCTAATACCAATTTTGTACATTAAGATATACAATGAGAAAGCTCCCAATCTTTGTTTAATTTTTAGTTGTCTACTTCCATGGCAATTGTGCTTTTTAACTTCACTACGACCTGAACAACACTATCCAATAACCTCAAAGCGACTAATGAGTATTTGGATTGTTTGGGCCTTTACTGCGAACACAGAAACCCAATCCACCCTGGTGGGAATAGATATGGGCCTGGGATTCATCCAGATTCTAAGCCATGCCTGCAAAAACATCCTTTCCATGGTCCACAGTGAATCAGATTAATTTAATCCGTCAACTTCCCCATGGGAACCTAGCATGAATTTTAGCCCTTTTGGTCAAAAGCCTATGCTTCTTAATACTTTAAACTATTTTGGGTGGCTACCTGCAGTTCCTTCGAATCCAAAACTTTGACCATTATTTATGGTTTTTTTTATTAATAAACAGAAAGTGCTGTTGGGATTTTGACCAAGTAATTAACTTGGAGAAAGTATGAAGAAATCTTAAAATTCAAGTCTGAACAAGCTGTTGTAATGGATAGAATTGAAAAGCAAAAAAAAAAGAGAAGTATTTGTGTTCAATAATTTGAACAAGCTTTTGCAAGAAGAAGAAATAGAGTTGACCTTCTCTTATTACAATGGAGACAATGCAGTACTACTTAAAAACTGAAAAATACATGGCAATTAATACACGCATGTGGAGAAGCATGGCAAACAATGTGTGGAATTCCTATGCCTTTTACAAGTACTGCTTCCACCTTCTCTTTTTTTTTTGTGGCAAACAAAATGTGATAACGGTGCATAGTGAAATAAAATAATAATAAGCAAGTGGGTGAACATAAAATGGTGGCAAAGCACATGGAGATAAGGAAGGCATATTATGGGAGATGAGTGGACTCATGAGAGAATAAAAACAAATTGAAGTGGAATGTATGATAAAAATAATAATTTGAGGCAACCCATAAAGCATATGGGACGGCATGGAACCATTCTTCAACACTCCTCCTTGGTCTCTATGCTGCATACTCCTAGCTTCTTTCTCAGCTTGATAAACCTTGTAGGATTTAAGGCCTTTGTGAAGATATCAGCAATCTGTTCTTCAGAATTGCAGTGAATCAGCTCCACCTCTCGAGCTTGTTCCATCTCCCTTACCACATGTAACTTAATGCTAAAATGCTTAGTTCTACCATGGAAGATAGGGTTTTTAGCAATTGCCACTGCTGATTTGTTGTCACAATAAATTTTTGTAGCACCATTTTGAATGAGGTTTAGATTAGCCAAGATTTTTCTAAGCCACTTGGCTTGGTTTACTGCAGCAGCAGCAGCAACATACTCGGCTTCTGCAGTTGATTGTGCTACCAAGCTTTGCTTTTTTGAGCTCCAACAAAACATGCTTGATCCAAGGGTGAAAGCATATCCAGAAGTGCTTCTCATGTCATCACACGATCCAGCCCAATCACTATCAGTATAGCCAGTCAATTCCAAATGCTCAGCTCTTTCAAACAGCATGCCATAGTTTAGAGTTCCTTTGATGTATCTAAGGACTCTTTTAGCAGCCCTAAGATGACTTTCATTACAGTAATGCATGAACCGAGAGAGTAAACTCACAGCATACATTATGTCTGGTCTAGTAGCAGTTAAGTACAACAAGCAACCTACTAGACTCCTGTAGGATGTTTCACGTACCTCCTTAAAATCACTTTGGCTTGATAGCTTTTCACCAATAGCTACTGGAGTGCTTATTGCTTTGCAGTTTTCCATTGAAAACTTGCTTAAGATCTTTGCAACAAAGGCTTTCTGGCTCAGGCATATTCCCTTTCGAGTTTGTGAAACTTCCATGCCTAGGAAGTAGGTCATCAGCCCCAAGTCAGACATTTCAAACATTTGCTTCATTTTTGTCTTGAAATCATCAAGTGTAGCTTCATATCCTCCTTTCACCAGTAGGTCATCGACAAACAATGACATAATGAGCTGTGTTTGAAGTCCTTTCTTCTGAACATACAGTGTAGGCTCACTGATGCTCCTATGAACCCCAAGCTGATCAAATAGCTATCGATTCTGCTGTACCAAGCTCTTGGGGCTTGTTTCAAGCCATACAAGGCTTTTTTTAACTTGTACACCATCTCTTCTTTGCCAGTCACTTGAAACCCTTGTGGCTGATCAACATAGATCTCTTGTTCAAGGAAGCCATTGAGAAAGGCTGATTTCACATCGAGCTGGTGGATTTTCCAGTTCATTTGAGCTGCTAAGGCAACTAGCAGCCTTATTGTATCGAGCCTGGCCACTGGAGCAAATGTCTCCATATAATCAACCCCATATCTTTGGCTGAATCCTTTCACAACCAGCCTAGCTTTTAGCTTATTCAGACTTCCATCTACATTTTGTTTAGCTCGATAAACCCACTTGACTCCTATAACCTTTCTATTTGAAGCCCTTTCAACCAGCTCCCAAGTTTTATTCTTCTCGATCATATGCATTTCATCGGCCATAGCTTGCTACCAGCCTTGGTGAGCTTGAGCTTCTTCAAAGCAGGTTGGCTCAACAATGGCCACTTGAGCCCTTTCATAGACTTCTGCTAGAGATCTTGTTCCCCTGACTGGTACATCATCATAATCCATTTTTGGACCTTCTCCATCTGATTCAATCTGGCCTATTGTGATTTCTTCAGAAGTATCAACTGGCACATTTTTTTCCCAGTCCCAGTATGCCTTCTCATCAAAGATTACATCCCTGCTCACTAGGACTTCGTTTGTTGAGGGATCAAGAACTCTATAGCCCTTTTTGATTGAGCTATAGGCCACCAGTATGCCTGGTTGAGATCTTTCATCAAGTTTGCTTCTCCTAACTGCTGGAATCTGCGCATAACATAGGCAACCAAAGATTCTAAGGTGAGCCAGTGAAGGCTTGAACCCGAACCATGCCTCATATGGAGCCTTATGAGCCAGGCTTTGGTTGAGAGCCTGTTTTGCAGATAGGTTGAAGTGTTTACAGCTTCTACCCATAAGTTCTTTAGCATGTTCTTCTCAAACAAAAGACATCTGGCCATATCAAGCAAGCTCCTGTTCTTCCTTTCACTTATTCCATTTTGTTGAGGAGTATAAACATTTGTCAACTGATGTTTGATACTCCATTGTCTGATCTAAGTGTCTTAAGCTTGCAACCTGTTTCTATCTCAACCTGTGCTTTAAACTTCATGAACACATAAGATACTTCTGACTTTTGTTTTAGGAAATAAATCCAACAGTATCTTGAATAATCATCAATGAATAAGATGAAGTACCTGTTTCCATTGAGTGATTCAGTCTTCATTGGACCACATACATCAGTGTGCACAAGTTGGAGCTTTTCTGATGCTCTCCAAGCTTGATTTGATGGGAAGGGTTGCCTTGCTTGTTTACCCAACTGACATACTTTACAAACACCTTCCTTAATCACAGAGTTGGTGAAGTTTTCAACTAGACCTTGAGTGATCATTTTGGACATTGATTTGTAGTTAGCATGCCCAAGTCTTTGATGCCAAAGTTTGGAGTCATCGATCGAGGCTGTATAGACTGAGCTTGAGTTGTTTGTCCAGTCAACAACAAAGCTTTTACCAACCATTTTGATTGACATGAGCTTGGATCCTTGTGGATCACTGATCTTGCAGTCCTTGCCCTTGAACATAACAGTATAGCCCGTGTCTAGCAACTGAGCTATGCTGAGCAAGTTTCTGTCTATCTGAGGCACCAACAATACATTTGAGACAAGTTTGTTGCATGTAGGTGTGTGTATCAAAACATCATCTTTGCCTTCTGCCTCAATGAAATGACCATTTCCCACATTGACTTTGGCCTTGAACCTTCTATCTATTGACTTGAAAATAGAAGCATCTGGTGTCATATGGTTGGTGCAACCACTATCCAGGAGCCACCCTTTGTTGATTTCTTGTTTTACAGCTAAGCATGAGACTGCAAATACTTGCTCTTCATGTTCACTGCCTTCTTCAGCTAGTCGAGCCTCAGCCTTTGGTTTTTGATATGGTGCCTGCCTTGGTTTGCCTTTAGACTTGCAAACCTTCTCTACATGGCCTTTTTTATTGCAGTGCTGGCATACTGCATCTAGTCTGAACCAGCATTTATCCTCAGGGTGACCTGGTCTCTTGCAAAACTTGCAAAGTTGTTTTCCATCCCTTACAACATCAGGCTTAGGCCTGTTCTTCCATATCTTTTTGTCTTTGTAGGCAGTATTGCTCGAGGATGGCTTTGTTTTGGCTTGAAAGGCACCTTCTTGGTGTTCTTCTTGTCTGCTGGCTCTCCTTTGTTCCTGAGCATATAATGCATTGATTAACTCAGTTAAGGAGATGCTAGCAAGGTCTCTCGAGTCCTCAAGAGATGAAATCTTGGCTTCATATCTCTCGGGCAGTGTTCAGAGCACTTTCTCCACGATCATTGCTTCATTGAACTGCTCACCTAGGAGCCTTATGCTGTTTACAATAGCCATTATTCTATCTGAGTACTGTTTCACTGTCTCCTCTTCTTTCATCTTCAAATTTTCAAAGTCCCTTCTCAAGTTTAAGAGCTGCTGCTGCCTGGTTCTCTCAGTGCCTTGGAACTCCTCCTTAAGCTTGTCCCAGGCCTGCTTTGGTGTTTCACAGGCCATGATTCTGGTGAAAATTTGGCAGCCATTTGTTTTCAAGATTGAAATATAACAGGTCCACTAAGAATATGGCTCTAGATACCAATTGTTGGGATTTTGACCAAGTAATTAACTTGGAGAAAGTATGAAGAAATCTTAAAATTCAAGTCTGAACAAGCTTTTGCAATGGATAGAATTGAAAAGTAAAAAAAAAAAGAGAAGTATTTGTGTTCAATAATTTGAACAAGCTTTTACAAGAAGAAGAAATGGAGTTGAACTTCTCTTATTACAATGGAGACAATGCAGTACTACTTAAAAACTGAAAAATACATGGCAATTAATACACGCATGTGGAGAAGCATGACAAACAATGTGTGGAATTCCTATGCCTTTTACAAGTGCTGCTTCCACCTTTTTTTTTGTGGCAAACAAAATGTGATAACGGTGCATAGTGAAATAAAATAATAATAAGCAAGTGGGTGAACATGAAATGGTGGCAAAGCACATGGAGATAAGGAAGGCATATTATGGGAGATTAGTGGACGCATGAAAGAATAAAAACAAATTGAAGTGGAATGTATGATAAAAATAATAATTTGAGGCAACCCATAAAGCATATGGGACGGCATGGAGCCATTCTTCAACAACTGCCTGGTTATACATTTATTTCAAGGGAAGTAATCACATGCTGTTGCATTGAGATTCACGACACAAGGAAAAAGAAAGGCTTAATACTTAACGTGTTCTTTGTTTCTTTTGTGCTTTATAAATACCCCATCAGTTTCTTCACTTCAGCACAAAAAAAATACCCTTACTCTCTTCTGATTCATACAATTTGCATCCATTAGCCACTAAACAAACAAGTATGGTTAGCACAAAGATTTTTATCAGAATGGCAAGAAAGTGGAAGAAATTGTCTGTCATTGGGAGAATGAGAATTACTTCATCACTTGTTGATAATGGGAATTTTGTTATTTACATAATTGATCAAAAGCGATTTGTGATACCCTTGGCTTATCTAAGAAACACCATTTTCATGGAGCTCTTGAAGATGTCTGAAGAGGAGTTTGGATAGCCAAGCGATGGGCCGATAACATTTCCTTGTGATTCAGTTGCCATGAATTACATTGTCTCATTACTACGAAGGAGTTTAGCTAAGGATTTGGAGAAAGCTGTGCTGAACTCTATAGCAAGCTATCGTTGTTCGTCAAATACTAGTTACTTCCATCAAGCACATACAGACCAACAGTCACTTATTTCTGGATTCTGAGGAAATTATTCTTTGTTATTGTAAATGCTTTATTATTTATGCTATAAGATCTTGCAAATGATGAAAACCACAGTTTATGAAATGTAATGGCCGTTTTTTAAGGTTTATCATCAATAGTTACCACACTTATTTCCTCATGTTGTCGGGAAAATTTGATGCTCTCCAGGGTTCAAAGCTATAGTACATGATAAGCTAGTGGTTTAACTTCACCTATGCTTAATGATGAATAGGTAGAACATAACCAACTCTCATAGAGACAGAAAAAGCTAAGAGATAAAGCCATTTACTTCATTGAATGTACTTGAGAGTTACCTCTATTATAGGGACTTGATCAAATTAGTCTCCCTACTATTAAATGAACCAATTTAGTCACTGTACTATTAAAAACAATCAAATAAGGCCAAATTGCAATATAGTTATCATTTATTGTATAAAAAATGTCATTTACTCTTTCACAATGTTAGTATATTTAAAGTTTTTATGGTTATGTAAATAAAATTTGATCCATTTAATACTAAAGAGACTAATTTGATCCAATCCCTATAATATAGCCACCTCCTAAATACTTTAACCCATTAACTTGCCAATGTTCTATGACTCTATCCTCTTTAGATTAGTATCTCCCTATTCTCATCATGGTTGCTAGAATGGGTCTCCATCAAGGCTGTAGTAGCTTGCTTGGACTCTTTATTTTTCTTAAAGAAAAATTAACCTACACCTATGTCTGACTCATATTCGTGTTTTTATATGAGGGTATAATTCCACAATATAACCAACTTTGATAGGAACAGGATAAAGTAATGCATTTTATCAACCATGCTTAGCAAGTAACAGTGATAATTCCAAAATGTAACCAACTCTGATAGAGAACCTTCAAAATGCTTTTGCCCCCTTGTTCCACATGTACTTTTGTTGTTCAATATCTCCATCTAACTAATTACAAGCTAGCATTGAATATGCCACCACAACAAAGCACATGGTTTTATCCGCAGGCTTTGGACTGTATCAAGTTACATCATCAAGGTACAGCATCAAGGCATGAATTCCGTACTCTTTTACAATACTTTATAGGATATTATAAAGTTCGTTATCTTCAAAATTTCACTCTTGGAATACCCTAATTGGTCATAACTAGCATCCAAAATCTCATGCAGAGTTGCAAACGTAAATTCCAATAGGAAGTGATTACAAGCTTCAGCATTGAAATACACACAGCACAAGGAAAGCATCGCAAGGAATTATAGTTCTTCAGGAGTGACTTCTTACGAAAAATCGAGTACGAATCGACCTTCTTTTCATTTTCTTGCTTTAATATTTCCATCCACAACACATACACTAAGCAAGCACAATTACTACAAGGAATCTTATTGGAGTGGCTGGATAATGGCAGAAGATAGCAGCCGTTGGAAGGAAAAGAATTACCTTAGCAAGGACTAATAGAAAGGTGGCTGCTGATGCTGTAAATCATTATGAAAAATAATCAGTGGTTGTTAAAGGATGCTTTGTTATCTTTACAACGGATAAGAGGCGCTTCGTGATTCCCTTGGCGTTTCTTAGCAACTGCATTTTCCGTGGACTCTTCAAGATGCCTGAAGAGGAGTTCGTACTGCCTGTTTGAATATTGCCTTCCATGCAGCCCATGCAACCCTATGAAGCAGAAAATGGAACAGCAAAGGCGGTCATGCAGACGTACTGTGTAGAAGCCAATATCACATGAACAATTTCTTGTTATTTTATGTTTATTTTGTAATCACTAGTTGATGTAATGTAATTTAGTTCATTTGGAACTATGTTAGGCTGATATGTGATGTAATTAGGTGAAATTTGAGCTGACATATCAGCTTTGATGAAGGTTACAAGTTAAGTTTTGCTTACTTCAATGTAATTAGTGGCATTAGGTATGTATTAGGTAAAAGATTGATGTGATTTGTGCTTGACTTTTGCTAATATATGTAATGGCAGTTTGCCAATGTCAAATGTAATGAAAATCATTAGATTTCATTCAGTTCTATGCTCATTTTTTCTTGTTTTCTCGTTCTCTTTGTAAACTTTTTTTCTTCTTTCTTTTGCTGCAAGCCTCGAGCCTTGCTGCTAAAGATTCATCTGATTGTTGCTACCAGTTGATTAAAACCCCAACAATTGGTATTTAAAGCTATATTCTTAGTGGACCTGTTACATTTCAATCTTGAAAACAAATGGCTACCAATTTTTCACCAGCTGCACCACCAGTCTTCAATGGTGAAGGATTTCACATATGGACAGTAAAGATAAAGACATACTTGCAGTCATTCGATCTATGGGATGTGATCAACACCGATGCTGAGCCAGCTCCTCTTCGAGCCAATCCAACAGTGGCTCAAATGAGGCAGCATACTGAAGAAAGAATAAAGAGGCACAAGGCTATGTCTTGCATTCAAAACTGTGTCTCTGATGTAATATTCATAAGAATTATGGCTTGTGAGACTCCTAAACAGGCTTGGGATAAGTTAAAAGAGGAATTCCAAGGCACTGAAAGAACCAGGTAGCAGCAGCTCTTGAACTTGAGAAGGGATTTCAAAAATCTCAAAATGAAGGAAGAAGAGACAGTGAAGCAGTATTCAGATAGGATCATGGCTGTGGTCAACAGCATTAGATTGCTAGGAGAAGAGTTCAGTGAAACAAGAATTGTGGAGAAGGTTCTCTCAACACTGCCTGAGAGATATGAAGTAAAAATCTCACCCCTTGAGGATTCGAGAGACTTAGCCAGCATCTCACTGACTGAGCTTATAAATGCTCTTTATGCTCAGGAGCAAAGGAGAGCTAGTAGAATGGAGGAGCACCAGGAAGGTGCTTTTCAAGCCAAGACAAAGGCTGCTTCGGACACTTTTGCCTATAAAGGCAAGAAGACTTGGAAAAACAGGCCAAAGCCTGATGCTACAAGGAATACTAATCAACTTTGTAGATTCTGTAAGAAGCCTGGTCATCCTGAGAACAAATGTTGGTTCAGGCCAGATGCAATTTGCCAACATTGCAAAAAGAAGGGCCATGTTGAAAGGGTTTGCAAGAATAAAGGCATACCAAGACAGACTCAACAACAACAGCCTAAGGCTGAGGATCAAGTAGCTGAAGAAGACAGTATCATGAAGAACATGTCTTTGCTGTGTCATGTTCAGATGGTGAGAAGAAAGGCTCAAAAGGGTGGCTCATTGACAGTGGCTGCACCAACCACATGTCACCAGATGCAACCATCTTCAAGACCTTAGATAGAAGCTTTCAAACCAAGTTTAAGGTTGGAAATGGTAAATTCATCAAGGCTCAAGGTAAAGGGGATGTGTTGATATCCACTCCAACAGGTAACAAGCTCAATTCCAATGTGCTCATTGTATCTGAGATTGATAGAAACTTGCTTAGCATAGCTCAACTGCTAGATAAGGGCTACTCTGTAGCATTCAAAGGCAAGGAATGTCAAATTGCTGATCCAAGTGGGTCAAAGATCATGGCAGTCACTATGACTAACAAATGTTTTGAAGTAAACTGGTCATGTACCTCAAGCTCAGCCTACACAGCCTCGATTGATGAGTCCAAACTTTGGCATCAAAGACTTTGGCATACCAACTTCAAGTCGATGTCCAAGATGATCAGTGAAGGTCTAGTTGAAAACTTCACCAACTTAGTGATCAATGAAGGTGTTTGTGAAGTATTCCAGCTAGGAAAACAAGTCAGTCATCCATTTCCTTTGAATCAAGCCTAGAGAGCATCAGACAAGCTTCAACTTGTGCACACTGATGTGTGTGGTCCTATGAAGACTAGATCACTCAGTGGCAACAAGTATTTTATCTTGTTTATTGATGATTTTACAAGATATTGTTGGATTTATTTCTTGAAACACAAATCTGAGGTAGCTCAAGTGTTCTTGAAGTTCAAAGCTGAAGCTAAGACAGAAACAGGTTGCAATATTAAGACCACAAGGTCAGATAATAGAGCTGAGTACACCTCAACTCAGTTCCAAGCTAGTTGAATTGAAGCTGGCATCAAACATCAACTGACCAACGTCTATACTCCCCAACAGAATGGAGTGAGTGAAAGGAAAAATAGAACCTTGTTGAATATGGCCAGGTGCCTGTTGTTTGAGAAGAATATGCCCAAAAACATGTGGGTTGAAGCAGTCAACACTGTTGTTTATTTACAAAACAGACTTCCCAACAAGGCCCTGGCTTACAAAACTCCATTTGAAGCTTGGTTTGGGTTCAAGCCATCACTCGCTCACCTCAGAACCTTTGGTTGCTTATGCTATGCACAAGTCCTAGCTGTTAAAAGAAGCAAGCTTGATGAAAGAGCTCAAGCAGGCATACTTGTAGGCTATAGCCTAAACAAAAAGGGCTATAGAATTCTAGTTCCCTCGACAAACAAAGTTCTGGTCAGTAGGGATGTGGTGTTCAATGAAAAGGCGAGCTGAGACTGGAAGAAGAATGAACCTGAGGCAACTTCTCAAGAGCCAATGGTTGATGAAGTAGAACCTGATCAAGTTGGTCTTGAAATGGACTTTGATGATGTTCCAGTCAGGGGAACAAGGCTCTTGGCAGAAATTTATGAAAGAGCACAAGTGGCCATTGAGAAGCCAAGTTGCTTTGAAGAGGCTGAAGCACACTAAGGCTGGAAGGCTTCTATGATTGAAGAAATCAGAATGATTGAAAAGAATCAAACATGGGAACTAGTTGAAAGGCCTCCTAACAGAAAGATCACAGGGGTCAAATGGGTCTATCGAGCCAAGCAAAATGCTGATGGAAGTTTGAACAAGATGAAGGCTAGGCTTGTTGTGAAAGGATTCAGTCAGAAGCATGGTGTGGATTATCGTGAAACATTTGCACCTGTGGCCAGACTTGACACCATCAGGCTGCTGGTTGCCTTAGCAGCTCAAATGAAGTGGACAATCCATCAACTTGATGTGAAGTCAGCTTTTCTAAATGGTTTTCTTGAAGAAGAGATTTATGTTGAACAACTTCAAGGTTTCAAAGTGGCAGGCAAGGAAGCAATGGTGTACAGGCTAAACAAAGCCTTGTATGGCTTAAAACTAGTACCAAGGGCCTGGTACAGCAGAATTGATGGCTACTTGGTTAGCTTGGGATTCAAAAGGAGCATCAGTGAACCTACACTGTATGTTAAGAGAGAAGGACTTGAAACACTTCTCATAGTCTCCTTATATGTTGATGACCTGTTGGTGACAGGAGGAGATCAAACAATGTTGACTGATTTCAAGATCAAGATGGAGAAAATGTTTGAGATGTCTGACCTGGGATTGATGACTTATTTCCTAGGTATGGAAGTCACACAAACTGAAAAGGGAATTCATCTAAGCTAGAAGACTTTTGCTACAAAGATCCTTAACAAATTCTCAATGCAGATTTGTAAAGAAACTAGCACTCCAGTTGCTGTTGGAGAGAAGCTATCTAGCCTAGGCACCTTTAAAAAGGTATGTGAATCAACCTATAGAAGTTTAGTAGGCTGTTTGTTATACTTGACAGCTACTAGGCCAGATATAATGTATGTTGTAAGTTTACTCTCTAGATTCATGCATTGTTGCAATGAAAGTCATTTCAAGGCTGCTAAGAGAGTCCTCAGATACATCAAAGGGACCCTGAGCTATGGTATGATGTTTGTGAAGGCTGAGCATTTTGAATTGGTTGGCTACACTGACAGTGACTGGGCTGGTTCAAGTGATGATATGAAAAGTACTTCTAGATATGCTTTCTGATAAACCATAAAAGTAACATATTTTAATCCCACATTTAATATGCTTTTGGATGATTTATTCCTTGTTTTATATAAAAATGTGCTTTTAATCCTTTCTTTTCATGTCTTATACCCAAGAAAGCACCCGAGGATGAAAAGAACACAAAACGGGCCTAAAACGGAGCAAATGGGCCTTAGCACGAAATTGACACGGCCTGGCTCAAAGCACACACGGCCGTGCCTCAACGAACACCTAGAGTACGGCCTCAACTCTGTCATACACGGTCGTGCCTCAAGTTAGAAATCTGAACACGGTCAGGTCTCGATCCATACGGGCGTGTGCCATGGCCGTGCCTCTGTCACTGGAAAGAGCAATTTCAGTCGAAAAAGGATACTTAGGGAGAAAGAATCGCACTCCAAGAGCCTATAAATATCCCCAAAGTACCACATTTGAAGGGGAGTGAAAGCTAGGCCAAGGAGCCAAGCCGAGAATGTCAAAGTTAGGGAATAACGCGAGGATAGCCAGTTGATCCATCCCAAGAAGCCGGAGTTATACTCAAGACGGCGGAACTCTCTTTCAATTCCTTCAGGGGGTTTTAGGGTTTTCTTATGTTTTGTTTTATCTTTTCTCTTGCGATGTTTTGTGATTCATTTTGAACTAAACCCCTCAGATACCTGAAGGGGATGAACCCTAGATGGATTTTATTATTTGATTTTTAAGTTATATGATAAATTACTTAGTTTGTTCTTAATAATGTTGCTTAATCCAAATCTAATGTGCTTAGGTGGAGGAGGATTAGACCCTGCCTAAGAGGAGATCTAACATAATTAAGCGGAGTTAATCGAACGCCTAGAGATAGGGTTACGAGATTTTGCCGGATTAGGGTGAAACCTGATATGAAAATCTATTGATCGATTTACTGTTATCTTAGGGGGTTATTATAAGCGAACGAGAGTTCCACTAATTAACCTAGGGTTAGATGTTATTTGCCTCGAGAGAGGGTTTAATATAGGTTAGGGAGTCTCACGGATCAAGCTAAGTAAAGAAATCATATAATTTAGGGTTAGATAGTAAGTGAAGTCTAGGTGGATTCTTCCCGAAGGTATCGTCGAAATCAACTGAGTTTTTCTTCAAAGTTATTTTCCAGTTCGTCTTCTTGTCTTTGTGTCCTTAGTTTAGTTGTCGTCAATTTAGTTTAAAAACAATCTTCACTCTAATTTTAAGGCTAAATAATAAAAAGAAAGTGAGTATTAATACTTTTAGTTTCTTTGGGTTCGATAACGGGTCTTGCCTGATAAACCGTAAAAGTAACATATTTTTGACCCACATTTAATATGATTTTGGATGATTTATCCATTGTTTTATATAAAAAGGTGCTTTTAATCCTTTCTTTTCATGTCTTATACCCAGGAAAGCAACCGAGGATGAAACGAACACAAAATGGGCCTAAAACGAAGTAAATGGGCCTTAGCACGAAATCGACACGGCCTGACCCAAATCACACACAGCCATGCCTCGACGAACACCTAGAGCACGGCCTCAACACAGTCACACACGGTCGTGCCTCAAGAGAAATTCGAACACGGTCAGGTCTCGATTCACACGGGCGTGTGCCATGGCCGTGTCCCTGTCGCTGGAAAGAGCAATTTCATTCGGGAAAGGATACTAGGAGGCAAAGAAACACATTCCAAAGCCTATTCAAACACCCTATTAGGAATTCTACTTAAATTAGGATACTTAGGGGCCAAGTAAGACATCACAAAGTCTATATAAACACCTTAGGGGGCAACTTGAAAGGGGAGTTCGGCAGAAGCCGAAATGCGAAAGCAATGCCAAGGAACCAAGCCGAGAAGGTCAGAGTTAGGGAATAACGCAAGGATAGCCAGTTGATCCATCCCAAGAAGCCGGAATTATACTCAAGACGGTGGAATTCTCCTTCGATTCCTTCAGGGGGTTTTAGGATTTTTCTTATGTTTTGTTTTATCTTTTCTCTTGCGATGGTTTGTTATTTTGTTATGAACTAAATCCCTCAGATACCTGAAGGGGATGAAACCTAGATGGATTTTATTATTTGATTTTTAAGATATATGATGAATTACTTAGTTTGTTCTTAATTATGTTGCTTAATCCAAATCTAATGTGCTTAGGTAGAGGAGGAATAGACCCTGCCTAAGAGAAAATCTAACATAATTAAGCGGAGTTGATCGAACGCCTAGAGATAGGGTTACGAGATTTTTTCGGATTAGGGTGAAACCTAATATGGGAGTCCATTGATCGATTTACTGCTATCCTAGGGGGTTATTATAAGCGAACGAGAGTTCCACTAATTAACCTAGGGTTAGACGTTATTCGCCTCGAGAGAGGGTTTAATATAGGTTAGGGAGTCTCACGGATCAAGCTAAGTAAAGAAACCATATGATTTAGGGTTAGATAATAAGTGAAGTCTAGGTGGATTCTTCCCGAAGGTATCGTCGCAATCAACTGAGTCTTTCTTAAAGTTATTTTCCAATTCGTCTTCTTGCCTAGCTATACTACTGTTCGATAGGTACACTTGCCTTTAATCGTTGTCAGAGTTAGTCTCCAGGTTTGATCATTCTTTTATAAATATTTAAAACTCTGATTGTACAGTGATCATTGCCTAAGCTATACTACTGTTCGATAGGTACACTTGCCTTTAATCGTTGTCAGAGTTAGTCTTCAGGTTTGATCATTCTTTTATAAATATTTAAAGCTCTGATTTGTAGCGATCAAGTTTTTGGCGCCGTTGCCGAGGAACTAAAATATTAAGAAAACTCTATTTTTATTACTTTAGCCCTAATTTTTATTTTTTGCAATTTAGTTTTCTTTTCGTTTCTATTTTTGTTTTTTTTCTGTTTGCTGAAATTTTCTTTCTTTCTTTTCCAGCAGGTACCTCTAGTTTATTACTAGAAGGAACCCGAGAGGACCTTTGATATTCGACAATGAAATCGAAGCTACCGCTCGTAGGAATCATCGGGAAACCAGGCGAGCCCTAGATTACACACACAGAGAGAGGAAGAAGATAGATCCAATCCTACTGAAGGGATGGACGAAAACAACCCACAACCATACGACGTGGGGGAAAATAATGCTCCACGCACAATGTTCGATTATGCGAAACCGCATTTAACAGGAGCAGAATCTAGTATTGTTAAGCCTACTATATCTACTAACAATTTTGAATTAAAGCCTAACACAATACAAATGATTCAACAGTTTGTTTAATTTGATGGTTTACAGGACGAAGATCCAAACACGCACATAGCTAACTTTTTAGAGTTCTGTGATACCTTCAAAATAAATGGCATTTCTGATGATGCCATACGTCTTCGGTTATTCCCTTTTTCATTGATAAATAAAGCCAAACAGTGGTTAAACGCGTTACAACGAGGGTCAATCACTACATGGGATTAGATGACCAAAAAGTTTTTGATGAAATATTTTCCACTGGCCAAAACGACCAAATTACAGAATGATATCTCTTCCTTTGTGAAGATGGATATAGAGACGCTATACGACGCATGGGAGAGATTCAAAGATCTCTTGAGGAGGTGCCCACACCATGGTCTACCCTTATGGCTACAAGTCCAAACCTTTTACAACGGAGTAAACCCTTCAACGAGGCAACTGATAGATTCAGCCGCCGGTGGAACGCTGAACAACAAAGCTCCAGAAGCAGCCTACGAGTTCATTGAAGAGATGTCATTAAACAATTATAAGTGGCAAGCTTCAAGGACCAAACCGACAAAATCGGCAGGAGTTTTCAACGTCGATGCCATGACCAGCTATCAACGCAGCTAGAGATGATGAATAAAAAGCTTGATAATTTGTGTTCTTCACAGGCACATCCAGTCATGCAGTGCGACGCAAGTGGAACTGTGGCGAATCCTAAATACCCACCCTACCAACCGGGAGCAGAAGATAAACAGATGAACTATATAGGTAATAATTTCGGATCTAATAATAATCCTTATAGTAATACTTACAATCTAGGTTGAAGGAACCACCCAATTTTTTCATGGGGAGGACAAAGAAACCAAGGAAATCAAAGGCAACAACCTCCTCAAAGTTTCCAACATTAGCCTTATCCACAAGAGAAGAAACCAATACAAGAGAAGGAATCGGTAAACATAGAAAAACGCCTGCAAGATATCGAGAGAACCCTTAAAGATCAACAAGCATCAATTGAAAAATTTACTGAGTCATTTGGGGAACTCACTAAGACGGTTGGAACGCTTACTAAGATGATCTGTGAAACACGTGCAGAAAATTTTCCTAAAGGGACAGAACAGGTAAAAGCAGTCACACTAAGAAGTGGAAAGGAATTAGGTGAACTAAATAAACAAAACCCAAACAAAAATAAATCAAGTGATAAGGAAATTGAGGATGTGACTCCATTACGTAATGAGAACAAACCACCAATCCCATATCCAGCAAAGTTAAAGAAAGAGCGAATTGATGTACAATACGGTAAGTTTCTTGAACTTTTTAAACAAATACATATCAACTTACCTTTTGTTGAAGCTATTTCACATATGCCAAAGTATACAAAATTCTTAAAGGAACTCTTGACGAATAAACGAAAACTTGAAGAGGTGTCAACGGTGGAACTTAATGAAGAGTGCTTAGCCATCCTCCAAAATAAGCTACCAACCAAGTTAAAAGACCCAGGAAGTTTTACTATCCCTTGTTTAATTGGTAGATTGAATATTAAGAAAGCATTAGCTGATCTAGGCGCTAGTATAAATTTAATGCCTTATAAAATGTTTAAACAACTAGATCTTGGGGAACCAGCACCCACTAGGATGAGTATTCAGTTAGCAGACAGATCTATTAAATATCCTATAGGAGTCATCAAAGATGTTTTGGTAAAAATAAATTTATTTTCTTTGTTGATTTCGTTGTATTAGACATGGATGAAGACATTAATGTTCCCTTAATCTTAGGGCATCCTTTTTTAGCCATGCTAGAGCTGTTATTGATGTAGGAGATGGTAAACTTGCACTGAGGATAGGAGATGAAGAAATCATTTTTCAAATTTATGATGGCATGCGATATTCTAAAGAGCAAGATGATTCCTGTTATTTTGTTGATACTACCGATCATATCATTCAAAATTCATTACAGGAAATCATACATGACGACACGATGGAACTATGCCTAACTCAAGAAGAGGGGGAAGAAGATGAAGAGCTGAATCCGAATACATCGTCATCCAAACAAATGAAAGAAAAAAGCATTGACAATGATGACAAAATAAAACAGAAACCCTCCATTGAAGAGCCACCCAAATTAGAATTGAAACAGTTACCAAAACACTTAGAATACGCATTCCTCGGAGACAATTTTACATTACCAGTAATCATCTCTGCAGAACTAGAACCTAAGAAAAAAAAAGGAGCTGATAAAGGTACTAAAAGAGCACAAAAAAAGCCATAGCTTGGAAAATTTCTAACATCAAGGGAATAAGCCCCGCGTTCTGCACCCACAAAATTTTAATGGAAGAAGAATACAAGTCGTGTGTGCAACCTCAGAGACGGTTAAATCCCAACATGAAAGAAGTGGTCAAAGCTGAGGTCATTAAACTCCTAGATGCAGGAATAATTTATCTTATCTCTGACAGCAATTGGGTAAGTCCTGTACAGGTAGTTCCAAAGAAAGGAGGAATGACGGTAGTGCCCAATGAAAAAAATGAGTTGATTCCCACAAGAACAGTCACGGGTTGGAGAGTCTATATAGACCATAGAATGTTGAATGATGCCACTAGAAAAGATCACTTCCCTCTACCCTTCATAGGTCAAATGTTAGAAAGATTAACCGGGCATATGTACTACTACTTTTTGGACGGACTCTCCGGTTACTTCCAAATCCCCATAGCTCCTGAAGATCAAGAAAAGAAAACATTCACATGCCCATTCGGTACATTTGCTTATCGTAGAATGCCTTTTGGATTATATAATGCATCAGCTACTTTTCAGCATTGCATGTTGGCATTCTTTGATGAACTCGTGGAAGACATCATGGAGGTATTCATAGATGATTTCTCGGTATTCAGTAATTCTTTCCATCTTTGCCTTAAAAATTTAAAACAAGTTCTAATGAGATGTGAGGAAACAAACCTTGTTTTAAACTGGGAAAAATGTCACTTTATGGTAAGAGAAGGGATTGTGTTAGGACATAAGATTTCCAATAAAAGGATCGAGGTAGATAAAGCAAAGGTTGAAGTCATAGAAAAACTACCTCCCCCTAGTTCTGTTAAGGCTATCAGAAGCTTTTTAGGACATGCAAGGTTATATAGAAGATTTATTAAAGATTTTTCTAAAATAGCTAAGCCTTTGACAAAATTACTAGAAAAAGATGTTCCTTTTGATTTCAATCATGAATGTTTAGATGCATTTAATATCCTTAAGGATAAATTAATAAATGCACCGATTATAATTGCACCTGATTGGAACTTACCCTTTGAACTAATGTGTGCAGTAGGTGCAGTTTTGGGACAACGAAGAGACAAGCATTTTCAGCCAATTTACTATGCCAGCAGAACACTAACACCCGCACAAGAAAACTACACCACCACAGAGAAAGAATTGCTAGCTGTAGTTTTTGCTTTTAATAAATTTAGACAATATCTAATATTGTCCAAAGTTGTCGTTTACACTGACCATTCAGCTTTTCGTTATCTTTTAAACAAACCTGATGCTAAACCCAGGCTCATACGATGGATTTTACTCTTACAGGAATTCGACTTGGAAATACAAGATAAGAAGAGAGCTGAGAATCTTGTAGCGGATCACCTTTCTAGACTTGAAAATCCACACACCAAGGAGCTCGATGAAGGTGGAATAAATGATTCGTTTCCCGAAGAACAACTCTTTTCTATAACACATTCTGGGGTACCATGGTTTGCAAATATTGCAAATTATTTAGCAGCTAATATCTTACCAAGAAAATTATCACACCACAAAAAGAAGCGATTCTTTGCTGATGTGAAAAATTATTTTTGGGAAGATCCTTTTCTTTTTTGTATTTGTGCAGATCAGATAATTCGAAGATGTGTTACAAAGACATAAGAAAACAAGATCTTGGAGCATTGCCATTTAGGACCATCAGGAGGACACTACATTGGTATTAAGACAGCACACAAGATACTCAAATCAGGTTTTTATTGGCCCACTCTATTTAAAGATGCCAATAGGTATGTTACCTCGTGTGATAGATGCCAACGAATAGGTAACATTTCTAAACGAGATGTAATGCCTCAAACATATATGTTATCATGTGAAATATTTGACGTATGGGGTATTGATTTCATGGGACCATTCCCTAATTCATTTGGAAACAAGTACATCCTAGTAGCAGTTGATTACATGTCAAAATGGGTAGAAGCGGAAGCTTTACCTACCAATGATGCTAGGGTAGTAGTCAAGTTTCTCAAGAAACTCTTTTCTCGATTTGGCACACCGAGAGCCATCATTAGCGATAGGGGTACGCACTTTTGCAATACCCAATTTGAAAAAGTTCTAAAAAAATATGGAGTATATCACAGAACAACAACCCCATATCATCCTCAAACCAGTGGGCAAGTTGATGTGGCAAACCGAGAACTTAAGCGCATTCTAGAAAAAACCATTGAATCAAATAGAAAAGTCTGGGCATTAAAAGTAGATGATGCGTTATGGTCCTATAGAACATCATTTAAAACACCTTTAGGGACATCCCCATACAAGCTTGTATACGGGAAAAGTTGTCATTTACCGTTTGAATTAGAACACAAAGCTTTTTGGGCAATAAAATTTTTGAATACTGATCTCAAAATTTCAAGAAAGAGGAGAATAATGCAGATGAACGAGCTGGACGAATGGAGAACGAAAGCCTATGAGAACTCAAAATTGTATAAGGAAGCAACAAAGCGACACCACGATACTCGTCTCAAGAGATCAAGGAAATTCGAAGCAGGAGACTTAGTCCTACTGTACAACTCAAGGCTTAAATTATTCCCAGGAAAGTTGAAATCAAGATGGTCAGGACCATTCGTGATCAAAAAAATATTTCCATATGGCACCATCGGGGTAACTCATCCCACTAAAGGCACATTCAAGGTAAATGGTCACCGACTTAAAATTTATAATGGTACAGATTTTGGGGGTATGAGAGAAGAGCTTATGCTCCATGAGCCATCCTTTAGAACCAAAAACAAGGAGAGTCTAACTTAAGACTATAAACGAGCGCTTCTCGGGAGACAACCCGAGCACCAACATACTAACATAGTTTTTATTTTTCTAACACTGCACTAAAATAGTCTAACAGGAAAATGCAGGATTTTTAAACACAGCCTTGAACACGGACGTGTCAATGGCCGTGTACAAAACAGGGGGGCGATCTACGGGCATGTCAAGAGCCGTGTCCAAACAGAGAAAAATGTTTATCGACAACACGGGCTACGATACCAGAACAAGCTCGTGCCTCTCAACCATGCGAGGCTACTGACTTCCACACGACGGGCAGACCACGCCCGTGCCTTCAAATCGTGCGAAGCTACTGACTTGACGAACACGGGTAAGACACACCCGTGTGACCTCACCGTGCCAACAGTTTTGCTTTATCAAGCACGGGCGTGCCAAATAAACACACAGGCGTGCCACTGAACCTGAAGGCGCCCAAACCCGAAAAAAGCGAAAAATACGAGCGATTTCAAATTGACACAGTCGTGTCAACAGACCGTGCTCCCTCCCCTATAAATAGAATATAACCGTCATCTTCCCCAAAAACAAACCCTAAATCAGATTTAAGCCTCCTTTTCCCAAAACCGACCAAACACTCACCCCCTTCCATTAAAACCACCTCTCCCCACCTTTTTCTTCCAAAAACAAACCAAAACCTTCTGCACGGCTGTACCACAATCGTGCTACCAAGCCACACGCCCACGCCACAGCCGTGTTTGCGCTACAAAACCCCAAGCCACCGTCGTGCTCCGCCCGTGTCGATCATCTCCTCCACCCCTGGTTTCATTTTCTTAACAAAATCTTTGATGGCATTTGTATTTATTTTCAGACTTTGTTAAAATTTAGTTTTGAAAAGCATGATTTGTTTTTATTTAAGTCTCCATAATCTTTGATTGCAACTTTATTTTTCATTTTGTTTAGAATTAACCCTGATTTTTAGTTAGTGAATATGCTCACAACATTCATGAATAAATTGCTTTTGGTTGCTGATTAATTCTATCCGTAGACATAAAATTGACCAATTTTCTTGATATTGAATGAAATTGATATGAGATACATTGGTCATTGTTCCTGTTATTTTCTGATGATTTTTTTTCAGGTACTATGTCGTCGTCACGAGTCAAATGATCTGTCCCAAGCAAGAAAAGAAAGGGGCCCGGATCATCGTCCGCAAGTGCCTCCACTGAAACTCGACACCCATTTCTCTGATTCCCCCAAGCAACACAAGATGAAAAGTACAAAACAATCCGGGGAAGACCCATAGGCACCGGTCGATGCATCGACTGGAATGCAATGCGACAAGTTGGGCTCGAAACTGACATTAAAGCACTTCTCTCAACCGAACCATGGGAGAACTTCTTCAAAATCGACGAACCCACGTATATGGAGCTTACGTTAGAGTTCTGCACCACCTTCATTTTGCAAGCAGTGACAACTCAGTTCGACGACCCAAGTGCTATTCAATTTCGTCTAGGGGGCTCAGTGCGTCAATTAAGTGTACCTTAATTTGGCACGGCTCTCGGACTTTACACACCGGAGTTTATAGCAAAATACCCACTTGCTGGATTAAACCGTGAGCTCCACCGCACTCCGATCGAATGCTGGCGCGCCCTACACCCAACTACAACCGACTACGACCCTAGTCGCTCTAAGGCGACAGCACTACACCCTGCCCTAAGGTATATTCACGCTAATCTCGTACAAACAATCACAGGTCACAAAGAGAGCACGGGCGTCGTAAACAAGCAAGACATCTACTTCTTATCTTGCATGTCTGAAGGACATGTCTTCGATTTAGCATAATTTATCGCATGCGCGATTCAACACTAGACAGAGCAACATAGGAAGGGAATCTTGTCAATGGGACCATACATTACGAGGTTAGCCCGACACCTCAACCTCTTCAACTCCGACGAGCAGATCACCTCCCTCACACTGATGGGCAACATGGTGCCTCAAGGCATCCAAACCATGCTACATATGAGGATGATAAAACAACATCGAGGGACCGATCATCCGCAGTACAAACTAAAGACACCAATCAACGAGGAAGAGGACGAGGACATTCCTGATGATGTCCCACCACCATCAGAGGAGGCAACGAATCTAAGCCAGCATCCATACCGAGTGGCAACATCATTCGCAGACATCTCTGCTCGACTTGATCGATTTGAGATGCATTTTGCTGAAAACGCTCGACGTTTAGACGGATTGGAGGCGACGCTCCAACAAATATGCCAACACCTCAACATTTCATCATCAGCACCACCACCGGACCCAACCATGAATGAGGACCTCTGAGTCTATTTAATTTGTTTTATTTTCTTCATTTTTAAGACTTTATTTTATGTTGTTTAAATTTGAACTATTATTATTATTATTACAAATTTTTATCATTGGCTATTCAATCATTCAAGCATCTCTAACAACATACCTCTTTCATCGAAAAGATCATTGACAAGTGACTTTGCAGAATAAATCATTTATTCCACCTACACAAAAGCACAATTAGGTGAAATGCAAAAAATCACCTGATGCCACACACTTTCCACATCCTCATGGATCTCGTAAAAAAAAAAACCAGGAAGTAACACTTTTCCCTCCTATCTTTTGATTGATCACTAATTGTCATTATCTATCTTTGTACATTGAGGACAATGTACATCTTAAGTGTGGGGGGTAACAGGACCTAACTTTTTGCATTATTCTCAAATCTCTGAGGGTAAAAGTGGAATAAAAGTGCCTAACTTTTTTTCGTTATTCTCGAATCCCTGATTTAGTCTTGTTTTTATGCTAAGTTGTCATATTACTAATTAGGATGAAATTTCTGATGATTTGTGATGATTATTGACATGTTTTAGAATAAGTCATAGTTAATTATACATTGATGTTTAATTTAAAGAATACTAGAAAATCAAGCATGATAAGTCTGTTTTTCAGGAATTAAGATTTTTGCTAGGCTATTGACCTAAATTTAAATACTACCTTGAAATTTAAAATTTATAAGGATGATGTCAAAACACCCATAATTTTTGTGAGTATTTGAACCTTATAGAGCATACATTCTTTTTCGTGCTCATTTTTTGATTATGAGTGTGTCAACCATGAACTGTTATTCTAGAACTTGCCTCATTTTTACATGTTGAGACCACAGTTATGATTTGATATACAGAGATGATAAAGGCACCTAGATTTTAACCCACTAATTCCACTAAATAGCCCACCTTTACAATTAACCCCTAGTGAACCCCATTGATCCTAACAAACCCTTTTTATTGATTTACCTACTAATATTAACCCAAAGCCCTTGTATTTGTTATCCCCATTTCTTTTGACTACCCCTTAATAGAGACTTGATTTGATCAGTTACCGAAGTTTATTATTCTGATAGTTAATTTTATCATCTATTACTTAGTTTGTTCTTAAAAAAAAAAATCCAAGTTATTCAATTTTAGTATTACGAAAAGTGAACTTACACAACCAAAAGACTGTTTTCAAAAGAAAAGCTCGTATTAGTAGGATTACTACTTTTTAAAAGTTTCGAAAAAATTTAGGTAGGTACTTGTCAATTCAATCTCGATTCTAACCCTCTAATTTCAGCCTGTAACCACACCTTTTACCCTAGCTCCGTTATAACCCTAACACAGACCTGTTGATCTATTTGTCATCTCATATTACAGTGGTGGAGATTTGATTTTCAGGCAAGCCTATGAGATTAACTTTTCAGGTTCGACTTATGAACGATCTTTTTCTGAACCTTAAACACTCTAGAGTGATTTGAGTGAATCCTAAGTGAGGATATCAATCCTTGTCAGTTTTTAATTAAAAAGGTAGTTATTTAAAAGAGGGAAGACACTTATGTTTTCGAGGTACAAAATTATGACTTATCTCGGTTAAATCTTTAGGACGCTTTGAATCAAATTATCCATGTATGAATTCTCTATGAATTAGGATAAGACATTATTGATAAGAATTATAGATCATGAAAAGTTCGTTTTAATTGTAAGTTGAGAATTTTGCTTGAGGACAAGCAAAAGCTTAAGTGTGGGGTATTTGATAAACCGTAAAAGTAACATATTTTAATCCCACATTTAATATGCTTTTGGATGATTTATTCCTTGTTTTATATAAAAAAAGGTGCTTTTAATCCTTTCTTTTCATGTCTTATACCCAGGAAAGCACCCGAGATGAAAAGAACACAAAACAGGCCTAAAACGGAGCAGATGGGCTTTAGCACAAAATTGACACGGCCTGGCCCAAAGCACACACAGTCGTGCCTCAACGAACACCTAGAGCACGGCCTCAACTCCGTCACACACGGCCGTGCCTCAAGTTAGAAATCTGAACACGGTCAGGTCTCGATCCACATGGGCGTGTGCCATGGCCGTGCCTCTGTCGTTGGAAAGAGCAATTTCAGTCGGAAAAGGATACTTAGGGAGAAAGAATCGCACTCCAAGAGCCTATAAATATCTCCCAAGTACCACCTTTGAAAGGGAGCATAAGCTAGGCCAATGAGCCAAGCCGAGAAGGTCAAAGTTAGGGAATAACGCGAGGATAGCCAGTTGATCCATCCCAAGAAGCCGGAGTAATACTCAAGACGGCGGAATTCTCCTTCAATTCCTTCAGGGGGTTTTAGGGTTTTCTTATGTTTTATTTTATCTTTTCTCTTGCGATGTTTTGTTTATTCATTATGAACTAAACCCCTTAGATACTTGAAGGGGATGAAACCTAGATGGATTTTATTATTTGATTTTTAAGTTATATGATAAATTACTTAGTTTGTTCTTAATTATGTTGCTTAATCCAAATCTAATGTGCTTAGGTGGAGGAGGAATAGACCCTGCCTAAAAGGAGATCTAACATAATTAAGCGGAATTGATCGAACGCCTAGAGATAGGGTTACGAGATTTTACCGGATTAGGATGAAACCTAATATGGGAGTCCATTGATCGATTTACTGCTATCCTAGGGGGTTATTATAAGCGAACGAGAGTTACACTAATTAACGTAGGGTTAGACGTTATTCGCCTCGAGAGAGGGTTTAATATAGGTTAGGGAGTCTCACGGATCAAGCTAAGTAAAGAAATCATATAATTTAGGGTTAGATAATAAGTGAAGTCTAGGTGGATTCTTCCCGAAGGTATCGTCAAAATCAACTGAGTTTTTCTTCAAAGTTATTTTCCAGTTCGTTTTCTTGTCTTTGTGTCCTTAGTTTAGTTGTCGTCAATTTAGTTTAAAAGCAATCTTCACTCTAATTTTAAGGCTAAATAATAAAAAGAAAGTGAGTATTAATACTTTTAGTTCCTTTGGGTTCGATAACCGGTCTTGCCTGAGCTATACTACTGTTCGATAGGTACACTTGCCTTTAATCGTTGTCAGAGTTAGTCTCCAGGTTTGATCATTCTTTTATAAATATTTAAAGCTCTGATTTACAGCTGTCACTTTTATTCTTGGTTCAGGCATGTTTTGTTGGAGTTCAAGAAAGCAAAGCTTGGTAGCACAATCAACTGCAGAAGCTGAGTATGTTGCTGCTGCTGCTGCAGTTAATCAAGCTAAGTGGCTTAAAAAGATCATGACTGATTTAAACCTCTATCTAAATGGTGCTACAAAGATTTATTGTGACAGCAAATCAACAGTTGCAATAGCCAAAAATCCTGTTTTCCATGGAAGAACCAAGCATTTTAGCATTAAACTCCATGTTGTTCGAGAAATGGAGCAGGCTAAAGAAATTGAATTGATTCATTGCTATTCAGAAGATCAAGCTGCTGATATTTTAACCAAAGCTCTCAACAAGTCAAGGTTGTAACACCCCTAACCTGTATCCGTCGCCGGATCATAGTTAAGAGGCATTAATAAACTAAACCCAATCCATAATTGACAATATTACCTATTGATCATGCTTCTGTAGAACCATTTTGAACAAAAGGAAATTCTACATCCCAATATAAATGCTAAGACAGAATCTTAATACTACATACATCTATTATTCGAATGTATTCAAAACTACCTAAAAGGATTATAATTATATATATGTATATATCATGCACATCATTATTCAATCCATACATATGACCCAAACACCTTTCAACCATAAACATCTTTCAATAAAACCCATTTACTATTCATTTGGTCATTTCCATTACCTTAGCTAAATATGTACAAGCTTTACTCACTTTGTTAAGCAAATTATCTATCACCCAAAACCAATTATACATGTACCAATATCACGATCCCTTTCCCCTTGTCGAAAGCATCCCAAGCATTTAATTAATCATATCATTTTCAATTAGCATAGTCACATTATCAACATCAAACCTAATTTGTAAACAACCTAGCATATAAACCCAACTCATTACACACATATATGACTTAACATGAAATGATAGTTACCAAAATACACAAACACCATATTCGGCTTTGCACAATAAAACCTTAACCAAATGGTCATTCAAGCTACATTTTCATACATCAAGCATAAACACATTAATAATTATACTTTCATAATAGGTTAACCTCATGGCCGGATATACACAAGACCAAAGTACCAAAAATTTAGCCATTTTCGCATGGCATACATCCATTAAAGATTCGTCTCATACAAATCCTAAGAAAACAAATTAGCTTATACATGCCATAATCATCGAAGGTTAATCTACCAAAAAGGGTACCAAAATAGATGATAGTATGATGAGCTCCCAAGTTGATCCACGAGCTTAGATCGCACCTCCCAAAAGTGATCTACAAATCCAAAGAAACAACGGAGAGAAAGTAAGCTTTGCAGCTTAGTAAGATTTCAGCTTGATATACTTAATTACATTTACTCTACTTAAAATTTCAATGAGCATTTCATATACAACTACAAGGCCGAATAATCAAAGTTTCAAGGTTCAATTTACAAATATCATATGAAATAATTGGTAAACATACCTCATCCAAATAAGTTTCCAACTTACTTTACTAATCTCATTCATCTCAAATAACGTACCTATAAATTTACCTACCATTCAAGAATTAGTCACTCATGCATATCCCTAGGATATTGTATTCAAACATTTCTATATGCTGATTCGCATTTATAAAGAAGTCGCTTTAAATGAGCTCTATACCTGCATATTGACAAATAAGTTAAATAATGATTTGCACGCTTAGTGCCATTACTAACTACACTCAGTAACGTATCGCTCACTTAGAACCGTTACTAATCAACCTTGTAACGTATCGCTCACATAGAGCCGTTACTAAATATTCCCGTAAAGTAACGCTCACTTAGAGCCGTTACTTAGTTTATCTCATAACGTATCGCTCACATAGAGTCGTTACCTAATTTATCTTGTAATGTATTGCTCACTTAGAGCCGTTACTTAATTTATCTTGTAACGTATCACTCACTTAGAGCCGTTACTTAATTTACTTGCACACTTATTGCCAAATCATAGTTTCATATCCGTGGTACATTTCGCAGACCCATATTTCATTTTAAAAGTATTCAATCAAACATATAATCAAGCTCACATCTTTTCAAGCATATAATCATACGTACATTCAGTCAAAAAAACAATTATATACTCCTACTCAATACAACTCACACATTCGGCACATCACCTCCAAATTTTATTCTTACATCTAACACATTTCCCAACCTTATTTAGTACCATGTATATGCGCTTATATTCAAATTTAAAGTGGTATATAAATTCTACTATCCAACCCCAACTATCAAATTACCAAGACATGATACAAATTATTAGTCAATCCCATTAGCACATTCGGCACACCTTAGCTTTACAAGTCTATGACTATTGAACACTAGCATTTTATAAAGAATCATTTCAAATAAATTCAATTGCTTGAAATCTTACTTCAAAAAGCGACGGTTCAGGGTTTTCCGGCTACTCGTCTAGTTTAGCTTTTCCCCGATCCTTTTCCAAATCTTTCCTTCCTTGATCTAAAACCAAATTTAAAATAACCTATTCAAATAAATTTCATTCATTTCCAATCAAAACACATAATCATACCATTCTTTCCATCTATCATTCATAATTTGAAACCTTTAGAATTTAATACTATTTCTTTTCATTCATTCGAACATAATATACAAATATAAAAAAATTTATACACCTTTACTCTAGAGCCGAATTCTCCTCAAGCTTAATTAAATCTCTTTGTAACATTTAAAATCATTCATAGCATGCAATTTATTAATTTGCACATTTACCCCTCTAGTTTCACTTTCTTGCAATTTAATCCTCAAACATAAAACACATGAATTCCATGAAATTCGGACAAGTCCCTTAAGAGCCGAATTTTCTCTAGATCCCTACAAGTCTCCACAAGCCATCCTTCTAACATTTTAACCTTTCAACTATTTAACTTATACAATCAAAATCTCCAATCAAACATTTCTATTCATCACCTATCCTCAATATTCTATTAACAACACTTCAAAAAGCAAACATTCATCCGTGGCCGATTATGCTATTTCAGTATACCCGTGTTTCCATATACATATATATAATATATAACTAAACAATTAAGTTAAAATAACCCTCATACATACTTACTTCAACATTCGGCCGAATGTGAAGAGCATCACTATGCTCCAATTAGAAAAATTTCCATAACATTCATTCAAATTCAACTCACTATTCTCCAATTCATTTAGATTTCTATCTCAAATTATCTTATATCCATCAACACAATAAATTACAATTACTCCTTCCCCCCATCGCCAAACCTATACATGCTTAACTCCAACAATTTTAACATGATTTCGGTAATGTCCAAGGTAACCAATTCAATTATGTGAATATTTATTAAAACAAAGCTCAATCACTTCCCTTAGCTCCACATGCCATGGCCGAAAATGGGGGTTTCAAATTCTTTTCTTTCTTTGGAGAAGAATTCGGTGGAGAAGATGATAAAATAGAGAGAAAATAAGTTTTTACATGTTTATTTTATTTTCACCATATAATACATATTATAATAATCATAAAAGATAATACTTTAAGATTATAAAATGCTTAAAAATTCTCCCCATCATCATTACCGTCCACTACATGAGAAGTGGAAAATTTGACATGCAAATCCTCAATTAAATAGAACAATTCAATTAACCTTCCTAATTTCATGCACACTACTTTTACCACTTTAGCTATTTAATCCTTTTATTTAATTAAACATCCAAACAGTTAAATTATCCTACGATATTTTTAGTCATGCACAAACACTTAACATAGACATCAAATAAATAAATAAAATATTTTTCTAATTCGGATTCGTAATCCCGAAATCACCATTCCGATTAGGGTCGAATTCGGACTGTTACAAAGGTTTTGCAAATTGAGAGATCTAATAGGAGTTTGCTGCATAGAGTCCAAGGAGGAGTGTTTGGATATGGCCTTCCATGTAGCCCATGCAACCCTATGAAGCAGAAAATGGAACAGCAAAGGTGGCCATGCAGACGTGCTGACATATCACATGAACAATTTCTTGTTATTTTATGTTTATTTTGTAATCACTAGTTGATGTAATGTAACTTAGTTCATTTGGAACTATTTTAGGCTGATATGTGATGTAATTAGGTGAAATTTGAGCTGACATATCAACTTTGATGAAGGTTACAAGTTAAGTTTTGCTTACTTCAATGTAATTAGTGGCATTAGGTAAGTATATTAGGTAAAAGATTGATGTGATTTGTGCTTGACTTCTGCTAATATATGTAATGGCAGTTTGCCAATGTCAAATGTAATGAAAATCATTAGATTTCATTCAGTTCTATGCTCCTTTTTTCTTGTTTTCTCGTTCTCTTTGCAAACTTTTTTTTCTTCTTTCTTCTGCTGCAAGCCTCGAGCCTTGCTGCTAAAGATTCATCTGATTGTTGCTGCCAGTTGATTAAAACCCCAACACTGCCAAGTCATAGACCTATAACATTTCCGTGTGATTCAGTTTTCATGAACTACATTGTCTCCATTGTGAAACGAGGATAATCCAAGGATTTGGAGAGAGCAGCGGTCAATTCCATTTCTGCATATCGTTTCTCGTCAGATACTTATTTCAATCAAGGACATGAAGATACACAGTCACTTGTTTTTGGATTCTGAGTGATATGGCTATGAATCTTGTAAAGAACTATGATATACAAAAGCATCTTTTCCTGGGTGTAAATCAGTCAGTATCATATTGTATTGCCAAAAGATGTTTCATTGTAAAATCATTCTAATTTTGCAAGTTGCAATTGACATTGTTGAGAACTAATTTTCACCATATCTTTACTCGTTTTCTGTATATAATGTTATGAAATCTCCTATTTCTGTTGCACATCATTACTCATTTTCCATATATAATCTTTATTTAACCAACAAGAGAGAATATGTCAAAGTAATCACGAAGCAGCGATACGTCACTGAGGAGTACTAACTAAAGATGGATACTGCAAATTCGCACATCTCAGCAAAGCAACAAGGACGAGAAAAGTACAATTCCCTGACCTTGTAATGAGCAAAATTAGTTGGTGGACCCTGGTTTATGGCCATCGGAAGTAAAATTTACAATATCTTATTCTTGTTCTGCACTCTTGGTTACAAAGTTTTGACCAAGATTTTGGACTCACTAAAGACATAGTTTATCAAACAATGTGGTCTGCCCTTGTCTTATCACTTGTTTTTATACCAACAAGAACATCATTTTAGGTACATATTTAACTCTGAACAAGTACTACCGAACTTAAACTCTGTCATTTTCAGAACCAAAAACAAGGGGTTCATAACCTTCTAAATTTCCATACAGAAATTACTGATTTTCCTCTTAGTCTATATCTGAATAATCATAGTTAGTTAAAAAGGAGTATGTCCTCCAAAAATCTGTCTTTGTCTATAATGAATCACATGTTGGGTCCAGTAGTCATTGTTCTATTACCAAATATGTACAGAACAAGGATGACCCAGTCTGCCTACTTTTGGCAACTAACTTATTTTTATTTGGTTATCAATTTTTCTTAACTTCTATGGTGTATAGGGATTGTTGGATGTTAGATTAGAACATGATAAGTTCAACAGATGCTGCCGTCTAACAAAGTAAACATCCCCATCTCACAAAAAGTACCTCTCCACCTCACAACTTTCAATTGCATGGCTTTGTTTCTCTTGTCCCCGTAAAGAAGTGACAGGATGGTCATGATATAAATATAATCTGAACAGGATCATAAATGCGCCTGCTGAAATTTGTGATCAACTGACCAGGAGTCAATACTACTGGACCTTATTGTATATATAAAGATGTGCGTATGTACTTCTTTAAGTGCTCCACCTTGTTGATCTAATCATCCAATAAAAGCAAACATGCCCACCTAGCAGATTACACCTCATATCTGCCAACCACATGTTTTTGTTTCCAATAGATACCAGAATTGTACTAATTGATTAAAGGGACTGTCTCTCACCTTGTGATTATATATACATCCCATTTCCATTGCCTCATATCCAGCATAACAACTGCATTCAGAAATTCAGATTTTCAATACCTAAATCTTCCCTCTTTTTCTTCTCATCTCAGAATCTCTCCTATTAACCTTAAGAGTAAAGCAAGATGGTCAGTGCTAAGAAGCTTGTCCAGTTAGCAAGAAAATGGCAAAAAATGGTTGCAATCCGGAGAAAAAGGATCACACTACCAAGAGCCACCTTGGATACTGACACAAACAGTTGCAGCACATCGACAGTGGTTGCGAAAGGTCATTTTGTTGTATACAGTGCGGATCAGAAGCGCTTTGTGCTTCCTTTGGAATATCTAAAGAATGAAATAGTCATGGAACTATTCAACTTGGCTGAAGAAGAGTTTGGTGTACCAGGCAATGGACTTCTAATCTTGCCTTGTGATGCACCGTTTCTGGAATATGTAATAGATTTGATCAAAAGGAAACCAAGTAAAGATATAGAGAAAGCTTTGATCCTGTCGGTAGCCAGTAGTCGTTGCTCGTCATCAAATCATTATCAGCATGAAACGAGCCAGCAGTTGCCAATATGGAGCTTCTGAAGCAAAATTTCTTTTTCTTTTCACATCTTGTAATTGATCTACACCTTTGTAGATTAAAATATACAATGCAAAACATCAGAATTTTTGTTTATCTTCAATATTACATCAACAACTTCATTCCAAACTAAACAGTTTTACCGCAAATATATAATCAAAATTGGTATCTGTAAATATAATAAAAAGATTACACTCTAACAAGCTCTTTATTAGCCCTTTCTATATTTCCCGCTGATGGTTAGTTTTATTTTCAAACCAGCATGCCACGGATCCTTGAAATTATATGCTTGTATTACCAAAGGAGGGTGCCCCAAATAATATATAGGAACTCAAGTTATCTGCCATATTACAATAGTTTTATGTTACTCACCATAGAAGCTGCTTTCTAATACATTTTTATACATTTTGATGAGCTTAGAAGATAGAAAGTGAAAAAGGCAGGGAAACAAATTATGGGTTGTTCCTTTGTTTATGAGTAACCTTGTCCAAGAAGTGGTGAAAATAAGATATCATCTCAGTCAGAAAGTGGATACTCTTTTCTTTTCAGCCTAAATACTTGCAATATTTATCATCCGGTTAAAGCAGCTGGAGTTTTACAGGCAGGAAAGGATTAAGATGTAAAGTTATGCTAATTGAGCAGGGTGTACCATACACATATGCTTTGGAGCCTATGATCTGGGCATTGAAGTAAAATGATACCATACCCAAACCCACAATTCAAAATCTTTATCAATACAGTATGAAAATATGCTGTTAGAAAATGTTGCAGCCATTAGCAGACAAATGAATGTGAAAGTAGATTATGATATGAGATATCCGAAAGCATAAGAGCCTGGAAATAAAGACATTTTACACTAAGTATAGTCATTTGGGGTCAACCCCTGTTTAGGGTTCAGTAAACTAGAACCACAATTTCTTGTTGTTAGGTAATATATCTAGTACATATATTGGGGTACTACAATGCCTGCTCTTGCACTTGCAATGCCACAAAGTATAACCACATGGTTTTGCTTCCATTGAGTCCCTACATTGAGTCCCTACATTCAAAGGACTTCCTTTGGGATGCCTGTTTGTGCGTATATATATTCATCCAATCCCCGTTTTCATCAGCTCACCACAACAAAAGCTTTTCAGTTTCCTAAGATCTTTACATTCACTTCCTCCTCTTGTCCTACTTAATATTCTCTCTCATTTTACAAAAGCAAACAAGATGATCAGTGCAAAGAAACTCATCAAGTTGGCAAGGAAAGGGCAAAAAATTGCAGCCATTAAGAGAAAAAGAATCACCTTCTCAAGAACTAGTGGTGATGTTGTTGACACAATGATAAACCGTAATTATAACATATTTTAATCCCACATTTAGCTTATTTTTGGATGATTTATTCCTCAATTTATGTAAAAAGGTACTCTTAATCCTTTCTTTTCATGTCTTATACCCAGGATAGCACCTGGGGATGAAAAGAACATAAAACGGGCCCAAAATGGAGTAAATGGGCTATATCACAAAATCGACACGACCTGGCCCAAAGAGCACACGGCCGTGCCTTGTCAAGCATCTAGAACACGGCCTCACCCCCGATTAACAAGGCCGTGCCTCAACTTAGAAATCCGAACACGGCTTGAAGACGAGTCACACGGGCGTGTGACATGGCTGTGCCCCTGTCGTGGCTTTAGACAATTTCAGTCGGAAAAGGATACTTAGGGAGAAAGAATCGCATTCCAAGAGCCTATAAATAACCCCTAAGTACCACTTTTGAAGAAGCGTCGAGCTAGGCCAAGGAGCCAAGCCGGAAAGGTTAGAGTTGAGGGAATCACTCGAAGTTAGTCAGTTGATCCATCCCAAGAAGCCGGAATTCTACTCAAGACGGCAGGTTTCGCCTTCAATTCCTTCAGGGAGTTTTAGGGATTTCTTATGTTTTGTTTTATCTTTTCTCTTGAGATTTTTCTTTATCTGTTATGAACTAAACCCCTCAGATACCTGAAGGGGATAAAACCTAGATGAATCTTGTTATCGTTTTCTGAATTATATGATAAATACTTAGTTTGTTCTTAATTATGTGTGCTTAATTCTTGAGTTAATATTTCGCGGATATTGATTCAAGTTTGATGTGCCTTGGTGGAGGAGGAATAGACACTGCTTAAGAGTAGATCTAGCATAATTAAGCGGAGTTTGTAACACCCCTTACCCGTATTCAACGCCGGAATAGGGTACGAGGCATTACCAGAATTACAAATTTATTTATCAGACATTTTATTTCATCTAGCATTTTTATATTTGAAATCAATCAAAATCAAACATATTGTCCCTTAAATATATTTATTAATATCGACATGTCTTACTTGAATTTATTTCTCGTCTCAACATATTTAATTTCCTTTTTTTTTTACATATTAAAGATAACCACATATTTACATGTCATGATAAATATCATTCACTTGTCGTTTCTTCATAAACATAAAACAGTTAATTCATCGTATCATATCAATATTTCACGTACAATCAACTTATATTCCCTTATATCACATAATTAAGTTACACGAACTTACCTGGCTAAATTTGCAGAAATATCAAAATTTAGGGGGCACTTTGAAAATTTTCTATTTTCATTGATTTTTCAACCGATCTTAATTTAAATTAATAATTTCAATCAATTTTGCAATTTTCAATAATAAAATAATCCATTCCATGTGAATTGATCATTTCCATATTTTTACAAAATTAATCACAAAGTTTTACTTTTATTCAATTTAGTCCCCGAGCCTAAAACATTACAAATTAGCCATGCTAACTGAATATTCATACATATTTTCCTCCTCCTCCTCTCCATCCCACATCCTTAATGTATATAACATGCTATAAGTAACATTCTCAATAATTTCATTAATTACTCATAAGTATATTCAAAACTGTCCGTTTGAGTTATAGTCACTAAATTATTTATATATGGAGCTACGGAACTCCAAATGAAGTACCGTTAATTTTCCTGAAACTAGACTCACATATCTTCTTGCCATAAAATTTTCAGAATTTTTGATTTAGCCAATTAGTACAGTTTATTCTTTAAAGTCACCCCTGTTCTGCTGTCTGGCAGTTCCGACCCTTATTCACTAAAAATTAATTATCTTTTTATACAGAATTCATATGATATTATAGTTTATTTCTTATAAAACTAGACTCATTAAGGAATCTAACCATATAAATTATAACTCATAATTATTTTTCTACAATTTTTAGTGAATTTCTAAAGTAAGAACAGGGAATCACGAAGTTATTCTAAACCAGTCTTACAAAAATCCAAATATCTCAAAATGTAGACTTCCTTTGCTTTCTCTGTTTCTTTTATATGAAAATAGACTCAATAAGCTTTAATTCCATATCTCACTCAACATCTAATTCGATTTATACAATTTTTGGTGATTTTTCAAAGTTAGACTACTACTGCTGTCCAAAACTGCTTTAGTGTAACATGTTGATTTCTATTTTGCCCCTAATTCCACAATTCATACAATTCAATCCTTGCTCAATTAACCCCTCAATTTAGCTAATTTTCTCATTTAATACTTTTCTCTATCATTTTAAACTACTTCATAACCTTTGAAAAATCAGAATTTTAACTCTAGGCCTTAATTTTAACTCTTTCACAATTAGGTCCTAAAATCAATTTCCATCAATTTTACTTAATAAAATCATCATATAACAAAATTAAAGCTTCAAATCAATACTTATTCATCATATTCTTTCAGCACTAATCCACATCAAATTTAAAAATTAACCATAGAATCATAAACTAATGAATTAATAAGTTGGACTCAATTGTAGAAAGTCCAAAATATAGAAATTTCAAGGAGAAAGCAAGAATTAAACTTACATGAAGCTTGAGTATGAAAACCAGCTTGAAACTCTCTCCCATGGCTGTTTTTCAACTAAAGAAAATGAAGAGAATGAAGAGAATTCTCAGATATTTCAATTTGATCCCCTTTTTATTTAGCTAATTTTGGAAATTTTCCAAAAATTTTCCCCTTTTTCTTCTTTCTCTTCTCTTCTTCTTTCTTTCCTTCCCCTGCTCTCTGTTTCGTTTGGTTTCTGTTTCTCTTCTCTATTCTCTTTTTGTTTGTTTTTATATAATAATATAATATATAATATAATAATATAATAATATAATATAAAATAATAAAAATAATATAAAATAATATAATAATATAATAATATACCTTAAAAATCTCATATTTTTCTATGTTATACCGCCTCACTATACAAAATGGTATAATTACCATTTTGATCCTTCGTAATTTCTTTCAATCTATAATTTAACTTTTACTTTCATTTCAATTTAGTCCTTTTCATTTAATTTCCTACCCAAACGTTAAAATTTTCTAACGAAAGTTTAATAATAACTTAATGACACTCCATAAATATTTTTAGAAATATTTATGGCTCACTTTATGAATTCGAGATCTCAATACCTCGTTTTTGGCCCAATTTTTTCCTAATTAATTCTTTCAGTTCACAAAATTCACTAATTTTAAAATATTTCTAAAATCACACTTAACTTATAATTATCGATTAACAAAATTTTCTAACTTTTCGTCAGATTTAGTGATCTCGAATCACTGTTCCGACACTATTAAAATTGGGCTGTTACAATTCTTTCCCCCTAAAAAAATTTCGTCCTCGAAATTTCCTTATTATTTTGATCATGAACTTCGTTATTTCTATAATTCTATAGCTCCTTTGTGCACATATTTATCTGGTTTATCATTTATATCCATTCCATATCCTTTCAGTTTGCAATTCATTTTTAATTCAATATTGCGAACATACCTTATAACGAAAATTACTTACCTTTTTATAAGAGGCCCAATAGATTCAATAGAATACTTAAGATATATGAAACAAATATAGAAGTGTATTATTATTTACTATTAATCAGATAGCACTTGATGAGAACCAAAGTGTTATTATCAGAGAATGCGCTAGAGTTCCTTAATGGTATACCACTAATATCTTAGTAGATTTAATCTCATTTACTTGGGAAAATTACATTATACACGCATGTCACTTTTACAATTTTAACATAATGCTTTTACATACTTTACAATTTAACCATTGTACTAAAAACCTGTATGTTTATATATTTTCTTTCTTTAATATATGTAACATATTTCAAAACTTACTAGTCATTTTTAATTTACTAATAATTCTTATTATGTGCTTCACATTTCATTCTTTTTTTTTTTTTCAATTCCAATTTCACTTCAATTTATTCACAACTAAATTTAATTTCACTTTCTCATCATTATACAATTCAATACTAATATTCATCCATCACTTAATTCAATTTCCATTTAATTTAACAATAACACTTACCTCATATTTCACTTACTATACGCATAATTTAAATTTAACATTTACTATTAAATAATAGACATCAAACATGTAACAATATAAGTCATATGTGTTAATTTACACTTCAATTTTATACCTCAACAATAGTCTTTCATCAAATAGCCTCATATACCATCTACATTATCTTTAATCAATTCATAAACCTTTGGTTCAAGTTTTCAATCTCATATCTCAATTTCAATTTACATTTCAATTCCCAATTCCACTTTTCCATACTTTCAATAATTCAACCGATCAAATTCAATCAATTTTCTCATTTCGTTTATTCAACAGATTTCAATAATAATAATTTGATATTTTAACAAATTTATGAACCTTAAGTTCATACTTCAATTCTCACATTTCAATTCGATTCACAATTCAATTCATAATGTCCTTCTCATATTTTTAGTAGTACGGTCAATCAAATTTATTTAATTTTCTCATTTCAGTTATTCACCCTATTAACAATCCGGACTTTGATGGATACATAGATTTCAACCCAAACACACCAGTACGGCACATTGTGCCTAAAGCGGTACATAGTACCTGATCAGTATACGATACATAAGTGCCTAAAACGACACACGAGGTGTCTGAAATACGACACATAAAGTGCCTGATTTACGACACATAAAGTGCCTGATTTACGACACATAAAGTGCCTGATCAGCAAAGCCGATAAATCCTGTACTCTTCCAAATCCTATGGCATGCCAATTATATCCGACTAGTCCGACAAGTTAATAGGGAAATCAATTCTCATTTTTAATTTCACTTAATATTCATATCTACCCCTATTAACAAGACTCGGATTTTGGCGGATACGCGGATCCAACCAAACACACCAGATTGGCACCCAGTGCCTCATCGGATAGTTCAAAGCATATTGGCACCCAGTGCCTCATCGGATAGTTCGAAGCAATATAGTGACACCCAGTGTCTCATCGGCAGAACCGAAGTTGGTACCCAGTACCTCATCGAAACTATCCGAAGAAATATAGTGACACCCAGTGTCTCATCGGCCTAGCCGAAGTAAAGTGGTACCCAGTACCTTATTGAATCTATCCGAAGTAAATAATATGACACCCAGTGTCTCATCGACTCAAGGTCGAAGAATCCCTGAACACTTCCAATCCTATGGCATGCCATTTGTATCCAATCTAGCCCGATAAGTTAATAGGGTATTCAAATCATTTTTTTTATTTCAAATTCACTTTTCCATTTCTAATCAGTATACAATTCAGTACCAATACATATTGCAAATATTCACATATAATCAGACTTCGATTCAATTCCAACCACTTTTCAATCAATACACGATTCATATATTTACACATATTCATAATTTAATGCATTTTTATTCAATTCGTATTTTTTAATTTATTGTCCAATCAAATTTAAAATCACTAATTGCTTTCCAATCAATTACATTCCAATTACTCACATATTTTCTTTATTTAATTTGCCTTCAAATATTCAAATAATTCATAATTCAGTTACGTAATTTAAATAACTTTCTAATTTCCAGTTCATTCTACTTTCACTTCTTATTTCAACCAGTTTCACAGTATTGCAGTAATTCTTCATAGTTTAATGCAATACACATAACAATATTCAATAACTTCATAATTCAATTCAGTACACAAAATAATATTTAGTATTCCATAATTCAGTTCAGTATCAGTCTCAACTTCAGTACTCAATCTTAAATTTATCATTTTACTAAATACTTACCTTAAAATACTTACCACACATAATTAATAAATTACACATAATAATGATAAAGTTTAAATTATAGTGATACAAATATCATCAAAGTCGGAACATATCACATTATCTCAAGTTATATATTAATAATGGCATATATTTCTAGACTTCACATATACTACATTTGGTCTGAGAACCGACTAAACCTAAGCTCTGATACCACTAAATGTAACACCCCTTACCCGTATTCAACGCCGGAAGAGGGTACGAGGCATTACCAGAATTACAAATTTATTTATCAGACATTTTATTTCATCTAGCATTTTTATATTTGAAATCAATCAAAATCAAACATATTGTCCCTTAAATATATTTATTAATATCGACATGTCTTACTTGAATTTATTTCTCGTCTCAACATATTTAATTTCCTTTTTTTTTACATATTAAAGATAACCACATATTTACATGTCATGATAAATATCATTCACTTGTCGTTTCTTCATAAACATAAAACAGTTAATTCATCGTATCATATCAATATTTCACGTACAATCAACTTATATTCCCTTATATCACATAATTAAGTTACACGAACTTACCTGGCTAAATTTGCAGAAATATCAAAATTTAGGGGGCACTTTGAAAATTTTCTATTTTCATTGATTTTTCAACCGATCTTAATTTAAATTAATAATTTCAATCAATTTTGCAATTTTCAATAATAAAATAATCCATTCCATGTGAATTGATCATTTCCATATTTTTACAAAATTAATCACAAAGTTTTACTTTTATTCAATTTAGTCCCCGAGCCTAAAACATTACAAATTAGCCATGCTAACTGAATATTCATACATATTTTCCTCCTCCTCCTCTCCATCCCACATCCTTAATGTATATAACATGCTATAAGTAACATTCTCAATAATTTCATTAATTACTCATAAGTATATTCAAAACTGTCCGTTTGAGTTATAGTCACTAAATTATTTATATATGGAGCTACGGAACTCCAAATGAAGTACCGTTAATTTTCCTGAAACTAGACTCACATATCTTCTTGCCATAAAATTTTCAGAATTTTTGATTTAGCCAATTAGTACAGTTTATTCTTTAAAGTCACCCCTGTTCTGCTGTCTGGCAGTTCCTACCCTTATTCACTAAAAATTAATTATCTTTTTATACAGAATTCATATGATATTATAGTTTATTTCTTATAAAACTAGACTCATTAAGGAATCTAACTATATAAATTATAACTCATAATTATTTTTCTACAATTTTTAGTGAATTTCTAAAGTAAGAACAGGGAATCACGAAGTTATTCTAAACCAGTCTTACAAAAATCCAAATATCTCAAAATGTAGACTTCCTTTGCTTTCTCTGTTTCTTTTATATGAAAATAGACTCAATAAGCTTTAATTTCATATCTCACTCAACATCTAATTCGATTTATACAATTTTTGGTGATTTTTCAAAGTTAGACTACTGCTGCTGTCCAAAACTGCTTTAGTGTAACATGTTGATTTCTATTTTGCCCCTAATTCCACAATTCATACAATTCAATCCTTGCTCAATTAACCCCTCAATTTAGCTAATTTTCTCATTTAATACTTTTCTCTATCATTTTAAACTACTTCATAACCTTTGAAAAATCAGAATTTTAACTCTAGGCCTTAATTTTAACTCTTTCACAATTAGGTCCTAAAATCAATTTCCATCAATTTTACTTAATAAAATCATCATATAACAAAATTAAAGCTTCAAATCAATACTTATTCATCATATTCTTTCAGCACTAATCCACATCAAATTTAAAAATTAACCATAGAATCATAAACTAATGAATTAATAAGTTGGACTCAATTGTAGAAAGTCCAAAATATAGAAATTTCAAGGAGAAAGCAAGAATTAAACTTACATGAAGCTTGAGTATGAAAACCAGCTTGAAACTCTCTCCCATGGCTATTTTTCAACTAAAGAAAATGAAGAGAATGAAGAGAATTCTCAGATATTTCAATTTGATCCCCTTTTTATTTAGCTAATTTTGGAAATTTTCCAAAAATTTTCCCCTTTTTCTTCTTTCTCTTCTCTTCTTCTTTCTTTCCTTCCCCTGCTCTCTGTTTCGTTTGGTTTCTGTTTCTCTTCTCTATTCTCTTTTTTGTTTGTTTTTATATATAATAATATAATAATATAATAATATAATATAATAATAAAATAAAAATAATATATAAAATAATATAATAATATAATAATACCTTAAAAATCTCAGATTTTTCTATGTTATACCGCCTCACTATACAAAATGGTATAATTACCATTTTGATCCTTCGTAATTTCTTTCAATCTATAATTTAACTTTTACTTTCATTTCAATTTAGTCCTTTTCATTTAATTTCCTACCCAAACGTTAAAATTTTCTAACGAAAGTTTAATAATAACTTAATGACACTCCATAAATATTTTTAGAAATATTTATGGCTCACTTTATGAATTCGAGATCTCAATACCTCGTTTTTGGCCCAATTTTTTTCTAATTAATTCTTTCAGTTCACAAAATTCACTAATTTTAAAATATTTCTAAAATCACACTTAACTTATAATTATCGATTAACAAAATTTTCTAACTTTTCGTCAGATTTAGTGATCTCGAATCACTGTTCCGACACTATTAAAATTGGGCTGTTACAGAGTTGATTGCACGCCTAGAGATAGGGTGACGAGATTTTGCCAGATTAGGGTGAAACCTAATATGGGAATCTATAGATCGATTTACTGCTATTCTAGGGGTTTATTATAAGAGAACGAGAGTTCCACTAATTAACCTAGGGTTAGACGTTATTCGCCTCGAGAGAGGGTTTAATATACGTTAGGGAGTCCTACGGATCAAACTAAGTGAATAAATCGTATGGTTCAGTGTTAGATAACAAGTGAAGTCTAGGTAAATTTGTAACACCCCCTACCCGTATTCGTTGTCAGAATAGGGTACAAGGCATTACCGGAGTTTACGATTTTTTTTTCAATATAGCCCCTTTATAGATATCTAGCCTTCCCCGCAAATTTTAAACCGAGACCAATCCACATCAACCAATCCAATTCAACATATTTTCAAAATAGATTCATGCATATTATAAGATAACATCAACACATACCAAACCAAGGTTTGCTAGCCATACCAATGGCTGACTTTACATTCATTTCATATTAACATTACTTTATTAGCTTATACATGCCATTGATTTCCAAAATAAAGTTTCTTTATATACCGAAATCTTGAGGCTGATAGTGTGATGTATCTCCTACCGAATCCGACCTCCGAGCTCTTAACACTACAAAACAGGGGAAAAGGAAACAGGGTAAGCACTTTGTGCTTAGTAAGCCCATATAACAAGAATTATACTTACCTAATATTTTCAATACAATGCAATAACCATTCATATATCCATTCAATGCATTATTACCCTAACATGCACAAACTCAACTTTCAAGTTAGTCCAATAATTTCCATGTATCAGTAATATATACCATGATTGATGAACTCATCAATACCATGATTTCCATTTCTTTGTTATTTATTATTTTTTTATATTTATCCCGTTGAATTTCTCGAAATTTCGATGGATTTTCAGGGGTACACTTTAGTGTGCAAATCCAGGTCCGTCAATTCATGTTCATGTCAAAGAGCACATTTTCATTTCAGAGAGCACACTCCCGTGAACCTCATCTTTACAGCGGGATTACCAGTCCAGGCTAAATCCCCTATAATATAAACTCATAGAGTATTGTCAGGATTACTAGTCCAGGCTAAATCCCCTGCAACGACAATTACTCTAATTAGCTTGGATCTGAATTACCAGTCCAGGCTAAATTCAGACCCTAATTCGGATTACCCGTCCAGGCTAAATCCATTTTCCACATATTCTTCGGGAGGGCTATATCAAGATAGGATCACCCGTCTGGGCTAGATCCTTGTTACCGTCAATTCCTTTTTAGAGATCCATCGAATTTTCCTTTCATTCAACCGAGATTTCTTCCCCTTTTTATCAAATATATCAATCTTTCATCAATCTTCATACAATGAACATTCAAATTATATTCACATCAATAACATACATTTCAACATTTAAGAATATAATTCAAGTTACATGAACTTACCTCGATACTAGTTCGTATATAAAATCTACTAATCCGGGACTTTTTCCTTTCCTCGATCTAGCTTCGTAATCTAAATAAATAAATTCAATCATCAATTCAATACATTTCATGTTCACATGTAGCATTCTCTATAATTCTATTATTATTTTTAGTTCATTCAAAGCTGTCTACTTGAGTCATAGTCATTAAATTATTTTTATCTTGAGCGACAGAACTTCAAATTTAGATCCGTTAATTTTCCCTGAACTAGACTCACATATATACTTCCCATAAAATTTTCAGAATTTTTGGTTCAGCCAATAAGTACAGTTTATTCTTTAAAGTCACCCCTGTTCTGTTGTTTGACAGTTCTGACCCTTCTTTACTAAAAATTAATTATCTCTTCATACAAGATCTGGATGATGTTCCCGTTTATTTCTATTGAAAATAGACTCATTAAGAATTCTAAACATATAAATTTAAGCCCCTAATTATTTTTCTCCAATTTTTTGATGATTTTCTAAAGTTAAAACAGGGGAACCTGAATTCATTCTGACATTGTCTCACAAAATTTATTATATCTCATGATTTACATATCTATTGCTTACACCGTTTCTTCTATGAGAAACTAGACTCAATAAGCTTTAATTTCATATTTTTTTCATCTTCTAATTCCATTTCTACAATTTATGGTGATTTTTCAAAGTTAGTCTACTGCTGCTGTCCAAAACTGTTTTAGTGCAAACTGTTTATTACCAAGTTTCCCCCTAAGCTTTCAATAAATGATAATTTCATCCCTGCTCAATTAACTTCTCAATTGAGCTGATTTATCTCAATTAAAACTTTATTATATCACTTTAAACTACTTTATAACCTTTGGAAATCAGAATTTCAGTAATAGACTTTAATTCCAAATATTTTCACAATTTAGATCCTAAAAATCAATTTCTATTGGAATTACCTAATAAAATCATCTCATAAACGATTTAAAGCTTAAATTTCATGCTACTTAATCATAAACTTACAACACTCAACCATGGTAACTTTCAATTTCATCCATGAAATCAAAAACTAATGAATTTAATAGTAGGACCTAGTTGTAAAAGTCTTAAAAACACAAAAATTACAAGAAATAGGCAAGGATTAACTTACTTGCAGTAAAAATATGAAAAAAAACAGCTTAAGGAAACCCTTATATGGTGTTTTTGCTGATGAGAATGCAGAAAAATAAAGAGAAATCTAGATAATTCCACTTTAGTCCTAGCTTTATTAAGTAAATTTTGCAATATTCCAATTTTGCCCTTAATTCTCCTTATTTTCTTGCTGATTTCATGCTCTTGCCGTCCAACCCAAATAGACTTTGGGTCTATTTTCCTTTTAAGCCCTCTTTCTTTTATCATTTAAACTATTTAATCATTTTTCATAATTTTGTATTTGTTACAATTTAGTCCTTTTCATTTAATTACATACTCAAACGTTAAAATTTTCTAACGAAATCTTAATACCACATTACTAACATTTTATAAATATTTATAAAAATATTTCCTACTCAATTTTATGAGATCAAGGTCTCGATACCTTGTTTTTACCCAATTCCTTCAATAATTCCTTTTTTTAACTAACCACTAAATCGGTAAAATTTTTCTATCGATATTTTAATACGATTTCCTATCATATAAATATTCATGCAAAAATATTAAAATAAATTTCTCTTTAAATCGGATTTATGGTTACGAAACCATTGTTCCGATAACCTTGAATTTAGGCCATTACAGAATTCTTCCTGAGGGTATCGTCGTGATCAACTGAGTTTTTCTTCAAGTTATTTCCTAATTCGTTCTTTTTGTCTTTGCGTTTTTAGCTTAGTAATCGTTAATTTAGATTCAAGCAACTTCACTTTATTTTAGGCTAAATAATAAAAAGAAAGTTAGTATTAGTACTTTTAGTTCCTTTGGGTTCGACAATCCGGTCTTGCCTAAGCTATACTACTGTTCGATAGGCACACTTGCCTTTAATCGTTGTCAGAGTTAGCTTCCAGGTTTGATCATTCGTTTTATAAATTTTAAAGCTCTGATTTCAGCGATCAAGTTTTTGGCGCTGTTGCTGGGGAACTAAAATATTAAGAACACTTTATTTTTATTACTTTAGCCATAATTTATTTTATTTTATTTTCACAATTTATTTTTATTTTTATTTTAGGTTAAATTTTAATTTTTGCTAAATTTTCTTTCTTTTCCTAGCAGGTACCTCTAGCTTATGACTAGAAGGAACCCGAGAGGACCTTTGGTATACGATAGTGAAATTGAAGCTACCGTTCGTAGGACTCGCAAAGAAATCAGGCGAGCCCTAAGTTACACAGAAGAAGATCAAGGAGGCAGATCCAATCCTACTGAAGGGATGGACGGGAATAATCCACCACCACATGATGTGGGGGAGAACAATGCTCCACGTACAATGTTTGATTATGCTAAACTGCATTTAACAGGAGTGTAATTAAGTATTGTTAGGCCTGCTATAGCTGCTAACAATTTTGAATTAAAGCCTAACACAATACAAATGATTCAACAATTTGTTCAATTTGATGGTTTGCATGACGAAGATCCAAACACGCATATAGCTACTTTTTAGAGTTCTGCGATACCTTCAAAATAAATGGCATTTCTGATGATGCTATATGTCTTCGGTTATTCCCTTTTTCATTTAGGAATAAAGCCAAACAGTGGTTAAACTCGTTACCACGAGGGTCAATCACTACATGGGAATAGATGACCGAAAAGTTTTTATTAAAATATTTCCCATAAGCCAAAACGACCAAATTACGGAATGATATATCTTCTTTTGTGCAGATGGATCTAGAGACATTATACGACGCATGGGAGAGATACAAGGATCTCTTGAGAAGGTGTCCACACCACGGTCTACCCTTGTGGCTACAAGTCCAAACATTCTATAACGGTGTAAACCCCTCAAAGAGACAACTAATCGATTCAGCCGCCGGTGGAACTCTGAACAATAGAACTTCTAAAGCAGACTACGAGTTCATTGAAGAGATGCCACTAAATAACTATCAGTGGCAAGTGACAAGGACGAAACCAACAAAATCAGCCGGAGTTTACAACCTCGATGCGATAACCATACTAACAACACATGTAGAGATGATGAATAAAAAGATTGATAGTTTGTGTTCTTCGCAGGCACATCCAGTCACGCAGTGCGACGCAAGTGGAACCGTGGCGAATCCTGAGTACCCACCCTACCGACCAGACGCAGAGAGCGAACAGATGAACTATATAGGTAATAATTTTAGATCCAATAATAATCCTTATAGTAATACTTATAATCCAAGTTAGAGGAACCACCCAAATTTTTTGTGGGGAGGTCAAGGAAACCAAAGGCTACAACCTCCTCCAAAATTCCAAAATCAGCCTTATCCACAAGAGAAGAAGCCAAACCTCGAAGAGATGCTATCAAAATTTATGGCAAACACAGAAAACCGTTTCCATGAAACTAAAAGAACAATTAAAAACAATGAGAACCTAGTTGGGGAACTTACTAAGTCAGTCAAGGAAGTCACTAATGCAGTCGAGCAACTCGCAAAGCTAATGTCTAAACGACCGCAAGGACGTCTACCAAGTAACACCTAGATTAACCCTAAGGAGCAAATTCAAGCCATCACAGATCATGATAGAAAACCAAACCAAGAGGTAGACGAAGGTAAAATAGAGGTAACGCAAGAAAAGCTGAAACAGGTAATCAAAGAGTACCAACCTCGTATACCTTACCCCGAAGCAATGAAAAGATACGATTCAGAGGAACAGTTCAATAAGTTTCTTAAACTTTTAAAGAAATTACATATTAACTTACCTCTTCTTGAAGCTCTTTTTCAGATGCCAGATTCGAGGAAATTTCTAAGACAGCTCTTGACAAACAAACGTAAAATAGATGAAGAGCACCATGTGGAGTTAAACGCAGCATGTTCAGCAATGTTACAGAATAAACTACCGCGAAAGCTAAAAGATCCAGGGAGCTTTACTATTCCATGTTTAATTGGTAGTTTAACTATTGATAATGCGTTAGCTGATTTAGGGGGCAAGCATAAATGTCATGCCTTATACATTCTTTAAACGACTAGGTCTAGGGAAGCCCAAACAAACTAGGATGAGCATTCAATTAGCTGATAAAATAGTTAGAATTCCTAGGGGAATTATCGAAGATGTTCTTGTCAAAATCGATAAATTTGTTTTCCCAGTAGATTTTGTTGTCTTAGATATGGATGATGATAGTTCAATCCCCTTAATTTTAGGAAGACCTTTTCTAGCAAGTGCCAAAACTAAAATTGATGTTGCTACAGGCGAACTCATTCTTTGCGTAGGTGACGAATCACTCAGTCTCCAAGCTCTTGACTCGGCCAGGACAACAATTGATGAAGGTAATAAAGTCACTTCATTTGATAATCAAATTGTTCAACTTTCATCACAGGAGACACCACAGGAATACAACCCTGAGCCAAATCTTAGACCTCAAACCAACAAAGATGAATTACATAAGGAACAAAGCCTTAGGGTCGACAAATTAGAAGAGCAGAAAGCACACGTCAAAGAAGAACCGGAACCACACAAAGCAACATCGAAGGAACCACCTGAAGAACTCGTAGGAACATCAAATCACTTCAAAATAGGAGACCAGATGCTGTTAGACAAAGCTGGTCCTCGCATTATCACATCAGACTTGAACGTAAGCGAGGAAATTCCTCTAAAGGTACACGATATCTTCCCCCACGAAACAGTCGAGGTAAGCAATCCAACATTCGGCACTTTTAAGGTAAACGCTTCTCGACTTAAACTTTATCAAGAAAATAGAACTATAAGCATGAGGGAAGATATTCAAACCTTTAAACCTCCCTGATTTTTATCAATTTCAAGGAAAGTCTAGCTTAAGACTATAAACGAGCGCTTCTCGGGAGGCAACCCGAGCAACTAACACTATTTACTTTTAAATTTATCGGTTTCTTTTCTTCCCTTCTTTCTTCTCTCTTAAACTAACCAAAATTGTAGAATTTCAAGGCTACACGGTCTTACACACGGTCGTGTCCGTGACCGTGTGGACCACCAGAATCTCCGTACTGACTTATCAGAGGCCGTGTGAATCAGTCCCAACCACTTTTCGACGTCAAGGATCCAACACTACCCCACGGGCTCCGTAAAAGTGGCACGCCCGTGCCTCTCGACCGTGTGAAGGTACTGACTTACACACTACGGGTAGAACACGCCCGTGTCTTACAACTGTGCGAGGTTACTGACTAGTCGACCACGGGCAGAACACGCCCGTGCCTCCCAACCGTGCTAACATACTGACTTCACATACACTGGCGTGGTTAGCAGAAGAACAGCCAGGGAGATTCAACACGCACAGACACAAGGCCGTGCGAGACGGCCGTGTAAATTGACACGCCCCTGGACCACAGGTGTAGGGACATGCCAGACTTGAGCCTCTATTTAAACCCCACAACCCTTCCCCTTCCCCCCATCTTCTTTCTCCCTTCTTTTTCTTTCAAAATTTCGTTTCTTTCCTTAGAAAAGGTGTCCAGACTCTTGAGCAACACAAGAACTATGCCGAAGAAGCGGAAGACGGCAAGCATAGTCTCCCCAAAAGAGACCCTACGCATAAGTTCATGCCAGCCGCTTCATCCAAACACCAAGCCAAGGGTCTTTGAGACCAATTAGTTTTATTTTTCTTTTATCTTTTGCTTTAGTTTCCTTCTCTTTAACAATCTTATGCTTAATATAGTTTAATTTATTTTAGTTTCTTAGTGTTAGGTTCTAAAGGCTACTTGGGAATCACGCCACTTCCGCCACCGCCAGCACCTCCATCGCCTTAGAAGCCACACTCACCTCACAAACCATCTACCAATAAGGATTCTCAAGCCCTTTTATCTTCAAGTTTTAGTTTATTTTCCTCCTTAGTCTCCTTTCCTTTTTCTTTCTTGTCTTAAATTATATATTTAGGTTATTTTAAATGTGTCTTAATAATCCCTGGCTAATCCTCTACGAGCTCCCCAATTTCTTCATCTAGCACAGGTTCGTCATACAGATCGACCTCTTCAAACATACACACCACGACCTCTACCATCCTTCAAGGACACCATCCAAAATTCAGGGAGTATTCTTTCCCCTTCTCTTTTGATTTATCCTAAAAATGTTATACCTATCTTTGTACATTGAGGGCAATGTACATCTTAAGTGTGGGTGGGGGGTGAATATTTATCTAAATAAGGACCTAACTTTCTGCATTATTCTCAAATCCGGCCAAACTTTTTTCATTATTCTCAAATCCCTGAATTTAGTCTTGTTTTTAAGTAAAATTTTCATATTACTAATTAGGATGAAATTTCTGATAATTTATGATTGCTATTGACATGTTTTTGATTAAGTCATTAATAATTGTGCATTGATAATTGAATTTTAAAGATACTAGAGAATCAAGCATGATAAGTCTACTTTTCAGAAAATTTTTTTTTTTGCTAGGTTGTTAACCTAAATGTGAATATTGCTTTGAAATTTGAAATTTATGAGATTGATGTCAAAACACCCATAATTTTTGTGAGATTTTGAGCCTTATAGAGCATATATTCTTGTTCGTGCTCACTTTTTGATTATGAGTGTGTCAACTTTGAACTGTTATTCTAGAACTTGCCTCGTTTATACATGTTGAGACCACATTGATGATTTGATATATAGAGATGATAAAGGCACCTAGGTTTTAAGCCACTCACTCTACTAAATAGCTTACCTACATAAATTAGCCCCTAATGAACCCCGTTGATCCTAACAACCGCTTTTATTGACTCACCTATTAATAACACAAAAACCCTTTGTATTTGTTATCACCCTCCTTTTGACTACCCTTTAATCGAGATATGATTTGATTAGTTACCGAATTAAATCAGAGCATGAGTTGAATTCATCCATTATTATTTTTAGTTTGTTCTTAAAAAAATAAAAAATAAAAAAATAAAAAATCGAACTATATTCAGTATTAGTGGTGAGCTTATACAGTTAAAGCTTATTTTCCAAAAGAAAAGCTCATATTGTTAGGATTATTATTTTCAGTTAATGTAAATATTATTTCAATATTCTTAGGTAGGTACTTGTCAATTCAATCTCGATTCTAACCTTCTAATTTCAGCCTTTATCCACGCCTTAACCTAGCCATGTTACAACCCTAACAAAGACCTTTTGATTTGTTTATCACCTCATTTTACAGTGGTGGAGATTTGATTTTCAGGCAAGCCTATGAGATTAACTTTTCAGGTTCGACGTATGAGTGCTTCTTTTTATGAACCTTAAACACTTTGAGTGATTTGAGTGAATCTATAGTGAGGATGTCAACTCTTGTCAATTTTGAATTAAAGGTAATTATTCAGATAAGGGGAGACACCTACGTTTTCAAATTACAAATGAATGACTTGTAACGGCCTAATTTTCAGTGGTGTCAGAAATGGTGATATGAGATCACTAAATCCGGCAAGTAAGATTGAATAAGATAGTAATTTAATGTTATAAACTAGTTAGTAAGAATTTAGAAGAATTTGTGGATTGGTGAATTTAGTGAATTAAAAGAATTTATTAGGTCAAATGGGTCAAAAACGAGGTATCGAGACCTCAAATTTGAAAATCGAGCCATAAATATTTTTAGAAATATTTATGGAGTGTTATTAAGTTAGTATTAAAGTTTGGTTGAGAAATTTAAATGTTTGGGTAGCCAATTTAATAAAAAGGACTAAATTGTAACAAATGCAAAATTTCTAGAAGAATTAAATAGCTCAAGTGTTAAAAGAAAGAGGATTTATAGGGCAATTAACCCAAATGTGAAAAGGCTGGACGGCAAGTGGAAGAAAATCATCACAAAGATAAGGATAATAAGGGCAAAATTGGAATTTTGTAATTTTAATATGTTATTAAGATAAGATTGAAAATAATCTAGAGTAATCTTCACAATTATCTCAGCCAAAAACGTCAGAGGAGTTCTGGAGAAAGCTTGTTTTCATACTATTACATCCTGTGAGTTTAATTCATGCTTTTTCTTGATAATTTTTATGTTTTTATGACTTTTACAACTAGATCCATTTATAGAATTCATTAGTTTTTGATTTGGTGGGTAAAATTAAAAGTTACCCTTGCTGAGAAATGGAAGTTTATGATGAATTATTATGAAAATTAAATTATAATTTCATATTAAGGTGGTTTTATTAAGTAATTTTGATAGGAAATGATATTTAGGACCTAATTGTGAAAAAGTTGTGAATTAGAGGTTGGTGTTGAAATTCAGAATATCAAAGGTTGTGAAATAGTTTGTAATGATAGAATAAAGTGTTGATTGAGAAAAATTAGTTCAATTGATGGCTGAATTGAGCAGGGACTAAATTGTAAAAACTGTAAATTTTGGGGTAAAAGTGCAATTTCAAAAATTGAAGAGCATAAATTATGAAGTGAAATAGAAATGAAATATATACTGATGAGTGAAAATATTTTACATTATAGATCAAGAAACCAAAGAAGAAAGAGGAAAAGAAAAAGTTACAGAGTAGTCCCTAAATTTCATAATCTTCTACAAATCAGCCGGGTAAGTTCATATGGTTGAATTTATATGTTTATTTGTGAATGATTGAATGATATAATGTGCTGTTAAATATGAATTTGCTGTGGGATTGTGAAAAATATGATAAATGAAAGAATAAATGGTGGTAATTCAAATTAGGAAAAACGCAGAATTGAGTACGTTCGTGTCGTGACATGTGATGAATTAACGGATAAGACCATGGTTAATCCATGGCAAATGTGAAATGTAGGTATGGTATCATCCATACTGAGTTATGAAATGTAGGTATGGTATCATCCATACTGAGTTATGAAATGTAGGTATGGTATCATCCATACCGAGTTGTGAAATGTAGGTATGGTATTAACCATACTGAGTTGTGAAATGTAGGTATGGTATAAACCATACTGAGTTGTGAAATGTAGGTATGGAATTATCCATACTGAGTTGTGAAACGTGGCACTGAGCAACGACGTACTCAAATTCGTAAGACGTTTCCTAATTTGATAAGAAGTAATATAAAATGAGTGAATCAAATGGAAGAGATTGAGTAGTTGTTAATGTTGAGCTCAACTATGTGAAGTATTTTAACAATGGTTGTGAATGGCAGGAACTTTAGTAAATGTTTTGTAATTGTTTTGGAAATATTATGTGTGGTAAGCTACTTTTAAACCTATGAACTTACTAAGCTTCATTAAGCTTACTTGTGTGTGTTTGATATTTTTATGTAGATTGAATTAAAGAGAAGTGGAAGATCGGATCATCACAGCAAAACTTACTATCCAGATCAATTCTGGTAGCTTTTGTTTTATGTTTAAAGGTTTATATGGCATGTATAGAGTTTAAATGAGATGGAGTAAAGATGTTATAAACTAGTTAATGATATTTTGCAACGAAACAGTTTTTGAATTACAGCAGTAACGTGATTTTGAAAAATCACCAAAAATATAAGAAATGGAATTAGAAAGTGAAAGAGACATGAATTGAAAGCTCTTTGAGTCTATTTTCATATGAAAGAAATAGAGTAAGCAAAAGATATGGAAATAATGAGATATTTAAATTTTAGTGAAACTGGTTCTGAATGAATTCGTGATCCCCTGTTCTGCCTTTGAAAAATCATTAAAAATTGCACAAAAATAATTGTGGATTAAAATTTATATGTATGAAATTCTGAATGAGTCTAGTTTCAAATGAGCTAAATAAGGAGGCCATATAAATTCTGTACAAAGAGTAATTTAATTCGTAGTAAAGAGAGGTCAGAGCAGTTGAACAGTAAAATAGGGGAAACTTTAATGAATAAACTGTACTAATTGGCCACATGAAAAATTCTGGAAAAATTATAGTAAAAAGATATATGAGTCTAGTTTCAGAGAAAATTAACGGATCTTAATTTGGAGTTCCATAGCTCCAGATATAAATATTTTAGTGACTATGACGCAGATGGACAGTTTTAAATTTTATGCCGAATTAGTAGTTAAGTTTAGTAATGCCTTGTGCTCGACTCCGGCAACGGTCTCGGGTAAGGGGTGTTACATTTATTGGTATCAGAGCTTTGGTTTAGACGATTCTCGGAACGAATGTGATGTATAAAATGTTTAGAAATACATGCCATATAAATCTGTGATAGTGGGATGTGAATGATCCGATCTAACTATTAATTTTTGTTATAGATTGTAAAGATGTCTGATAGACCCGAGGGTGCTAATCATGAAGAGGAAGTTAATAGTAGAGTACAGACTTCTGAGCAGGGAACAAGTAATAATGTTCCGATTTCTTTGATGAGAGAGGAAGAACTTAAAAATTTGATTTATGGGGTAATGAATCAGTGGTTTAGTGAAACAATACAAGGAAGAAGTCAGGCACAACAACCTCCTCCTCCCCCTACTGTACCACCAGTTACAGCCCCAGTTGCTCCTCCTTCAGTAGATGAATCTATCAAAAGAACACCGATTGAGAAACTCAGAAAGTTCGGAGCTGAAGAATTTCGGGGAAGATCGGATGATGATCCAGTTAAAGCAGAGTATTGGCTAAAGAGTTTGGAGAGAGTTTTCAAACAGATGATTTGTTCTCCGGAGGACTATCTGAGGTGTGTAGTTTCATTATTGAAAGAAGAAGCGTATAATTGGTGGGAAACCATTGAGGCAGTGGTACCTGCAGATAAACTGACCTGGGAATTCTTCCAAAATGAGTTTAGAAAAAAGTATGTGGGAAGGAGATATTTAGATAAAAAGAAAAGGGAATTCCTTGATCTTCGACAGGGGAATAAAACAGTGGCTGAATATGAAAGAGAATTTGTGTATCTCAGTAGGTATGCTCGGGATGTTGTACCGACAGAGGAAGAAATGTGCATTAGATTTGAAGAAGGGCTTAATGATGAAATCAGAATGATGATAGGAGGCACTGAGATTCGAGAATTTGTGGTTCTGTCTGATCGAGCTCAAAAGATGGAAGAAGTGTATAATAGAAAGATGCAAAGAGAAAGAAAAGGCAAAGAAGTATATAAAAGAAGTTTCTCTAGACCAACTTCGACTTTTCCAGCTAAAAAGTTCAGAGATGATTTTAGTCGATCTGTTACAATTCCGGAACGATCGAATAAAAGTAAAACAACTCAAAGGGAGGTCGGAGTGACTAATAAACCAGCAGCTAGTACTGGTAGTGTGCAAAATATTCCGAGACCTAGATGCAAAAATTGTGGTAGATTTCATATTGGTGAATGTTGGGGAAGAACCGGAGCTTGTTATAGATGTGGTGGAACTGATCATTTTATTCGGGACTGTCCTCAGTCATTAAAAGAAAATAAAGAACTAGGCGAGAAACAAACAAATACTCCTCCGAAAAGTAGACGTTCGGGTCAAAGTAGTGCTGCTGAGACTGCTCGTTCGGGAATGAGAGATACTGTAGCCCGATCAGAAACAAGGGCACCTGCACGTACATATGCTACTCGGGCAAGAGAGGAAGCTTCTGCTCCAGATGTGATAGCTGGTATTTTTCATCTTTTTAATGATTCTGTGTATACTTTAATTGATCCTGGATCTACGCATTCATATATTTGCACTGCATTAGTGTCAGAAAAGAAAATGACTGTTGAGTCCACTGACTTTGATATGCAAGTCACTAATCCGTTAGGGCAAAGTGTGTTAGTTAATTTAATATGTCGGAAGTGTCCACTAAAAATACAAGGCTGTGAATTCTCTGTTGATTTAATGTTGTTACCTTTCCGAGAATTTGATGTTATTCTTGGCATGGATTGGTTGATTAAACACGATGCCATAGTGAATTGTAGAGAAAAACGGGTTGATTTAAAATGTCAGACAGGGGAAATAGTTTCAGCTGAGTTTGGAGATAAAAAGAATGATGTCAGAATTATATCAGTCATTACAGCTCAGAAATTGATTCGAAAGGGTAATGAAGCATTTTTAGCTTATATTCTTGATACTCGGGATTCTGAATTGAAGATGGAACAATTGCCAGTTGTTAATGAGCTCACTGATGTGTTTCCGGAGGAACTACCTGGTTTACCCCCAGATCGTGAGGTTGAATTTGTAATTGATGTAATTCCGGGTACAGCTCCGATATCAATAGCACCATATAGAATGGCACCAGCTGAGTTAAAAGAGTTGAAGGCGCAATTGCAAGAGTTATTAGATAAAGGGTTCATCAGACCGAGTACATCACCTTGGGGTGCACCTGTTTTATTTGTAAAAAAGAAAGATGGCTCGTTGCGATTGTGTATTGATTACAGACAGCTGAACAAGGTAACAATTAAAAATAAATATCCATTACCTCGTATCGATGATTTATTTGATCAACTGAAAGGTGCTGCTGTGTTTTCAAAGATAGATCTTAGATCTGGGTATTATCAACTGAAGGTTAAAGAGTGTGATGTGCCAAAGACTGCTTTTCGAACTCGGTATGGTCACTACGAATTTCTGGTAATGCCTTTTGGTTTAACAAATGCCCCTGCTGCATTTATGGATTTAATGAATCGAATTTTTCAGCCTTATTTGGATAGATTTGTGGTGGTATTTATTGATGACATATTGGTCTATTCAAAGACAGAATCCGAGCATGCACAACACTTGAGAATTGTATTACAGACTTTGAGAGAAAAGCAGTTATATGCAAAATTTAGTAAATGTGAGTTTTGGCTTCATGAAGTTGGATTTCTGGGTCACATTGTATCAGCTGAAGGAATTCGTGTGGATCCAAGTAAAGTTTCAGCAGTGGTGAATTGGAAAACACCGAAGAAAGTAACTGAAGTGCGAAGTTTTCTGGGACTAGCAGGGTATTATCGCCGTTTTGTAAAGAATTTTTCCATGATTGCTTCACCAATGACTCGTTTGTTACAAAATAATGTTGAGTTTGTATGGTCTGATGAATGTCAACAGAGCTTTGACCAATTGAAGAAAATGTTAACAGAAGCTCCAGTTTTGACTCAACCAGAATCAGGTATACCGTATATTGTGTACAGTGATGCATCTTTAAATGGTTTGGGTTGTGTGTTAATGCAGTCGGGAAAGGTAGTGGCTTATGCTTCACGGCAATTAAAACCACATGAAAAGAATTACCCTACACACGATCTTGAATTAGCTGCAATTGTTTTTGCTTTAAAATTTTGGAGACACTATTTATATGGTGAGAAGTGTTATATCTATACGGATCACAAAAGTCTGAAATACTTAATGACTCAGAAGGAACTGAACTTAAGACAAAGACGGTGGTTAGAGTTGCTGAAAGATTATGATTTGGTTATTGACTACCATCCAGGAAAAGCTAATGTAGTTGCTGATGCACTTAGTCGAAAGTCATCCTTGTTTGCGCTTCGAACAATGAATGCTCAATTGGCTCTTAATGAAGAAGGTGCTGTATTAGTAGAATTGAAAGTGAAACCCATGTTTCTTCAACACATTCAGAAACTGCAGAATGAAGACCCGAAATTGGTATTTAAACGACAAATGGTTCGAGATAATTTAGATTCAGAGTTCAGCAGTGATGATGAAGGTATGTTGCGTTATCATAACAGAATTTGTGTTCCAAACAATTCTGATTTGAAGAATAATATTCTTTCTGAAGCACATAATAGTATGTATTCTATTCACCCGGGCAGTACGAAAATGTATGGTGATTTGAAAAAGATATATTGGTGGCCTGGTATGAAAAGAGAAATTTCAGAATTTGTTGCAAAATGTTTGATTTGTCAGCAAGTTAAAGCGGAGCATCAAGTGCCAACGGGTTTACTACAACCCATTATGATTCCTGAATGGAAGTGGGAGCGTGTTACAATGGATTTTGTGTCAGGATTGCCTATGACTCCAAGAAAGAAAGATTCGATATGGGTGATTGTTGATAGATTGACAAAGTCAGCACACTTTATTCCAGTCAGAACAGATTTTTCACTTGAGAAGTTAGCAGACTTGTATGTGTCAGAGATTGTGAGACTACATGGAGTTCCAGTATCAATCATTTCGGACAGGGATCCAAGGTTTACTTCGAGATTCTGGAATAAACTGCAAGAAGCTTTAAGTACCAAATTAAATTTTAGTACAGCATTTCATCCTCAAACAGATGGACAGTCAGAGCGAGTGATTCAAATTCTAGAAGATATGTTAAGATGTTGTATACTTGAGTTTGGTGACAGTTGGGAAAGGTATTTACCTTTGGCTGAGTTTGCTTACAATAATAGCTATCAGTCTAGTATAAAGATGGCACCGTTTGAAGCTCTTTATGGTAGGAAATGCAAGACTCCATTGTGTTGGTCTGAATTGAGTGAATCAAAAATAGTTGGGGTTGATTTGATTCGAGAAACTGAAGAGAAAGTCCAGGTTATTCGAGATAGTCTAAAAGCTGCTTCAGATCGTCAGAAGTCATATGCAGATTTGAAATGAAGAGACATAGAATATGCAGTGGGTGATCGAGTATTTTTAAAAGTTTCACCGTGGAAGAAGGTATTACGGTTTGGCAGGAAAGGGAAATTGAGTCCGAGATTTATAGGGCCTTATGAAATTGTAGAAAGGGTTGGTCTTGTAGCTTATCGGTTGGCTTTACCTCCGGAACTTGAAAAGATTCACAATGTGTTTCATGTGTCTATGTTAAGGCGGTATAGGTCAGATCCTTCACACGTAATTCCTCATACTGAAATTGAGCTTCAATCAGATATGACTTATTCAGAAGAACCAATAAAGATTTTGGCTCGTGAAGTAAAAGAGTTGCGGAATAAGAAAATACCATTGGTTAAAGTATTATGGCATCGGCATGGTATGGAGGAGGCAACCTGGGAAACAGAGGAGTCAATGAGATCACAGTATCCAAATTTATTTTCAGGTAACAAATTTCGAGGACGAAATTTTAAAGGGGGGGAGAGTTGTAACGGCCTAATTTTCAGTGGTGTCGGAAATGGTGATATGAGATCACTAAATCCGGCAAGTAAGATTGAATAAGATAGTAATTTAATGTTATAAACTAGTTAGTGAGAATTTAGAAGAATTTGTGGATTGGTGAATTTAGTGAGTTAAAAGAATTTATTAGGTCAAATGGGTCAAAAACGAGGTATCGAGACCTCAAATTTGAAAATCGAGCCATAAATATTTTTAGAAATATTTATGGAGTGTTATTAAGTTAGTATTAAAGTTTGGTTGAGAAATTTAAATGTTTGGGTAGCCAATTTAATAAAAAGGACTAAATTGTAACAAATGCAAAATTTCTAGAAGAATTAAATAGCTCAAGTGTTAAAAGAAAGAGGATTTATAGGGCAATTAACCCAAATGTGAAAAGGCTGGACGGCAAGTGGAAGAAAATCATCACAAAGATAAGGATAATAAGGGCAAAATTGGAATTTTGTAATTTTAATATGTTATTAAGATAAGATTGAAAATAATCTAGAGTAATCTTCACAATTATCTCAGCCAAAAATGTCAGAGGAGTTCTGGAGAAAGCTTGTTTTCATACTATTACATCCTGTGAGTTTAATTCATGCTTTTTCTTGATAATTTTTATGTTTTTATGACTTTTACAACTAGATCCATTTATAGAATTCATTAGTTTTTGATTTGGTGGGTAAAATTAAAAGTTACCCTTGCTGAGAAATGGAAGTTTATGATGAATTATTATGAAAATTAAATTATAATTTCATATTAAGGTGGTTTTATTAAGTAATTTTGATAGGAAATGATATTTAGGACCTAATTGTGAAAAAGTTGTGAATTAGAGGTTGGTGTTGAAATTCAGAATATCAAAGGTTGTGAAATAGTTTGTAATGATAGAATAAAGTGTTGATTGAGAAAAATTAGTTCAATTGATGGCTGAATTGAGCAGGGACTAAATTGTAAAAACTATAAATTTTGGGGTAAAAGTGCAATTTCAAAAATTGAAGAGCATAAATTATGAAGTGAAATAGAAATGAAATATATACTGATGAGTGAAAATATTTTACATTATAGATCAAGAAACCAAAGAAGAAAGAGGAAAAGAAAAAGTTGCAGAGTAGTCCCTAAAGTTCAAAATCTTCTACAAATCAGCCGGGTAAGTTCATATGGTTGAATTTATATGTTTATTTGTGAATGATTGAATGATATAATGTGCTGTTAAATATGAATTTGCTGTGGGATTGTGAAAAATATGATAAATGAAAGAATAAATGGTGGTAATTCAAATTAGGAAAAACGCAGAATTGAGTACGTTCGTGTCGTGACATGTGATGAATTGACGGATAAGACCATGGTTAATCCATGGCAAATGTGAAATGTAGGTATGGTATCATCCATACTGAGTTATGAAATGTAGGTATGGTATCATCCATACTGAGTTATGAAATGTAGGTATGGTATCATCCATACCGAGTTGTGAAATGTAGGTATGGTATTAACCATACTGAGTTGTGAAATGTAGGTATGGAATTATCCATACTGAGTTGTGAAACGTGGAACTGAGCAACGACGTACTCAAATTCGTAAGACGTTTCCTAATTTGATAAGAAGTAATATAAAATGAGTGAATCAAATGGAAGAGATTGAGTAGTTGTTAATGTTGAGCTCAACTATGTGAAGTATTTTAACAATGGTTGTGAATGGCAGGGAACTTTAGTAAATGTTTTGTAATTGTTTTGGAAATATTATGTGTGGTAAGCTACTTTTAAACCTATGAACTTACTAAGCTTCATTAAGCTTACTTGTGTGTGTTTGATATTTTTATGTAGATTGAATTAAAGAGAAGTGGAAGATCGGATCATCACAGCAAAACTTACTATCCAGATCAATTCCGGTAGCTTTTGTTTTATGTTTAAAGGTTTATATGGCATGTATAGAGTTTAAATGAGATGGAGTAAAGATGTTATAAACTAGTTAATGATATTTTGCAACGAAACAGTTTTTGAATTACAGCAGTAACGTGATTTTGAAAAATCACTAAAAATAGAAGAAATGGAATTAGAAAGTGAAAGAGACATGAATTGAAAGCTATTTGAGTCTATTTTCATATGAAATAAATAGAGTAAGCAAAAGATATGGAAATAATGAGATATTTAAAGTTTAGTGAAACTGGTTCTGAATGAATTCGTGATCCCCTGTTCTGCCTTTGAAAAATCATTAAAAATTGCAAAAAAATAATTGTGGATTAAAATTTATATGTATGAAATGCTGAATGAGTCTAGTTTCAAATGAGCTAAATAAGGAGGCCATATAAATTCTGTACAAAGAGTAATTTAATTCGTAGTAAAGAGAGGTCAGAGCAGTTGAACAGTAAAATAGGGGAAATTTTAATGAATAAACTGTACTAATTGGCCACATGAAAAATTCTGAAAAAATTATAGTAAAAAGATATATGAGTCTAGTTTCAGGAAAAATTAACGGATCTTAATTTGGAGTTCCATAGCTCCAGATATAAATATTTTAGTGACTATGACGCAGATGGACAGTTTTAAATTTTATGCCGAATTAGTAGTTAAGTTTAGTAATGCCTTGTGCTCGACTCCGGCAACGGTCTCGGGGAAGGGGTGTTACATGACTTATCATTGTTTGAATCTTTAGGACTCTTTGAATTGAATTATCAATGTATAAATTATCTATGAATTATGATAAGACATTGTTAGTAGGAATTGTGAATTATGGAAAGATCGTTTTAATTGTATGTTGAGAATTTTGCTTGAGGACAAGCAAAAGCTTAAGTGTGGGGGTATTTGATAAACTGTAATTATAAAATATTTTAATCCCACATTTAGCTTGTTTTTGGATGATTTATTCCTTAATTTATGTAAAAAGGTGCTCTTAATCCTTTCTTTTCATGTCTTATACCCAGGATAGCACCCGAGGATGAAAAGAACATAAAACGGGCCCAAAACGGAGTAAATGGGCCATATCACGAAATCGACACGGCCTGGCCCAAAGAGCACACGACTGTGTCTTATCAAGCATCTAGAACACGGCCTCACCCCCGATTAACATGGCCGTGCCTCAACTTAGAAATCTGAACACGGCTTGAAGACGAGTCACACAAGCGTGTGACATTGTCGTGCCCCTGTCGTGGCTTTAGACAATTTTAGTCAGAAAAGGATACTTAGGGAGAAAGAATCGAATTCCAAGAGCCTATAAATAACCCCTAAGTACCACATTTGAAGAAGCGTTGAGCTAGGCCAAGGAGCCAAGCCGAAAAGGTCAGAGTTGAGGGAATCACTCGAAGTTAGCCAGTTGATCCATCCCAAGAAGCCGGAATTCTACTCAAGACGGCGGATTTCGCCTTCAATTCCTTCAGGGAGTTTTAGGGATTTCTTATGTTTTGTTTTATCTTTTCTCTTGAGATGTTTTCTTTATCTGTTATGAACTAAACCTCTCAGATACCTAAAGGGGATGAAACCTAGATGAATCTTGTTATCGTTTTCTGAATTATATGATAAATACTTAGTTTGTTCTTAATTATGTGTGCTTAATTCTTGAGTTAATATTTCGCAGATATTGATTTAAGTTTGATGTGCTTAGGTGGAGGAGGAATAGACCCTGCTTAAGAGTAGATCTAGCATAATTAAGCGGAGTTGATCGCACGCCTAGAGATAGGGTGACGAGACTTTGCCGGATTAGGGTGAAACCTAATATGGGAATCCATAGATCGATTTACTACTATTCTAAGGGGTTATTATAAGAGAACGAGAGTTCCACTAATTAACCTAGGGTTAGACGTTATTCGCCTCGAGAGAGGGTTTAATATACGTTAGGGAGTCCTACGGATCAAACTAAGTGAATAAATCGTATGGTTCAGTGTTAGATAACAAGTGAAGTCTAGGTGAATTCTTCCTGAGGGTATCGTCGTGATCAACTGAGTTTTTCTTCAAGTTATTTCCTAATTCGTTCTTTTTGTCTTTGCGTCTTTAGCTTAGTAGTCGTTAATTTAGATTAAAGTAACTTCACTTTATTTTAGGCTAAATAATAAAAAGAAAGTTAGTATTAGTACTTTTAGTTCCTTGGGTTCGACAATCCGGTCTTGCCTAAGCTATACTACTGTTCGATAGGTACACTTGCCTTTAATCGTTGTCAGAGTTAGTTTCCAGGTTTGATCATTCGTTTTATAAATTTTAAAGCTCTGATTTCAGCGATCACATAACCAGTTGCAACACATCATCAGAGGTCAAGAAAGGTCACTTTGTGGTATATGGTGCAGATGAGAAGCGGTTTGTGCTTCCATTGGAATATCTGAAGAACAAAATAGTAATGGAGCTGTTCAACTTGGCAGAAGAGTTTGGTCTATCAGGCAATGGGGTTCTCATCTTGCCTTGTGATGCAATCTTTATGGAATATGTACTTGCTTTGGTCAAAAGGAATCCAAGTAAAGCTGTGGAGCAAGCACTGTTCCTTTCTATAGCCAGTGATCATTGCATATCTTCATATCTTTATCAAGAAGAAACAAGCCAACAATTACTAATATGCTGCTTTTGAAGCAAAACCATTGTTTTCTCATCTTGTAATTCACCCACATCATTGTAGTTCACAGTATAGAATGTAAAGATTCAGAATTTTTGTTTCAAATGTTTAGTTTCTTGAATCTAATATTAGTTACAATTTCATAAAAATAAAGATTTTGAACAAGCAGTTTTTGCCTATCATTCAAAACCTCTTATCATGTCAAACAATACTATAATCAAACACTTTCAAACCCCCAAAAGAAAACTATATAAAAGATTCAAATTGAAATCCTTCTCTTTTATCCTTGATCAGGCGTTTCCTTTTTCCTGGTGAAATGGTCTTATTCTCAAGCAAGACCCAAATCCTTGAAAAAAAATCAAACAAATGAAAGCCAAAGTGATTCAGCTCCCAAATTGGCTTGGACTCATCTCATCTAGTCATTTTTGGAATTGGACAGATAGTTTGGAATTTCATTTTTCCTTCCTGAGATCATATAGTTAATTTGGAACAAAAGGATTAAAAACAATTTGAGTTGTTTTAAGACTGAATATAACTGTACACAATATTAAAGAAGAAGAGCCCCCAGATAATATATAAGACCTGAACACTTATTTATCTGCCATGTTAATCACCATAGAAGCTGCATTCTAAAACTTTGTTTATAAACCAACTAGTCCAAACAGTGGTGAAAGTCATAGATGAATAAAAGCATAGGTGCATAAAGATATTATCTCACTCAAAAGGTAGATATATTTTTTTATGTCTACCCAATCATAATAGTTGATAAATCATGAAATTAACTAACATATTTTAATCCCATGCTTGGCATGTTTTTGGATGATTTATTATATAATTTAGTGAATTTGATGCTCCTAATCTTTTTATTTCATGTTTCTATACTTAAGAGAGCATAAGCGAGCAAAAGGAGTGGAAAACGGGCCAAAATCGGGCAAAATGGACTATTTTAAGGATCTACACGGCCAAGCCAAATCCCACACGGGCTGAGCACATGTCCGTGTGAACTACATGGGCTGGCCACATGCCTATGTGTCAGCCCGTGTCGATATCGCTCACTGTTCTCTTTTACGCGGAAAAAGCCAATTTTTAGGGTTTCTTAGCATTCTAAAGTTTATAAATACACCCTAGAAGAAGATATCTAAAAGGAGATACAGAGCTGAATGAAGAAAAGATTTGAAGAACGCTAACAGGTTCAACTCAGAAGTAGGATCTCCTTCAAAACTGAAGATCCCCGTTCAATTTCTTTCTAAACTTTTGGGTTTCTTTATGTTTTATTGTTTTACTAATTTTGAGACATTTTGGAAGAAGTATGAACTAAATTCCGTAGATATCTAGGGAGGATGAAATTTAAGATGGATCTGATTATTTGATTTTTCTGAATTACATGATAAATATTAGTTTTTGATCTCAATTATGTGTTCTTATTTCATGTTTTAATCAGAATATTAATTCATGATCGATGTGCTTATTCAGTGGTGCAAAAGCCTCTGTTTAAGAGGAAATCTAGCATAATTGAGTGGAGTTGCATGCAATCCTAGAAATAAGACGACATAAATATACCGGATTAGAGATATTAATATAAGTTAGGGATTTCTACGAATCAAGACAAGTGAATAAATCGTTTAATTCAGATTTAGAATAATAAGTGAAGTCTAGGCGGATTCTTTTCTGGGTATTGTCTCTCTCATCGATTTTCTTCAAATATTTTCCTACTTTATTTTCTGTTTCGTCTTAGTAATTAAGTTAGTTAAGATTAGGTTAAAATAAATCCCTTCAATTTATTCGGCTAGATAATAAAAAGATAGTAACTGCTAGTACTTTTAGTCCTCGTGGATACAATATTCTCGACTCACCATAACTATATAATCATTCGATAGTTGCATTTGCCTTTTTTGTAATTTTAGTTAATTCTTGACATCACCAATAGTTATCAAGTAATGAAAGCTAAAACAAATTGAAGCCTATTGTGTGTGAAGTGGATTGAATACAAATGCTACAATATTTAACCCCACAATTCAAAGCCTTCAGTACAGAAAAGTATACCTGACGACCAGCATCACTGCTATTATCAATCTCTTGAAGTCATCAACAGACAGATCAATGTGAAGTAGATATCGATATGAGATATCTAAAAGCATAACAGCCTGGAGATAAAGACGTTTCAATCTAAGGAGACTCGGGGTCAATCATGCTTAAGAAATTATGAAAACCCATCAATCCAGAGTTAAGTAAATTAGAACCACACTTTTTTTTTTCTTTTTATGTAATCTATCTATAACATGTGGGCCATTGGACCATTTCCATTACCTTCCAGACATGCCCAACTCGCCACTTTCCTAACCACATGGTTTTGTTCCCTACATGTAGTTGATTCATTCAAAGCACTGCTTTTGAACTTTGGTATATGTATGTATGTGTATATATTGGTTTCCCAGATATCTTTTTTTTTCATTGTTCTATATATATATATTCATCCATCTTCTGTTTTCATCAGTGCAGCACACGAAACGCTTTTCAGTTCCCTAAGATTCACTTCCTCCTCCTGTCCTACTTAATTTTCTCCCTTGTTTTACAAAAGCAAACAAGATGATCAGTGCAAAGAAGCTTATCAAGTTGGCAAGGAAATGGCAAAAAAATGCAGCCATTAAGAGAAAAAGAATCACATTCTTGAGCACAGTATCAATGGTGAAGAAGGGTCACTTTGTGGTGTATAGCACTGATGAGAAACGCTTTATGCTTCCTTTGGAATATCTGAAGAACGAAATAGTGATGGAGTTGTTCAACTTGGCAGAAGAAGAATTTGGAATTTCAAGCATTTATGGACACCTCACGTTGCCCTTTGATTCAACCTTCATAGAATATGCATTTGGATTGATCAAAAGGAAATCAAGTAAAGAAGTGGAGAAAGCATTGATTATGTCTATAGTTAATGCCCGTTGTGCATCATCCTCATCGTTGAATCTCTCTCAGCAAGAAACACGCCAACAGTTACCAATATGGAGTTTCTAGCATTTTCTTTTTCGAATTTTGTAAACGATAACATCATTCTACATTAAGATATATAATGAGAAAGCTCCCATTTTTTGTTTCATGTTTAGTTGTCTGCTTCCATGGCTACTGCTCTTTAAACTTTCACTACGACATAAGCGCCACGATCCTATAACCTTAAAACGATTGCATGAATCTGTTGCTTGGTCCTTTCTGAGAAGCAGAAGACCCAAATCCACCTTGGTGGGTATGGACGAAGCAACAAATGGATATTCTAAAACTGGTTCATTTCGATAAGGGCCTCGGGTTCATCCCAGATTATTTCTATCTGCTCCACAGTGTATTAGATTACTTTAAACACGTCGATTCTGATCCAAACCCAAAAGCTGAATTTATTAATTTGAATTTGAATCTAACTCAATTCCACTTAATCATAAAATATAAGAGTAAATTACACTATTAGTCACCGAATTATAAATAAATTTTTGTTTTGATCACTGAACTAAAAACAGTTATAATTTGTCACTGAATTGCCAAAAGTTTTGATTGCACCGATCAAAAGTTTTCTTTTAATTGTTTTCCCTTGTGATTCAGCCTTTATGGAATATGCAATTTTTTTTATCAAAGGGCATGGGACTAAAGATATGAAGAAAGCATTGCTTATGTCCATTGTAATACTGTAGTCTTAGATTTAAAACATTCAAATAAATTATTTATTATCTTCACTTTGGCTTTCATTTGTTTGATTTTTTCAAGGATTTGGATCTTGTTTGAGAACAAGACCAATTTACTAGGAAAAAGGAAAGGCAGGCCAAATCAAGGACTAAAAGAGAAGGATTTCAATTTGAATCTTATATATATGGTTTTTTTTTTTTTGGGGGGGTGGAACTGTTCAACGATGGTACTGTTTGACATGATAATTAGTCTTTAGTTGTATGAAATTGTGTGACTAATATTTATAACTAAGAAGTTATTTCCATGTCAAGATTCAAGAAAGCTAAACATGTGAAACAAAAATTCTGAGTCTTTTGCATTATGTACTTTAATCTACAATGGAATGGGTTGAATTACACGATGAGAAAAGAAAGGTTTTGCTTCAGAAGCTGCATATTGGTAACTGCTGGCTTGTTTCTTGTTGATAAAGATACGAAGATATGTAATGATCACTGGCTATAGAAAGAATCAGTGCTTGCTCCACAGTTTTACTTGGTTTCCTTTTGATCAAAGCAATTACATACTCCATAAAGGTTGCATCACAAGGCAAGATGAGAGCCCCATTGCTTGATAGACCAAACTCTTCTGCTAAGTCGAACAGCTCCATTACTATTTTGTTCTTCAGATATTCCAATGGAAGAACAAAGCGCTTCTCATCTGCGCTGTATACCACAAAGTGACCTTTCTTGACCGCTGATGATGTGCTGCAACTGGTTGTGTCAACAACATCGCCACTAGTTCTTGAGAAGGTGATTCTTTTTCTCTTAATGGCTGCCATTTTTTTGCCATTTCCTTGCTAATTTGATGAGTTTCTTTGCACTGATCATCTTGTTTGCTTTTGTAAAACAAGGGAGAATATTTAGTTGGACAAGAGGAGGAAGTGATTGTAAAGATCTTAGGAAACTGAAGAGCTTTCGTTGTGCTGAGCTGATGAAAACGGGGATTGGATGAATCTATATATATATATATACATACAAACTGGCATCCCAAAGGAAGTCTTTTGAATGAAGCAACTCATTGTAGGGACTCAATGGAAGTCACACCATGTGGTTATAAATTGTGGCATCTGCAAGTGCAACAGCAGGCATTGTAGTACCCCACAATATGTTCTTTATATATTACCTAACAACAAGAAATTGTGGTGCTAGTTTACTGCAACCTGGATTGATGGATTATACAAGTCTGAAACAGGAGTAGACCCCAAATGACTATACTTAGTGCAAAATGTCTTTATTTCCAGGCTGTTATGCTTTCGGATATCTCATATCGTTATCTACTTTCACATTCATCTGTCTGTTAATAGCTCCAACATGTTGCTAACAGCTGATTGTCATATTTTCTGTATTGATAAAGATTTTGAATTGTGGGTATGGGTATGGTATCATTTTACTTTAATGCGCCAAAGCCTATGTGCATGGTACACACTGCTCAATTAGCATAACTTTACATCTTAATCCATTCCTACGTGTAAAACGTCAGCTGCTTTTACCGAATAATAAATATTGCAAGTGCTTAGACCAAAAATAAAGTATCCACTTTCTGACTGAGATGATATCTTACTTTTCACCACTTCTTGGACAAGGTTAATCATAAACAAAGTAACAAACCATAATTTGTTTCCCTGCCTTTTAAGTTTCTGTCTTCTAGGCTCATCAAAATGTATAACAAAGTATTAGAAAGCAGCTTCTATGGTGAGTAAAATAAAACTATTGTAACATGGTATATAATTTGAGTTCCTATATATTATTTCAAGGGTTAATGTCATGCTGGTTTGGAAATAAGACTAATATAGAACGGGCTAATGAAGAGATTATTATAGTTTAATATTTTTATTATATTTACAAATACCAATTTTGAATATATATTTAGGGTAGAACTGATTAGTTTGGAATGAAATTGTTGATGTAATATTGAAGATAAACAAAAATTCTGATGTTTTGCATTGTATACTTTAATCTACAAAGGTGTGGATCAATTACAAGATGCGAAAATGAAAAAAAAAAATTGCTTCAGAAGCTCCATATTGGCAACTGTTGGCTCGTTTCAAGCTGATAAAGATTTGATGAGGAGCAACGACTACTGGCTACAGACAGGATCAATGCTTTCTCCACATCTTTACTTGGTTTCCTTTTGATCAAAGCTATTACGTATTCCATAAAGGTTGCATCACATGGCAAGATGAGAAGTCCATTGCCTGGTAGACCAAACTCTTCTTCTGCCAAGTTGAATAGTGTTGAAGTGTGGCCTCCAATACAGCATCTAGAAGCAGCCCATTATTTTATGTGATCCAAGTCTTTGTTTTGTTGTAATTTAATTTAAGTGGTGTATTAGGTGAGAATAAGTGTATTAGGTGAGAATAAGTGTATTAGGTGAAAATAAGTGTGTTAGGTGAAAATTAAGTGCTATTTATTAGCTATAAAACAATGAAGTTTAGTTATAAAAATAAATGAGTGTTTTTCATTCAAGTTAATGCTCCCTTTCTTGCTTCTCTCATTTTCTTAGCAAATTTTCTATTTTTTTTCCTATTGGAAGCATAAAGCCTTTCAGCTCAAGCTTCAGTTTCAATCACTGTTCGTTATCTAAAGTTCCAACAATTGGTATCTAGAGTCGTATTCTCAGTGGACCTGTTATAGTTCAAATTTGAAAACAAATGGCTGCCAATTTTTCACCAGCTGCACCACCAGTTTTCAATAGAGAACGGTTCCACATATGGCAGGTTAAGATGAGGACTTACCTGTAGGCTTTCGATCTGTGGCAAGTTGTGATCTCAGATGTTGAGCCAGAACCCCTTCGAGCCAATCCAACGGTGGCTCAGATGAAACAACATGCTGAAGAAAGAACCAAGAGGTACAAGGCCATGTCATGTATCCAGAACTGTGTATCAGATGTCATCTTCACCAGGATCATGGCCTGTGAAACACCAAAGCAGGCCTAGGACAAACTCAAGGAGGAGTTTCAAGGCACTGAAAGAACCAGGAAACAGCAGCTTCTAAACTTGAGAAGGGACTTTGAGAATCTAAAAATGAAGGAAGAAGAAACAGTGAAGCAGTATTCAGACAGGATTATGGCTGTAGTTAACAGCATAAGATTGCTAGGAGAAGAGTTTGCTGAGGCAAGAATCATGGAGAAGGTGCTCTCAACATTACCTGAGAGATATGAAGCAAAAATCTCATCCCTTGAGGATTCGAGAGACCTGGCTACCATCTCCTTGACTGAGTTAATCAATACATTATATGCTCAGGAACAAAGGAGAGCCAGCAGATAAGAAGAACACCAAGAAGGTGCCTTCCAAGCCAAAACAAAGCCATCCTCGAGCAATATTGCCTACAAAGGCAAAAAGATATGGAAGAACAGGCCTAAGCCTGATGTTCCAAGGGATGGAAAACAACTTTGCAAGTTTTGCAAGAGACCAGGTCACCCTGAGGATAAATGCTGGTTCAGGCCAGATGCAATATGCCAGTATTGCAAAAAGAAGGGCCATGTTGAGAAGGTTTGCAAAAACAAAGGCAAACCAACTCAAGCACAATATCAACAGCCAAAAGTTGAGGCTCGAGTAGCTGAGGAGGACAGTGAGCATGAAGAGCAGGTTTTTGCAGTCTCATGCTTGGCTGCAAAGGAAGAAATCAACAAAGGGTGGCTCCTGGATAGTGGTTGCACCAACCATATGACACCAGATGCTTCTATTTTCAAGTCAATAGATAGAAGCTTCAAGGCCAAAGTCAAGGTGGGAAATGGTCATTTCATAGAGGCAGAAGGCAAAGGTGATGTTTTGATACACACACCTACAGGCAACAAACTTGTCTCAAATGTGTTGTTGGTGCCTCAGATAGACAGAAACTTGCTCAGCATAGCTCAGTTGCTAGACAAGGGCTATACTGTTGTGTTCGAGGGCAAGGACTACAAGATCAGTGATCCACAAGGATCCAAGCTCATGTCAATCAAAAAGGTTGATAAAAGCTTTGTTGTTGACTGGACAAACAACTCAAGCTCAGTCTATACAGCCTCGATCGATGACTCCAAACTTTAGCATCAAAGACTTGGGCATGCTAACTACAAATCAATGTCCAAAATGATCACTCAAGGTCTAGTTGAAAACTTCACCAACTCTGTGATTAAGGAAGGTGTTTGTGAAGTATGTCAGTTGGGTAAACAAGCAATGCAACCCTTCTCATCAAATTAAGCTTGGAGAGCATCAGAAAAGCTCCAACTCGTGCACACTGATGTGTGTGGTCCAATGAAGACTGAATCACTCAGTGGAAACAGGTACTTCATCTTGTTCATTGATGATTATTCAAGATACTGTTGGATTTATTTCCTAAAACAAAAGTCAGAAGTATCTCATGTGTTCATGAAGTTTAAAGCACAGGTTGAGACAGGAATAGGTTACAAGCTTAAGACACTTAGATCAGACAATGGAGCTGAATACACTTCAGCTCAGTTCCAAACCATATGCACTGATGCTGGCATAAAACATCAATTGACAAATATTTATACTCCTCAGCAGAATAGGGTAGTGAGAGGAAGAATAGGAGCTTGCTCAATATGGCCAGATGTCTCATGTTTGAGAAGAATGTACGAAAGACTTTATGGGCAGAAGTAGTAAACACTGCGGCCTATTTGCAAAACAGACTCCCAACCAAAGCCCTGGATCATAAAACTCCATTTGAGGCATGGTTTGGGTTCAAGCCTTCACTGGCTCACCTTAGAATCTTTGGTTGTTTATGTTTTTCACAGATTCCAGCAGTTAGGAGAAGCAAACTTGATGAAAGATCTCAACCAGGCATACTGGTGGGCTCTAGCTCAATCAAAAAGGGCTATAAAGTTCTTGATCCCTCAACAAACAAAGTCCTAGTGAGCAGGGATGTAATCTTTGATGAGAAGGCATGCTGGGACTGGGAAAAGAATGTGCCAGTTGATACTTCTCAAGAAATCACAATAGGCCAGATTGAATCAGATGGAGAAGGTCCAGAAATGGATTATGATGATGTGCCAATCAGGGGAACAAGATCTCTAGCAGAAGTCTATGAAAGGGCACAAGTAGCCATCATTGAGCCAACCTACTTTGAAGAAGCTCAAGCACACCAAGGTTGGCAACAGGCTATGGCTGATGAAATGCATATGATCGAGAAGAACAAAACCTGGGAGCTAGTTGAAAGGCCTTCAAATAGAAAAGTTATAGGAGTCAAGTGGGTTTATCGAGCCAAACTAAATGCAGATGGAAGTTTGAAATAGCTAAAAGCTAGGCTGGTTGTGAAAGGATTCAGCCAAAGATATGGGGTGGATTACATGGAGACATTTGCTCCAGTGGCCAGACTCGATACAATAAGACTGCTAGTCGCCTTAGTAGCCCAGATGAATTGGAAAATTCACCAGCTCGATGTGAAATCAGCCTTTCTAAATGGCTTCCTTGTCGTAACCAGTTTTTTGGAAGAAAACGGGAATCGAACTTGGGCCTTGAAAATGAGTAAAACGAGAGTCGCCACCGACCTTTTATTAGGTGTGATCGGGTCACCTTTGTTTTAATAAAATATTTGATTTACTAAAACAGTGTTTTTAGGTCTACGAATATTCAAGAAAATAGGTTCGGGAGTCGGTTACGTGCGAGGAAGGATTAGCACCCTCACAACGCCCAAAATTGGTACCAAATTGATTAATCGATGTCCTAATGTTGAAAAGTTTGAAAAGATTTTGAAATTTCATTCTATATTTTTTGATTTTTAGTCAACTTGATCGAATATCGAGTTTCCCTTGTTTCGGAGGACTAGAGTCTCACATCCAGCACGATTGGACACGATAATCTAAGTCCTTGAATTCAAGATCGCATCCAAAATTCTCCAAGCGCACATTTTGAAATTTTAGAAAGGATATTTGCTCATTCGGTCATACAAAAAGAAAACACACCCAGCACGATTGGGCACGATCTTTTCGAACTTCCAAACGCGCAAATATCACCTTATTAAAAAAAGGAAACGAAAAAGTCACACCCAGCACGATTGGGCATAAATTTTGAATTCCCAAATTCGTGAATATTACCTTTGTGAAACCCCCTTTTTTACGAATTTAAAAAAACGAGAAAATGTTGAAATGCGTTTCAAAGTCACCAATCTACATGAAATGATGCAAACAAGAATAAGTAAAACATAATAAAGGGTGCAATAACGAGAACAAATTTAAGGAAATAAGGTACAATATAATAATGATGATAATAATAATAATAATAATAATAAATAATAATAATAATAATAATAATGATATAATAAACACAACAATAATAATAATGATGATGGTAATACTAAATATGTACAAGGTAAATATTTAAATAGTAATAATAATACTAATAACAACAACAACACATAATATATACAATATACTAATATACATATAATAATAACAATAGTAATAATAATAGTAATAACAATAATAATACAAAATATATGTGAGATAATAATATAAATATAGTAGTAATAATAATAACAATAATAATAATACGAACCATATATAATATACTAACATAAATGTAATAATAATAATAATAATAATAATAATAATAATAATAATACATACATACATACATACATACATACATACATACACATACAATATACTTAATATAAATATAACAATAATAAAAATATAATAATAGTATAATTAATAAAGAGAGTAACATAGTGATAATAATAATAGTAATAGTAAATATAATACAACTAATAATATTACTAATAATAACTAATAATAATAATAACTAATAATAATAATAATAGTGATAGTAATAATAAAGATATAAACTATATACAATATACCAATATAAATATAATAGTAATAATGATAATAATAAATAATAATAATAATACAGTAATTGCAAATTATTAAAAGGGGTTAAACTGAACTTGAAATGAAATGTTGGGGCAAATTCGAGATGAATGAAAGAGGGAAGGGCCATTTTGTGATGCGATGATAGGTGGAGGGACCAAAGGGGGTAATAGACCCTCGCTTCGAAACGCCCCGCATTGACGCGGACCAAACTAAATAAATTTAAAATTAACAAGGGTAATTAAAAAAAATGAAAGAAAAGCGAATAGGGTCATATTGAAATGCGGCGCGAAATAGGAAGGACTATTTGTGCAATCTGCCCCTTTAAACGGAAACACGCGGATCTTCTCCAGGGGCGGGTCGGATGGGTCAGGGGATCAAAACGACGTCGTTTCGGCCCCCTGACCCCCAAACGCAAAACGGCGTCGTTTCACTATTAGTATAAAATCAAATTTTTTTGCCAAAATTTCATTTCTTCCTAGTTTCAGAAAAAAACACTCCCTCACCCTCTCTCGTTCTCTCTGCAGGTGCCCAAGGGGAGGAGTATTCCGGCGGACGCCGCTGTGCCGGCCGCCGTCGCCGGCCACCACATGCGGTGGCCGGAAATCACCAAAAAGATAGGTTTTGTTTTGTTTTTTCTCTTTTTCTATGTATATGTATATGTATTATATTGAATAGTAAATAAAAAAGAAATCGGGGCGACGAATAAAATAAAAAGAAAAAGTGCGAAATCACCTTCCAAATGTTTCTGATTTGATTTTTTTTTTGGGTTCTTCTTTCTTTGATTTCTACTATTATTTTTTGTTCTTTTCTTTTTGAAACTACTACTCTTATGTTGATTGCCCAAAAAAAAGAAACAAGCCTCTTGTTTTACAATATGAATGGCTTTTTATAGCCAAAAAAGAAATTACAAAATTTTTATTTCTTGTTGTGATCTGCTTGCTGTTATTTTTGTCTGTTCTTGCAGGTTGTGGGGGGCCACGGATAGTGGAGACCAACGGCGCGTGAGGCGGTGGTGGCCGACAGTGGTTGGTGGGGCGATAGTGGGGGCTTGCGGCGCTGCTAGGGTTGGGGGGCTAGGGTTTTTTCTTTTTTAGTTTAGGTTTTTGTATTGGGCTGTTAGATTTAGGGTGTTGGGCTGCATTATTGGGCTTGTTGTTTTTTTTTAATTGGGTTTGTTTGATTTGCATGGTTTTTGGGCCCTGGGTTAATGAACCCGGCCAAAATTGGTGATTACAGCTGCCCCTCTTTGCTCATTATCATGAGATGAGAATAGAGCAAAGACAAGAGAAGAACCAATTTTGCTCGATCTTGGCCAAGCCTTGACTTGTTGGTCCTCGTCTTCCTCAAACATCTTCAAACCCCGTTGCTTTGATCTCTTCCACTGCTACTTCTGAGATATATGACCTGTAGCCTCAGCTTGCTTTTTCCCAATCTTCTAAAGTGTGAGACTAGTTTACTTTCAACTTACTCTAATATGACTTCAGGACACGAAGAGATTTATAGCCTCGATCTACTCACTGCTCCATCGGGACTTTGAGGAAATAAGTCTAAACTTTTCAAATTGCTTCCCTGCTATCTTTGGGGAGACTTCGATCTTTAGGCTACTCCACTGCTACTTCTGAGAGACATGGCCTGTAGCTCCATTTTGCTCTTGCTCAATCTTCTTTGTCCACTGGAACTTCTTTGTCCACTGGAACTTCTTTGTCCACTGGAACTTCTTCGTCCAATTTGCTCCAGGCGACTTCAGTCTTTCGGCTGTAAGTGCCTCTGCGTGTGTCCTCAGTGTGCGACCTGAGGTTTTGATTTTTGCAAATAGAAATTGAAAGACAGAAACTAAAATGCCTCAGTGTGCGACCTGAGGGGTTGATTCAAACAGAAATTGAAACACAGAAATTGAAATGCCTCAGCGTGCGACCTGAGGAGTTGATTAAAAAGCAGAAATTGAAAATACCTCAGCGTGCGACCTGAGGTTTTGATTTTTTGCAAATAGAAATTGAAAGACAGAAACTAAAATGCCTCAGCATGCGACCTGAGGGGTTGATTCAAACAGAAATTGAAAAACAGAAATTGAAATGCCTCAGCGTGAGACCTGAGGAGTTGATTAAAAAGCAGAAATTGAAAATACCTCAGCGTGCGACCTGAGGTTTTGATTTTTTGCAAATAGAAATTGAAAGACAGAAACTAAAATGCCTCAGCGTGCGACCTGAGGGGTTGATTCAAACAGAAATTGAAAAACAGAAATTGAAATGCCTCAGCGTGCGACCTGATGAGTTGATTAAAAAGCAGAAATTGAAAATACCTCAGCGTGCGACCTGAGGTTTTGATTTTTGCAGATAGAAATTGAAAGACAGAAATTAAAACACCTCAGCGCGCGACCTGAGGAGTTGATTTTGGAAAGCGTATCATCTGGTGGTATCCAGATGCCTTCTTTCTCCTTGGTTCGATGCAGTTATTGTCAAAACTTCATGCTTTACTGGTGTACCTGTATGTGTTATGCATGATGATGTCATGATATGCACGTGTCTGTCTTAAATGCCTACATGATTATGCTGGGTGTCTTGGGCTTGTTTGTCATGTGGCCCTTCTTGTTACGACTCTCATGATGACCTGCATTCACTGCTTCGACTCTTGACTTTCTTCAGGCTTTGTACCCGTCCACAGGTTCTACGAGTAACCTGTGTTTCTCGTATATTCCTTTTTTTTTGTTGTTGCCCCCTGTTGAACTTTGTCCTTGCTTTGAAGCTCCCGTACTTACCCAATTCTCATCCAGGTAATGCTCAATATTCTCTTCGTTTAGAGCGTGTAATTTCACTACTTATCTCTAAAATGAAACATAAATAGAATGCATGAAAATGGCAAAGTAGACATGAAAGGTGTTCCTCGTATCTATATTTATTTCAAAAGCAACAAGCAAAGAAAATTGACAAGGAATGACTTGATTAAGAAAGCATTATAAAAGGAAAACAAGTTCAGTTGTCGTAAGTGCTCTAGATGTCCGACGCATGAACTTCTCCATGTTTCTTTATCCTGAATCTTTTCGAGCAAGGTTTTTCATGTAGGAGAACTTGAGCTTAAGAGTCTGCTTCAATACTATAACCTCGCCATTTGACTCCTTGTTCAAACCATTCTTGCTTTTTTGGCCCAAAATTGCTTCCTTAGGACGCCCTTTCGAGTTTTCATCCTAAGCCTTCTTTGTTTATCAGGACGCCTTTTTCGGTTTTTTTTAGGCGTAATATTTCTTCACGGCATCTGAGTTCACCGGATTTGGTAACTCCTTCCCATCCATTTCAGTGAGAACCAAAGCTCCACCTGAGAAAGCTCTCTTTACGACGTATGGTCCTTCCTAATTCGGCGCCCATTTACCTCGGAGGTCCTTTTGTATCGGGAGAATCTTTCTCAGGACGAGTTCTCCTTCGCGAAACTCTCTTGGACGCACCTTCCTGTCATGGGCGGCGATCATTCTTTTCTGGTACATTTGTCCATGACAGATTGCTTTTAGGCATTTTTCTTCGATCAGATTCAGTTGGTCATATCGAGCCTGAACCCATTCAGATTCTTCTAGTTTTGACTCCATTAAGATTCGCAGGGAAGGGATCTCAACTTCAATGGGTAGTACAACTTCCATTCCATAGACCAAAGAGAAAGGAGTTGCCCCCGTGGAGATCCGTACACATGTGCGATATGCATATAGAGCAAATGGTAGCTTCTCGTGCCAGTCCTTATACGTCTCAGTCATCTTCCCAATAATTTTCTTGATATTTTTGTTAGCGGCTTCTACCGCCCCGTTCATCTTTGGACGATAGGGTGAGGAGTTATGATACTTTATTCGAAATTGCTCGCACACTTCCTTCATCATCTTGTTGTTCAGGTTCAGGGCATTATCTGAGATGATTTTCTCAGGCAAACCGTATCGACATATGATCTCCTTTTTCAAGAACTTGCAAACTGCTGTCTTTGTCACATTAGCAAACGAAGCCGCTTCTATCCATTTTGTGAAGTAGTCTATGACCACAAAAATGAATCGATGTCCATTAGAAGCTTTCGGTGAGATTGGCCCTATAACATCCATCCCCCACATAGAAAAAGGCCATGGAGAAGTCATGACGTGAAGGGGTGAAGGTGCTGCATAAATTTTATCGCCGTAAACTTGACATTTGTGGCACTTTCGCGCATGATTAATGCAGTCGCTTTCTATTGTCAACCAGTAGTAACCGAGTCTCATAATCTGCCTGGCCATAGGGGTGTTCATTCGGTTAACCGACCGGTTAACAAACCTGAATTAGCATTAACCGAATTAATCGACCTCTCAAAATTTTTAATCGTTAACCGAACCGAATTTTTTTCAAAAAAATTAACCGAACCGAAATTTTTTCGGTTAATTCGGTCGGTTAACCGAATTAACCGAAAATTATATATTTTTAATTTTTGGTTAAAAATTAACCGAATTACTCGAATTACCCGAATTACCCGAATTAACCAAATTAACCGAATTAACCGAATTAACCGAATTACCCGAAATAAATCACTACATAATTAAAAAGATTACATAAGTCTTTGAACCACTACATAATTAAAAATATTACATAAGTCCTAAAATTATCACATAATTGAAATGTAAGTCTTTAATATTGTTCATTTGTATCCATTTGTTCTCTCCAAAAGATCTCCATTTGCATTAAACTTACAAAAAGAAAAAAACATGTGCAAAAGTTTAGCATTTAATAGAAATATACACATTTCATCTAAATACAATTGATAAAAAAGAAAAAGAAATTGTTTGTAATTTTTATTTATTAAATCATTTATAATTTTTATAATTTTTATTTGTTATTTTTATTTATTAAATTATTTGTAATTTTTATAATTTGGTTGGGTTGGGTAATTGGGGGGTTGGGTAATTGGACTTGGTTGGGTAATTGGGTTTGGTTGAATATTTGAGTTTGGATTGGATTGGGTTAGTGGGCCTTTTATATATTATAATTTTATTTATTAATTTTTTCGGTTAAACCGAAAAAATTCGGTTAACCGACCGGTTTCGAACCGAATTAACCGTTAACCGAAAAATTAAAAAATATTTAACCGACCCCCGACCGAAAAAATTCGGTTAACCGACCAATTAACCGAATTCGGTCGATTAACCGAATTTTTTCGGTTTTACCCGAATTTTGCACACCCCTACCTGGCTATAGTGAAGCCATTGGCGTGCGTTCCACAAACTCCTTCATAGACCTCCTCGAGTATCTTCCTGGCTTCAACAGTATCCACACATCTCAGGAGCATTTAATCTTTCCCTCTTTTGTATAGGATGTCCCTATCGAGAACAAATCCTGCTAATAATCTTCTGATCGTTCTTTTGTCGTTCTCGTTGGCTTGCTCGGGATATCTCTGATTCTTGACATATTCTAAGATATCATGGAACCATGGTTGTCCATCTGCCTCATTTTCAATGCTAAAACAATGTGCAGGGGTCTCATATATGCTCATCTGGAGAGGCATTATTTCTATTTCTCGGTTTGCTTTAAACATTGAAGCCAAGGTGGCCAGGGCGTCAGCCAATTGGTTTTCTTTCCGTGGGAAGTAATTAAAAGTTACTTCTTCAAATTCTTCAACCAATTCCGCAACAATATCACGATATTTGACCAACTTTGAGTCTCTTACTTCTCAATCTCCACGGATTTGGTAAATCACCAATGCCGAGTCCCCGGAGACTGCTAAGACCTTGACGTTCTGCTCAATAGCTGCGCGAAGTCCCATGATGCAAGCCTCATATTCCGCTATGTTGTTGGTACAGAAGAAATTTAATCTGGCAGTAAAGGGGTAATGATTCCCTTCTGGTGACACTAAGACTGCTCTAATCCCATGCCCCAATGCATTCGACGCACCATCAAAACTCATCTTCCATGATTTCTCTTTTGATGATTCACATTCTTTTTCCGTAACGCATATCAAGTCTTTGTCTAAGAAGTCGAATCTCAATGGCTCATATTCCTCTATTGTTCGAGTTGCTAAGAAGTCAGCTATTGCGCTCCCTTTAATCGATTTCTGGCTCACGTACACGATGTCATACTCCGATAGTAGGATCTACCATCGTGCCATTCTTCCTGAGAGTGTAGGCGATTCCATCATGTATTTTATTGGGTCCAGCTTTGAAATCAACCATGTCGTATGATACAGCACATATTGTCTAAGCCTCCGAGTTGCCCAGACCAGAGCACAACAGAATTTTTCGATTGACGGATACCTTGCTTCATACTCTGTGAATTTCTTACTGAGATAATAGATCGCCTGTTCCCTTTTTCCGGACTCATCATGTTGCCCCAGGACACAACCCATTGAGTTTTTGAATACAGTCAAATATAGTATTAGTGGTCTCCCAGGAGTTGGTGGTACTAGCACCGGGGGACTAGACAAATACCGCTTTATCTTGTCAAAAGCCTCTTGACATTCCTCGTTCCATTCTCCAGGACTGTGTTTTCGAAGGAGTCGAAAAATCGGATCACACTGCTTGGTGAGTTGAGCAATAAATCGAACGATGTAGTTCAGCCTTCCTAGAAATCCTCTGACTTCCTTTTGTGTGCGCGGGGGCGGTAGTTCTTGTATGGCCTTTATTTTATCTGGATCAACCTCGATACCTTTCTCGCTAACGATGAACCCCAGTAATTTGCCAGAGGTAGCCCAGAAGGTACATTTGGCTGGGTTAAGCTTCAGTTGGAATTTTCTCAGTCTTTCAAACAGCTTCCGGAGGTTTTCAACATGCTCTCTTTCCCCTCGAGATTTGGTGATCATATCATCGACATAGACTTCTATTTCTTTGTGCATCATGTCATGAAACAATGTTACCATCGCTCTCTGGTATGTTGCCCCTGCATTCTTTAGTCCGAACGGCATCACCTTGTAGCAGAATGTCCCCCACATTGTCGTGAATGTAGTTTTCTCCATATCCTCGGGAGCCATCTTGATTTGATTGTAGCCCAAAAATCCGTCCATAAAGGAGAAAAATGAATGCTTTACCGTGTTATCTACCAATGTATCGATGTGTGGCAACGGGAAATTATCTTTAGGGCTCGCTCGATTCAAATCACGGTAATCTATGCACATTCGCACTTTGCCATCTTTCTTCGGTACTGGGACTATATTAGCCACCCATTCTGGATATCTAGAGATTTGTAAGAAGCCAGCATCAAATTGTTTCTTTACTTCTTCCCTTATCTTTAAGAGCATTTCAGGCCTCATCCGCCTAACTTCTGTTGGATAGACTTGCATTCTGGTTTCAACGGGAGTCTATGGACCACTATATCTTCGTTCAAACCTGGCATATCCTGATACGACCATGCGAACACGTCTTTGTATTCATGAAGCAAGGCGATCAAATCATGTTTGGTGTCCTCTGACATGGAGGTCCCAACTTTTACCTCCTGCCTCTTTTCTTCGTTTCCCAAATTCACTGTCTCAACCGCTTCTTGATAGGGCAGAATCTGTTCATCCTCTTGTTCTACCATTCTTAGTAAGTCTGGGGATGAGACATAATCTTCAGCATCTTCTTCAGCCTCGAATTCTCCCACACAAATGGCTTTCTCGAATTCGATTTTAGGACTTGTAACAGGATTGTTCACGTCATTGATATCCGAGCACCTGAAAGGTGAATAAAAAAAAAACTATAGAGGGGTATCAAGGTATTGGAACTCATAAGCATGATATGAGATATACGTAAAAGGACAGGCTATGAGAAGAGGGAATAAATCGTGACAAAATGCATATCCATTGATGTTTATTTAAAAGATAAATAGCAAACATGATTACTCATAACGGATTCCCTTTACAACTTAGGGGCATACAAAAAGTTAATACTGAGCATTACTCCGGAGGGGATTTGGAAACTACAAGGAGATCCACGGCAGTCCAATTGTTCAAAGTGAATCCTGGAGGATAAGGGCGTATCATCAAAACATCTCCAATCGCATCATCCCCTTTGTCCATAACATTTATACCGATGTTCTGGAAATCTCTTTCGATTGATAACATCGTGCTTGGTACACTATCTCTCCCCGGGTACATCATTCCTGCCGATGTAAATGTCTTCAACAACGGAGGATACATTATGGGCTCCCCGTCTAATTCCCGACCTGAGGCTCTTGCAATCCTCCTTTCTTGATCCCTCTGCCATTGTTTTCTTCTTTGTTGGGCGTCTGGCTTGAACCCTAAACCGTTTCTAGCCTTGTGATGTACTGGCTTTAGTGCTTTGGCCATTCCTTGCTGATATTTTCCCAACCCTCTCCTCGCTCGGGCTCATTTCCCCACAGTCATCTTGATCCCCATCTTGGTATTCCTTGACAGCTTAGGCGTGGGGGTTTTGCTTCCTTCAGCAACAAAAGTAGCATTGATGAATTCAAAGGAATGGAAGGAACACTCTACTGCTTTTTTGTTCACCTCGACGTAGGGTGGATCAGTAGAGATGGACGCAACGATGTCTTCCTCACCAACGACCGTGATCAGGCGATTATCCATGACAAACTTGATCTTTTGATGGAGAGACGAAGGGACTGCCCCAACTGAATGGATCCAAGGTCTCCCTAGGAGGCAGTTATATGAAGGCGCAATGTCCATGACCTGGAATTCAATATTGTATGTGCATGGGCCCACTTCTAGAGGGATCTCAATCTTTCCCATGACCTCTCGTCGTGTCCCATCAAATGCTCTCACTGTGGAATGACAAGGCCTCAGATAAGACATATCTACTGGCATTCTGGATAGTGTTGCCAAAGGCATGACATTAAGCGCAGACCCGTTATCAATGAGTACACTTGGTACTATGTAACCTTTACAATAGGTCATGATATGTAATGCTTTGATAGAGCCTCTACCATTCGGTGGTATTTCATCATCGCTGAATGAAATGAAATTATCTGCGTTTAAGTTGTTTGCCCACCTATCAAGCTTTTCAACGGGTACATTGCTCGGCACATATGCTTGGTTTAACACTCTTAATAAAGCGTTTTGGTGTGGTTCTGAGTTTAACAGTAGAGATAACACTGAGATCTTCGCCGGTTGCTTGTTCAATTGCTCCACGATGTTATACTCGTTGTGCTTGATAAACCTTAAAAATTCATGTGCTTCGTCCTCATTCACGGGCCTTTTAGATTCTTGTTCAGATTGTACTTCAACCTCAGCCTCGGCTTCATGCATTGGCGCCTTTCCCTTTTGACTCGAGTCGACGACTTTCTTTTTTGGTTCAACCATCTCGGGAGAATAACATCTCCCGCTACGGGTGAAATGCCCCACCTCGCTAACATTACCAGTCGTAGCTTCGGGCATGGTAATGCTGACATCATATTTCCATGGCACCGCCTTGCTGTCCTTGTAAGGGAAGGGAGAAGGCACTTTGATTATCATCTTCGGTTTCACCTCTTCCTTTTTTGCCTCGTAGTAGATTATCAAGGGCCGGTTAGCACTATAAGGAGGACCTGATGATTGACCTTCGGAAGCACATACATCCTTTTCGTCGATTTCTTCTTTCTTGTTACAGATCTCAACCTCCTCATTGTTCATCATACCTTGAAGTAATTCTTTGAATTCCTCACAAGATTGGATGTGATGTCCCTCTATGCCGTGAAAAACGCAAAAACTTTGACCTTCCATGCTTTCCTCCTTGAGACTTCTGCCTAGCAAACCCTTTTCAGTCATTATTTCCCACACCTTCCTCAAGGGTGTCTTTATCTCGGAGACACAACTTTTGGCTTGCCATCTATCTTCTTGTGTCACCACACTCACGTTCCCTACGGGATGGTTAAGGAGCGGATTTCCAGCCACATTATCGGTGCCGTTAAATCATAAAATCCCCACATCGATAAGACATTGAACCCTTCTTTTAAAAGCTATACAATTGTCCATAGAATGCCCCTGGTTTCCCGCATGATACATGTAATTAGCATTAGGATCGTACCACTTTGGGTATGGAGGCTTCAACAGTGCCATGTAATGCGGGGATATTAATTGTTTTTCCAACAATTTTGGGCACAGTTCTCCGTACGACACGGGAATAGGAGTGAATTGAGGTCTTTCAGGATTGGGTCTTGTTGGCCTCTGTTTATTTTTAGGCTGACTTTGAGCGGGCGTGGTATTTGGCGCGAATGTGGTGAACGGTCTTTGGTTGTCAGCGGCATAGACGGGGTAAGGAGGGGGTGTTTGATAGTAGAGGTTCTGAGGAGGAAAATAGAAGTTTGGAGGTGGGCGGAATTGAGGTCGTGGTTGGATTGGGTACGGATTGGAAGCGTAGTGGTTCCCAGTCCCTACCATATGGGTTTCAGGCTCTCTTTTCTTTACTGGCCTTTTCGAGCTTTCGGACCCTTTCATCCTTCCGCTCTTGATGCCGTTTTCGATGAGTTCTCCGGATATTACGACATCCGCGAAGTCCTTTGTGGCATTTCCTACCAGCTTGTCATAGAACGACGCTTTTAAAGTGTTGATAAAAAGAATTGTGATCTCAGTTTTGGTCAGTGGGGGTTCTACTTGAATCGAGACGTCCCTCCATCTTTGAGCATATTGTCTAAAGGTCTCTGATGGCTTCTTGTATTAACAACTTGTCTTCTTCCTCATAACCAGCCATTTTTCGACAAAACATGGTAAGGTGTGCCTTTAGACATCTTGTTCCATCATATTTTTCAAAGTCTGGCGCTTTAAATTTTGGAGGCAAGACCAGATCGGGAACCAAACTGAGCTTTTTGGCGCTCATTGCAGAAGAGACTCTAGTTCCCGCTACCGCCCTGAGTTTTTCTTTCAGATCCTTGTACTTGTCCTGAGCATCCTGATCCTTCATTCTTAACTTAGCTAGTTCTATAGGATCATCCAAATCTGGGACAATAGGGTCAGCAGGGTTAGCTCCATGGTTTGATGCGAATACTCCTTGCCCTAGACGGGCAGGTGGTGGTACAGGTGGTTGTTCTGGGCCTGTAAATTCCCTTTGAGGCCAACCTCTATGAGGTGGAGTGTATCCTGGGGGATGGTCTTTGCTTTCTTCCCCGGTACTAGTTGTAGGGTCTTTTCCTTTGTTTGTTATCCCATTCATCATCAAAGTCATTTGATCTATCATATTCCGTTGAGCCTCTATCATCTGGTCTTTCATTTCTTGCTGAAACTTCGTCATCTGCTCTTGCATCTCTTTCTGAAATTGTTTGTATCTTTGGTCCATCGCTTTTTCCTTACGACGAGTGTTGTAGTAATGTATAATAGGTTGGTTTTCGTCGGTTTCCAGGGTAACTTCTATCATGATTTTAATCAATTAGACTCTTTTTTATGCAAATGATGTGATGTATGCAAATGGATGAAATGTAATGCAAATGCGTGAAATGAATGCAAAAGGCGTCGATTTCCGTTCAATTTCTTATAGAAAGCTTATTTAAGAAACAAAATCCTTTACATAAAATAGAGTCATATATGTGACCTAGCCCTTATGCCCAGAATTTTAATTTTCTCAAGGAGCGAGGCTAACTCTCGACCCCGGTCTGACTTTGATTCATACATTATACTTAATACATCGGCTTGGACCGCTAAGGATTGTAAATGTTCAGCCACTTCTCGTATTTGCGTTACTGCTTCACCCATGACGTAATCCCTTTCTCTGACCTGATTCTGAGATTGTTGGAACCCGAACTCACTATTTTCCAGTGCCATTTCGAGCTCTACTAACTTCCCTTTTAACTCTTCAATCTGGTTTAGGCTTGATTCTAGCTTCACCATAGAGTCGCGTCTTCGGCCAAACGTCTTTTCTTGTTCTGTTAATTGAGCCTTCAGTGTCTCATTCTCCCTTCTGTTCTCACTTGCAGTCTTCTTTAGAGCATCCCTTTGCGCTTGAACCTCATGGAACCTTTCCCTCCATTGATCAACCTTGGCTTTCTCTTCTCGAATTTCTTGACGCCATTGTTCTGAAGTTTTACCCAACCCGACAGTCCTCATTGATAGACGCAGCTTTCTATAATCAGTCTTCAGGCTCTCCAAATCTTCTTCGGCCTTCCTTTTTCCTTTCTTCAATTTCTCAGCCTCCGAGTTTTGGACATCAATATCCAACATCAAATGCATCATTTCTTCTTCTAGTCGCTCTATCCTCTTTTCCAACTCTGAATTTTTACTTTCAAAGTCTTGCTTCATAATCTCCGCCTCGGAAGGGACTACTTGTAAGTATTTCTCTATTGGTTGAGTACTATCGTGTGTCGGTTTAAGGACATTATCGTTTATTCTCCTACTCCGCCAGGCATTATACTCGAGGGTTACCATTGGACCTACAGCAATTCTTTTCATCCGGTAAATTTGTTTCCAAGCATCAGCAATCTCCCGAACCTTCTTCTTGGAATTATTCCCTTTGTACGAAAATTCGAACTGAGCTAGGCCGTAAGTCGTCGGTATAAACTGTCTTGAATTGTATTGCCTTAGCACAAGCAAAGGGGCATACCCAATGGCTCCCCAAATTCCTAGCAGGGGAAGCCAATCATAACTCCCACAACGGTAGATAATTTCATCGGGAACAAACAAAAGGGCTCTCCATTCAATGTCTTTTTCTTGGAGATTTTGAAGGAGTGCGATCCAATTTTCCTCTGATATGTCGTCTCTCTTGGGCTTATTTGCCAACTCCTTTAATGGGGAATAATTTTCATAGTGAACTTGACAAGAAGCTCTATCTATCTTCCAGAAATGGCTATGGAACCAAACTAGCAATAGTTGCGCATATCCCATGAATCTACCCTCGCCCGCTCTCCGGCACGCATTTAAAGATCTAACGTTTCGGCAAGAATGACTGGTATTGGCGTAACTCCTTTGTCAAGACGATCAAATAAGTCAACAACTGCTTCATCCACATGCCTCAAAGCTCTTGGGAAAATTACCAGGCCGTAAATACTTAAGGCGAAGATGTCAATCTTCCTCTTAGCATCTGGATGTGCCACTATCAAGTCCCTTAAGTCCACCCACGAAATGCATTTCCCTTCGCCTTTTTGCTGAGCATGTGCCATGACCCACTGTTCACTCATTCCAGTGATGCTCATTAGTTTCTTTACAAAAGTTGGTGCATTGCCGGCCCTAAAGTAGACTTTATCGACCTGAGCCCTTCGATTACGAAGTAAAGCCGTGTATTCCTCTATGGTAGGTACCAAGTCCACTTTCCCGAATGTGAAGCAGCTATACGCGGGATTCCAATATTGAGTTATGGCCCGAAACAAGTGTTTGTCCACTTTGATGTCAAGCAGATAGGGTAGATCGCCATAGTTAAGGTAGAAAAGCTGCTTAGTCCCCTCATCCCAATGAGCCCACATATCTCTTAATTCTTGGAGCTCATTCTGTGTTATACTGATGCGAGTGAAGTCTCTCAACTCCGATGTATATTCCTCGGCTAGACTATCCCCTTTCTCGAGTTGTATCTTCTCTGACCATATACGCACGGCCGTGTTATCCTCTACTTTATCAAAGAATTCGTCCCCCATAACAAGCTTCTATCTTAGTAACCAAACGGAAATCGACACCTTTTTAATGCAAAATGACATGCAAACATGGCCAAAATAAACAAGTTAGTTTTGAATAATCGCAACCAAAACGAGTAAAAGGACGTCAAACCACTATATGGGTAACCTTAAAGATTTAACATAGCTTTACTTACGGTGGGCCCTTAAGGTTCGCTACATGTGGCTTAGTTCTAGAAGAAGGGTACCCGAACCAGCAGATTCCTCAATCCTCACCCATTATAGGCTCATACAGATCGAGTTCGGTTCAGGGGAATACATTTCCCTATGGCCATGTGGAGGTGAAAACCTCACGAAACCATAGGTACGGATGTATTCCGGAAGCGGTCCCCTAGCCCATGCGGAGGTGAAAACCTCACGAAGGCATAGCTTCTCGCTCCCACTTAAGGGTGTGACCACAACGATCATGCAAATATGAATGCAAAGACATCCTATGAGACTCGACATTATTGCAATCATAGTACCAACAGATGCGTCAAAAGAAACATGATTTTTCAAAATGATTTTCTAAATTTTGACAAAAGGACAAAAAATAATCAATTTTACGGCCTGACTCTCGAAGGGTCCCCAGTGGAGTCGCCAAGCTGTTGTAACCATTTTTTTTGGAAGAAAACGGGAATCGAACTTGGGCCTTGAAAATGAGTAAAACGGGAGTCGCCACCGACCTTTTATTAGGTGTGATCGGGTCACCTTTGTTTTAATAAAATATTTGATTTACTAAAACAGTGTTTTTAGGTCTACGAATATTTGAGAAAATAGGTTCGGGAGTCGGTTACGTGCGAGGAAGGATTAGCACCCTCACAACTCCCAAAATTAGTACCAAATTGATTAATCGATGTCCTAATGTTGAAAAGTTTGAAAAGATTTTAAAATTTCATTCTATATTTTTTGATTTTTAGTCAACTTGATCGAATATCGAGTTTCCCTTGTTTCGGAGGACTAGAGTCTCACATCCAGCACGATTGGACACGATAATCTAAGTCCTTGAATTCAAGATCGCCTCCAAAATTCTCCAAGCGCACATTTTGAAATTTTAGAAAGGATATTTGCTCATTCGGTCATACAAAAAGAAAACACACCCAGCACGATTGGGCACAATCTTTTCGAACTTCCAAACACGCAAATATCACCTTATTAAAAAAAGGAAACAAAATTTGAAAGGTTATCCACTTGTTTGGTCAAACGAAAAAGTCACACCCAGCACGATTGGGCAGAACTTTTGAATTCCCAAATTCGTGAATATTACCTTTGTGAAACCCCCTTTTTTACGAATTTAAAAAAACGAGAAAATGTTGAAATGCGTTTCAAAGTCACCAATCTACATGAAATGATGCAAACAAGAATAAGCAAAACATAATAAAGGGTGCAATAACGAGAACAAATTTAAGGAAATAAGGTACAATATAATAATAATAATAATAATAATAATAATAATAATAATAATAATAATAATAATAATGATGATAATAATAATAATAATGATAATAATAAACACAACAATAATAATAATGATGATGGTAATACGAAATATGTACAAGGTAAATATTTAAATATAGTAATAATAATAATAATACTAATAATAATGATAATAATAATAATAATAACAACAACAACACATAATATATACAATATACTAATATACATATAATAATAACAATAGTAATAATAATAATAGTAATAACAATAATAATACAAAATATATGTGAGATAATAATACAAATATAGTAGTAATAATAATAATAACAATAATAATAATACGCACCATATATAATGTACTAACATAAATGTAATAATAATAATAATAATAATAATAATAATAATAATAATACATAATACATACAATATACTTAATATAAATATAACAATAATAAAAATATAATAATAGTATAATTAATAAAGAGAGTAACATAGTGATAATAATAATAGTAATAGTAAATATAATATACAACTAATAATATTACTAATAATAACTAATAATAGTAATAACTAATAATAATAATAATAGTGATACTAATAATAAAGATATAAACTATATACAATATACCAATATAAATATAATAGTAATAATGATATAATAATAATAATACAGTAATTGCAAATTATTAAAAGGGGTTAAACTGAACTTAAAATGAAATGTTGGGGCAAATTCGAGATGAATGAAAGAGGGAAGGGCCATTTTGTGATGCGATGATAGGTGGAGGGACCAAAGGGGGTAATAGACCCTCGCTTCGAAACGCCCCGCATTGACGCGGACCAAACTAAATAAATTTAAAATTAACCAGGGTAATTAAAAAAAAATGAAAGAAAAGCGAATAGGGTCATATTGAAATGCCGCGCGAAATAGGAAGGACTATTTGTGCAATTTTCCCCTTTAAACGGAAACACGCGGATCTTCTCCAGGGGCGGGTCGGATTCGGGTCAGGGGATCAAAACGAAGTCGTTTCGGCCCCCTGACCCCCTAACGCAAAACGGCGTCGTTTCACTATTAGTATAAATTCAAATTTTTTTGCCAAAATTTCATTTCTTCCTAGTTTCAGAAAAAAACACTCCCTCACCCTCTCTCGTTCTCTCTGCAGGTGCGCAAGGGGAGGAGTATTCCGGCGTGACGCCGCCGTGCCGGCCGCCGTCGCCGGCCACCGCGCGCGGTGGCCGAAAATCGCCAAAAAGATAGGTTTTGTTTTTTTTTTTCTCTTTTTCTATGTATATGTATATGTATTATATTGAATAGTAAATAAAAAAGAAATCGGGGCGACGAATAAAATAAAAAGAAAAAGTGCGAAATCACCTTCCAAATGTTTCTGATTTGATTTTTTTTTTTTGGTTCTTCTTTCTTTGATTTCTACTATTATTTTCTGTTCTTTTCTTTTTGAAACTACTACTCTTATGTTAATTGCCCAAAAAAAGAAAAAAGCCCCTTGTTTTACAATATGAATGGCTTTTTATAGCCAAAAAAGAAATTACAAAATTTTTATTTCTTGTTGTGATCTGCTTGCTGTTATTTTTGTCTGTTCTTGCAGGTTATGGGGGGCCACGGATAGTGGAGATGAACGGCGCGTGAGGCGGTGGTGGCCGACAGTGGTTGGTGGGGCGATAGTGGGGGCTTGCAGCGCTGCTAGGGTTAGGGGGGCTAGGGTTTTTTCTTTTTTAGTTTAGGTTTTTGTATTGGGCTGTTAGATTTAGGGTATTGGGCTGCATTATTGGGCTTGTTGTTTTTTTTAATTGGGTTTGTTTGATTTGCATGGTTTTTGGGCCCTGGGTTAATGAACCCGGGCAAAATTGGTGATTACATTCCTCGAACAAGAAATTTATGTTGACCAGCCACAAGGGTTTGAGGTACCAGGCAAGGAAGATATGGTCTGCAAGTTGAACAAAGCCTTGTATGGCTTGAAACAAGCTCCAAGGGCTTGGTACAGCAGAATTGATGGGTACTTGACCACCTTGGGGTTTAATAGAAGCATCAGCGAGCCTACATTGTATGTCAAGAGGGAAGGACTTCAAACACAACTCATTGTCTCCTTGTATGTTGATGACCTATTGGTGACAGGAGGAGATAAAGCTGTTTTAAATGATTTCAAGACAAAGATGAAGCAGATGTTTGAAATGACTGACTTGGGGCTGATGACTTACTTTCTAGGCATGGAAGTCGCACAAACTCGGACGGGTATGTATCTAAGTCAGAAAGCCTTTGCTGTGAAAATTTTAAATAAGTTTTCAATGCAAAACTGTAAAGCAATAAGCACTCCAGTGGCTATTGGTGAAAAGTTATCGAGCCAAGGTGATTTTAAAGAGGTATGTGAATCATCCTACAGGAGTTTAGTAGGTTGTTTGTTATACTTAACAACTACTAGACCAGACATAATGTATACCGTGAGTTTACTTTCTCGATTCATGCATTGTTGTAATGAAAGCCATCACAGAGCTGCTAAAAGAGTCCTTAGATACATCAAAGGGACCCTGAACTATAGCATATCGTTTGAAAGAACTGAGCATTTTGAATTAATTGGCTATACTGACAGTGATTGGGGTGGTTCAAGTGATGATATGAAAAGTACTTCAGGTTATGCTTTCACTCTTGGTTCGGGCATATTTTGCTGGAGTTCAAGGAAGCAAAGCTTGGTAGCACAATCAAATGCAGAAGCGGAGTATGTTGCTGCTGTTGCAGCAGTTAATCAAGCTAAGTGGCTTAGAAAGATCATGGCTGATCTAAATCTCATTCAAAAGAATGCTACAAAGATCTACTGTGATAACAAATCAGCAGTAGCAATAGCCAAAAATCCTGTCTTCCATGGGAGAACCAAGCATTTCAGTATCAAGCTCCATGTTGTTCAAGAAATGGAGTAGGCAAAAGAAATTGAGTTGATTCATTGCAACTCAGAAGATCAAGCTGCTGATATTTTTACAAAAGCCCTCAGCAAGGGAAGGTTCTGTAAGTTGAGAGATCAAATAGGTGTTTGCTGCATAGAGACCAAGGAGGAGTGTTGAAGTGTGGCCTCCAATACAACATCTAGAAGCAGCCCATTATTTTATGTGATCCAAGTCTTTGTTTTGTTGTAATTTAATTTAAGTGGTGTATTAGGTGAGAATAAGTGTATTAGGTGAAAATAAGTGTATTAGGCGAGAATAAGTATATTAGGTGAGAATGAGTGTATTAGGTGAGAATAAATGTATTAGGTGAAAATAAGTGTGTTAGGTGAAAATTAAGTGCTATTTATTAGCTATAAAACAATGAAGTTTAGTAATAAAAATAAATGAGTGTTTTTCATTCAAGTTAATACTCCCTTTCTTGCTTTTCTCAATTTCTTAGCAAATTTTCTATTTTTTTTCCTATTGGAAGCATAGAGCCTTTCAGCTCAAGCTTCAGTTTCAATCACTGTTCGTTATCTAAAGTTCCAACAAATAGTTCCATGACTATTTCATTCATGAGATACTCTAAAGGAAGCACAAAGCGCTTCTGATCTGCACTGTATACAACAAAGTGGCCCTTCTCAACCGCTGTCGATGTGCTGCAGCTGTTTGTGTCATTATCCAAGGTGGAGCCTGGTAAAGTGATCCTTTTTCTCCTGATTGCAGCCATTTTTTTTCCATTTCCTTGCTAACTGAATAAGCTTCTTAGCACTGAGCATCTTGGTTTACTCTAAGGTTAATAGGAGAGACTCTGAGATGAAAGGAAAAAGAGGGAAGATTTAGGTATTGAAACTCTGAATTTCTGAATGCAGTTGTTATGCTGAATATGAGGCTATGGAAATGGAATGAATATATAATCACAAGGTGAGAGACAGTGCCTTTAATGAATTTAGTACAATGCTGGCATCCATTGCAAACAACGGCATGTGATAGGCAGATATTAGGTGTAATCTACTAGGTGGACATGTTTGCTTTTATTGGATGATTAGATCAACAAGGTGGAGCATATAATAAAGTGTTTACACACATCTTTATATATACAATAAGGTCCAGTATTATTGACTCATGATCAGTTGATCACAAATTTCAAAAGTCATTTATGATCCTGTTCGGATTATATCTATATCATGACCATCCTGTCCCTTCTTTATGGGGACGAGAGAAACAAAGCCATGCAATTGGAAGTTGCGAGGGGGAGAGGTACTTTTTTGTGAGATGGGGATGTTTACTTTATTACACAGAAGCATCTGTTGAACTTATCACATTCTAGTCTAACATCCAACAATCTTTATACACCATAGAATTTAAGAAAAAATGATAATAATAATAAAAAGAAGGTTGGCAAAAGGAAGCAAATTGGGACATCCTTGTTGTGTACGTATTTTGGAAGTAGAATAATGACTACTGGACCCAACATGTGATTCATTATAGATGAAGATTTAACTAACTATGATTATTCAGATATAAACTAAGACGATATAAGTAATTCCAATGTCCACAACTAAAACAAGAATCCACCAACTAATTTTGCTCATTACAAGTGTAATAACTAAATTTTGCCCGGGTCCGCTACTAAAAATCGAACCCAAGCCCATCAAATGATAGAACCAGAAATAGGATATTAATAAAAAACAAAAAAATCCAATACTAATAATCCAGTCCAAATTTAGTGTCCAATTACAAAGACCAAATAACAGGCCCCATTTATAAACCCTAACCCAAGCCAGCCCAAACCCGAATGGCCCTCTAAGCCCTCTTACAACCCTAACTAGCCTAAATTTACAAAGGCCCAACTGGCCCAAATTCTTAGGGTTTCAGAAACCCTTAGAAATCCCCAAGCGCCGCAGCCCCTTTATGCGCACCGCCGCACGTCTGCCACGCGCACCCCTCTGGCTTCTCGCGTACGCTCCACGCGCGGCCCTCGGACTCCTCACGTTGTTCCCCGTGCCCACGTGCTTTGTTCCCCACGCCTGCACTCCTCAACAGCCGCAACTCCCCAGGCGCCTCGGCCTCCGTCTCCACCAGCGCCTCGCCCATGCCCTGCAAAATAGAGAAACAAAGAAACAAGAGAGCATGGAGCAAATAACAGACTAATGAAAGAAGACGTTGTACCTCTCGACTATAAAGCCGTACAAATCAATGTGAAAAGGACTTTTTTTTTGGCTTTTACGAATATTAAAGAGGAAATCAAAATACGAAGACAGATTATCAGAAATCAAAGAATCAGTTAGAAGGTTGTCCTTTTATTTGCTCTATTTTATTTTCTCTGATTCAACATAGTTTCTTCTACTCTTTTTATGATTCTCCCTACTGTTTTTTTGAGACCAAACACTAAAATTAATTACAAAACTAAAACAATAAAAGAGCAAAAGACCTTACCTGAATCGGAGCCGTCGTCAAAATTTGGCCAAAAAAGGGGAACAGAAGGTCATCTTCCCTCCGTTTTCGAGCCCCGAGCGTGGAGGCTTCGAAGGGGTTTCGAAAGGGGGGGCTAACGGTCCGGCCTTGAGCATCATTGGCCACCAAGGCAGTGGTGGCGCAGAGGTGTGACGAACGGCCGAAGAACCCCTTTTCAATTGATGGGGAAGGAAAATGAGAGAAACAGAGAAGAGGGAAGGTTCTCTGAGAGAGAATCTGAAGTTTTTTTTTTTAAATCGAAGGGTTAGACTGATTTTTTTGGTCAAAAAGGGGGTTTTATAAACTAAATGAAACGGTGCCGTTCCAGAAGGGGGGATCCACGCGTCGACCCGCTTGGTGACCCGGATCCGCGCCCCTTTGCTTTAAAAGGGTTATTTAGTGTTTAGTCCCTCTGTTCCTTGATTGTCTTGCAATTTAGCCCCGATGAACGCTGCATTTTGCGGTTTGGGGTCATTTTCACGTTCAGTCCTCTTGCCTTTGCGCGTGTTCCATTTGAGGGCTCGCATTTCTCTCTTATTTTTTAGATTTGGCCTATGTTTTAATTCTGTTTTTAAGTTTAGCCTTAACCCTATGATAATAAACTGTTTTATATATTTATTATATATTTTCTATATTACTCATTTATAAGGTACTACGTATTATTCATTTTAGAAAATAAAAAGAAAAGGGAAAATTTTCTTTGCATATATGTATATTAATTATCTTAAATTATCATTTGTTTAGAATTACGTGTACTATGTATAATAAGTTGTTTGGCTAATCATTTTTACGTATTATTTCTCTTAAAATTGTTTAATTCATTGGTCTTTGTCTATTAATGTTATTTCTTAGATGGTGTATATTGTTTAGTTATTGCTTCTACACGTGTCATAATTTATTTATTTTGTCATACTATTATAGTTCATTATATAATTCCGTATTCATGTATTATTGTTTCATTATTGTTATTATTATCCATGCACGTTAATATTTTAGATTCATGATACAAATGTCGTATATTATTTGTGTTAGATCGTCGCTATGCTAAATTCATATCACACTATTATTATTCGTCGCATGGCTCTATTCACGTTTTGAGTAACGTTTCTTTAAAACACAACCTAATTTTTTATCAATTTCATCCAAAAAAACCAAAATTTTCAAAGTAAGGCAATATTCCGTGTTTGGAAATTCGAGAGGTCGTACCCTATGTGTTGGGTTTCGGTTCTCTCGCTTGGCCAAACAATCGAATATCCTTTTGATATTTTAAGGCGCGAGTCTTGGGAATTACGAGACGATCTTGGATTTGAAGATTAAAATCATCGTGTCCTATGTACTGGATGTGATATTTTATTCCTTCGGAACAAGAAAATCTTGATATTAAATTCGAGAAAAACTAAAATATTTCAGAAAGAGATTGATTTTTAAATTCTTTTCAAAATTTTCAACATTGGGACATTAATCAATCAATTCGGTATCAATTTTGGGCGTGACGAGGGTGCTAACCCTTCCTCGCATGTAACCGACTCCCGAACCTATTTTCTCAAATTTTCGTAGACCAAAAACATTGTTTTAGTAAAATCAAAATGTTTTATTAGAACAAAGGTGATCCGATCACACCTAATAAAAGATCGGTGGTGACTCCCGTTTCTTATTTCCAAAACCAAGTCGATTCCCGTTTTTCAAAAAATGGTTACGACAACAAGGTTAGGGCCTTGTACTTTTCTTGTTAAGTGACCGAATAATAAATATTGCAAGTGCTCAGACCAAAAATAAAGTATCCACTTTCTGACTGAGATGATATCTTACTTTCACGACTTCTTGGACAAGGTTAATCATAAACAAAGTAACAAACCATAATTTGTTTCCCTGCCTTTTAAGTTTCTGTCTTCTAAGCTCATCAAAATGTATAGCAAAGTATTAGAAAGCAGCTTCTACGGTGAGTGAAATAAAACTATTGTAACATGGCAGATGATTTGAGTTCCTATATATTATTTCAAGGGTTCGTGTCATGCTGGCTTGAAAATAAGACAAACTATCAGCAGGAAATACAGAACGGGCTAATGAAGAGATTGTTAGAGTGTAATAATTTTATTGTATTTACAGATGCCAATTTTGAGTATATATTTAAGGTAGAACTGTTTACTTTGCATTGTATACTTCTATAAAGGTGTGGATCAATTACAAATTGTTGATGTAACATTGAAGATAAACAAAAATTCTGATGTTTTGCATTGTATACTTTAATCTATAAAGGTGGGGATCAATTACAAGATGCGAAAAGAAAATGAAAATTGCTTCAGAAGCTCCATATTGGCAACTGTTGGCTCGTTTCATGCTGATAAAGATTTGATGAGGAGCAACGACTACTGGCTACAGACAGGATCAATGCTGTCTCCACATCTTTACTTGGTTTCCTTTTGATCAAAGCTATTACATATTCCATAGTGGTTGCATCACATGGCAAGATGAGAAGTCCATTACCTGGTACACCAAACTCTTCTTCAGCCAAGTTCAGTAGTTCCATAACTATTTCATTCTTGAGATATACCAATGGAAGCACAAAGCGTTTCTGATCCACACTGTATACAACAAAATAACCCTTCTCAATCGCTGTCGATGTGCTGCAACTGTTTACATCAGTATCCAAGGTGACTCTTGGTAATGTGATCCTTTTTCCCCTGATTGCAGCCATTTTTCGCCATTTTCTGGCTAACTGGATAAGCTTCTTAGCACTGACCATCTTGCTTTACTATAGTGTTAACAGGAAAGACTCTGAGATGAAAGGAACAAGAGTGAAGATTTAGATCTTGAAACTCTGAATTTCAGAATGAATTTTTTATGCTGGATATGAGACAATGGAAATGGGATGAATATATAACCACAAGGAGAGAGGCAGTCCCTTTAATGAATAGTACAATGCAGGTATTCATTGGAAACAAAGACATGTGATAGGCAGATAATGTGGTGTAATCTGCAAGGTGGGCATGTTTGGTTTTATTGGATGATTAACCCAACAAGGTGGAGCATATATATAAGTGCATAAAGACATTGTAATATATCTTCCAAGTGGCTTAGCAACAATAAGGTGCAGTATTATTGACTCATTATCAGTTCACCACAGATTTCAACAGATATTTAGGGTCTTATTAGAAGAGATTTATTTCATGTCTCCATGTGGAGAAACAATCTCTTCCATATAGTTCTCAATAAAGATGTTAGGTAGGCAAAACCATGTGTCAGTACGAGAGAGTACCCAAATCATTGATCAGTACTGTTAGTTTCACTTTGCTAGTAGCACATGGACTTTGAATGTAAGGAGAGAACAACCCTTTTGCATCACAATGTGGTTGTCTCCTATTCAACTAACTATGATTCTTCAGATATAAACCAAGACGAATATCAAGAATTTATAAAGAAAAATTTGGAAGGTTACCTTCTTTTTTTATTCTAAAAATGAAAGAGTTTGAGTTCGGTAGTACTTGTTCCGAGTTAACTAATTACTACAAAGATTTCTTCTGGGTATATAAAACAAGTGATAATAAAGAGGCAAATCACATTGTTTGATAAACTATGTCTTTGGTGAGGCCAAAATCTTGGTCAAAACTATGTGACCAAGAGTGCAGGGCAACAATAAAATATTCCAAAATTTACTTCCCATGGTCATAACATAAATAATAATCAACCAACTAATATTTGCTAATTACAAAGTCACAGCCTTGTAGTTTTCTTGTCCTTGTTGCTTTCTTGCTGAGATATGCCAATCCGCAGAATCCGTCTTTTGGTTAGTACTCCTCAGGGACGCAACACTGTTTTGTGATTACATTGACATATATTCTGTTTAGCATCTTGGCCACCCACTTTATGTGTCCTGACAGCCGGTTTTTGGTAGGCCTTTTAGTTAGGGTAATGTACAGGTTCACCTACAGATTGTTGTTTCTGGTGCAAAACTATTAAAACTTAGTCATGAATTTGCGTAACATTATCATTACATCAGATAGATAAATGAACTTCTAAAAATTTTTATCACTGATGCTAGAAAAATATAAAATCTATAAGGCCGTGGGATCTTCGGTAAAGCAAAAGGAAGTTGACTTCTTGAAATGTTGCAAAGAAACAACTAATTTCAGTTCTCAACAATGTCAATTGCTTTTACAAAATTAGAATGATTTTACAGTGAAACATCTTTTGGCAATACGACATGATACTGACTATTGTACACCTAGGAAGAGATGGTTTCGTACAACAGCATTCTTTACAAGATTCATGACTAAATCACTCAGAATCCACAAACAAGTGACTTTGGATCTTCATGTCCTTGATTGAAATAAGTATCCGACGTGCAATGATATGTAGAAATGGAATTGACCACTGCTCTCTCCAAATCCTTGGATAATCCTCGTTTCGCAATGGAGACAATGTAGTTCATGAAAACTGAATCACATGGAAATGTTATAGGTCCATCACTTGGCAGTCCAAACTCCTCTTCAGACAACTTGAAGAGTTCACGGAAAATGCAGATGCTAAGAAATGCCAAGGGTATCAGGAAGCGTCTCTTATCCATTGTGAAGATAACAAAGCATCCTTTAACAACCTCTGATGATCTATTGTAATCATTTGCAGCAGCAGCAGCTATCTTTGTACTAGTCCTTGCTGAGGCAATTCTTTTCCTTCCAATGGATGCTATCTTCTGCCACTTCCTTTCCTTTCTGATAAGCTTCTTTGCTGTAATCATGCTTGCTTAGTTTACATGTTGTGGATGGAAATCTTAAAGCAAGAAAATAACAAAGAAGGTTGATTGGTATTTGACGGTTAGTAATACTGGATGAAGAAGTCATTCAGCTATTTATATGCTTGCTATTCTGACGCTACTTGTGCTGTGTATTTCAATGTCAAAGCTTGTAAGCTTTTCTATTGGAATCTACGTTGGCAACTTCGCTCGAGATTCTCTCGATGCTAATTAAGACCAATTAGGGAATTCCAATAAAATTTGGAAGATAATGAAATTTATGATATCCTATAAAGTATTATACGAGTACGGAATTCATACCTTGATGCTGTAACTTGACAAACAAGAAACATAACCGAATCTTATGTCTTTTAGTCAATCCAAAGCTTGCAATAAAACCATGAATAAACAATGCTAGATTGTAATTAGTTAGATGAAGATAGCGAGTAACAAAAGGACATGGAAACCATCGAAACAAGGAAAAGGTTTGTAATTACAGTTAATTACTAAGCATGGTTGATAAAATGCAATACTTTATCCCTTCGCTATCAGAGTTGGTTATATTGTGGAATCATATACTTGTATGCATACCCAAATGTTGGTTGGAAACAAGTTTAAGACAGTTATACTTTAGGAAAAATGAAAAGAGTCCGAGTAACATAACTGTGAAAGTCTTGGCGGAGACCGTCCTTTCCTGTCTTGTGGCTTAAGGACACTGATAGGACGAAACTGAACTTACCCAAGAAAGCTGAAGCACAACAGGGGGTTCTGTCTCCTAATAAATAAAAGTTGGTAATTATAACAAGCACAATTTATCTTTCAAACAATACAAATCAATCAGAAATATTTACAAACAACAAATCAAGTGAGACACACAATTTACATAATTTTCACCATTGGCTAGGCATTGAACTATAGATTTGGACCCTTGAGAGCATCAAATTTGAGAATATGAGGAAAATATTGTGTGGAAGCAATGTTAGTTATAAGGCTTGAAACCTTGCTATCCCTAAAGCACTAAGACAAACCTACCTGTATTTCATATGCAAAGTGATGTTATAACTCTAAGATTGAAGGTTTGAAATCTTAAAGAAGAAAAGAATTAAAGACTCTTGAATTTGATGCTTGAATCTGTGAAGAGACATCCATTATAATTTATAAACAGTAAAAAGAACAAATAATGGTTAAATGATCTTTTTTAGTCATCAAAAAAGGCTATTGCATTTCATTAACTGTGGATTTCAACATTTACAAGATATTATTACATAAACCATTTACAATATCAAAGAATAATTTCCCCAGAATCCATAAACAAGTGACTGTTGGTCTGTATGGGCTTGATGGCAATAACTAGTATTTGATGAATAGCGATAGCTTGCAACAGAGTTCACAACAGCTTTCTCCAAGTGCTTAGATAAACTCCTTTGTAGTAATGAGAGAAAGTAATTCATGGCAACTGAATCACAAGGTAATGTTATTGGTCCATCGCTTGGCAATCCAAACTCCTCTTCAGACATCTTCAAGAGCTCCACGAAAATGGTGTTTCTTAGATAAGCTAAGGGAATTACAAATCTCTTTTGATCAATTGTGTAAATCACAAAATGCCCTTTGTCAACAAGTGATGAAGTAATTCTCCTTCTTCCAATGGCAGCCAATTTCTGCCACTTTCTTGCCATCATGATAAGAATCTTTGTGCTAACCATGCTTGTTTGCTCAGTGACTAATGGATGGAAATTGTATGAATTAGAAGAGAGGAAGGTTATTGTTTTTGTGCTTAAGTGAAGGAACTGATGGGGGTATTTATAAAGCACAACAGAAAAAAGGAACTCGTTAAGTTGTAAGCTTTTTTTTTTTCTTGTGTCGTAAATCTCTATGCAACAGCATGAGATTACTTCCAGTGATATAACTATTTGGATACATATGTTTGCATATGTTAGGCAACCAAACAAGACTTTGGGGTGGGGGCCTCTTTCTTCTTATCTGCCTTTTGGTTTAAAGACACACCAAGTTCTACATGTAATCTAATACATTGTGGAGCAGGTAAAAGATATTTTTGCCTGCAAGGCCTAGAATTTGGAAGAATCCCAAGCCCTTATCCAATGGAAACCCCGTTTAAGAAATTCATTAGTTCTTCTTCCATACCCACCAAGGTGGAGTTGGGTCTTATGTTTTCTCAGAAAAGGCCCAAACAATGGATTCGGTGCAGCAGTCATATAGGAATATGTCGGATTCTGTTCTTCATGTCATAGTGCAGGTAAAAGAACAACTGCCATGGAAGCAGACGACTAAATATGAAACGAAAACCGTGAGTTTTCTCATTATGTATATTTGCTAATGTACAATGGTGTTAACTGCTATAGTATACAAAACTGAAAACAAAATTTGGCTTTAGAAACTCCAAATTGGTAACTGTTGGTTTGTTTCTTGCTGATTGAGATTCAATGATGATGAGCAATGGCCAGTAACTATAGACATAATCAATGCTTTCTCCACTTCTTTACTTGCTTTCCTTTTGATCAATTCAATTGCATACTCCATGAAGGTTGAATCAAAGGGCAATTTAAGGTGTCCGTTGCTTGGAATTCCGAACTCTTCTTCTGCCAAGTTGAACAACTCGATCACTATTTCGTTCTTCAGATATTCCAACGGAAGAATAAAGCGCTTCTCATCAGAGCTATACACCACAAAGTGACCCTTCTCCATCATTGATGATGTGTTCGAGAATGTGATCCTTTTTCTCTTAATTGCTGCCAATTTTTGCCATTTCCTTGCCAGTTTAATAAGCTTCCTTGCACTGATCATTTTGTTTGCTTTCTTAAACAAGGGAGAATGTTTAGTAGGACAAGAGAAGGAAGAGAATCTAAAAGATCTTAGGAAACTGAAAAAGCTTTTCTTGTGCTGGGATGATGAAAATTAAAAATGGATGAATACATATATATAGATGCACAAAAGTTCCAAAAGCAGTGCTTTGAATGAATCAACTAGATGTAGGAGACAAAACCATGTGGTTGGAAAATATGATCCATCACTTGGGAAGTGGCCAGTTGGGCATGTCTGGAAGGTAAGGGAAGTGTTCGAATGACCTACATGTTCTGGATATATTACATAAGTAGAAAAGAAAAAAATGTGGTTCTAGTTTGCTTAACTCTGGATTGATGGGTTTTTATGATTTCTGGAACAGGACTTGCCCCCCAAAGAACTATACTTAGGTTGAAATGTCTTTATCTCCAGGCTGTTATGCTTTTAGATATATCATATAGAAATCTACCTCACATTGTTTTGTCTGTTGATGGCTTGAAGAGATTGCTAACAACAGTGGTCCTGGTCTTCAGGTTTACTTTGTAGTACTGAAGGTTTTGAATTGTGGGGTCAAATATGGGAGCATTTTACTTCAATCCACTGTCCAGACAATAAGCTTCCATCTACTTCAGCTGCTTTTACTTGATGTCTACTGTGATTGGTTAGACACAAAAATGATCCAAAGGAGGTCCTTTGAATTAAGGAACTCAATGTAGGGACTCAAGGGAAGCCAAACCATGTGGTTATAAATTGTGGCATCTGCAAGTGCAAGACCAGGCATTGCAGTACCCTACATGTCCTGGATAATATTACCTAATGAGAAAAAAATTGTGGGTCTAGTTTAGTGAACCCTGGATTGATGGGTTATGCAAGTCGAAACAGGAGTTGCTCCCAAATAACTCTACTTTGTGTAAATGTCTTTATTTCCAGGCTGTAAAACTTCAGCTGCTTTTACTGGATAAATATTGCGAGTGCTTAGACATAAAAAAAGGTATCCAACTTCTGACTGAGATGATATCTTTTGCAACCAAGCTAATAAGAATCTTTGTGCTAACCATGCTTGTTTTCTCAGTGACTAATGGATGGAAGTCGTATAAATTAGAAGAGAGAAAGGGTATTGTTTTTGTGCTTAAGTGAAGGAACTGATGGGGGTATTTATAAAGCACAACAGAAGCAAAAAAACAAAGTTGTGAGCCTTTTTTCTTGTGCCGTTAATCTCTATGCAACAGCGTGTGATTACTTCCATTGATATTAATATTTGGATACACATGTTTGCATATGTTTGGCAACCAAACAAGACTTTGGGGTGGGGGCCTCTTTCTTCTTGTCTTCCTTTGGGTTTAAAGGCACACCAAGTTCTACATGTACTCCCAGGGCCTAGTCCAATGGAAACCCAGTTTCAGAAATCCATTAGTTGCTTCATTCATACCCACCAAGGTGGATTTGGGTCCCAAACAATGGATTCGGTGCAGCAGTCAAATAGGAGTGTGTAGGATTCTTGTTGTTCATGTCATACTCATAGTGCAGGTAAAGAACAACTGCCATGGAACCAGACAACTAAATATGAAACGAAAACCGTGAGTTTTCTCATTATGTATATATGCTAATGTACAATGGTATTAACTGCTACAGATTAGAAAACTGAAAACAAAATTTGGCTTTAGAAACTCCATATTGGTAACTGTTGGCTTGTTTCTTGCTGATAGAGATTCAATGATGATGAGCAACGGCCATTAACTATAGACATAATCAATGCTTTCTCCACTTCTTTATGTTGTGCGGAAGCGTGTAAAAGAGTATAATTATTGTACTGAAAAATCACACTGAGTTCAATTCCCAGGAAAGAGAGGTGGATCACGAGGATCACTTAAGTACCAGATCTTTCCTAGCCAGAATATCCCTCTATCGTAATTTAATAGCACAATAAATAACTACAATCACACTCACAAGATATGAAAAATAAATAATAATGAACACCAAAATTTTAACGAGGTTCGGCAAATTTCGCCTACGTCCTCGGGCACTAACAAATATATTTCACTCCAAAAATACAAGTGAAAATTTACAAATAGGGAGAGAGAACAATGCCTTAAGTAGAGAATGACAAATTGTGGGATGAAGAAAATGAGCAATGGTTAGGCCTATTTATAGTTGAGGTTCAGGGATCAATCTTGCAAAATACCTATTCAAATAGGGACCAAAATTGCAATTATCCCATGCCAAATTTCACATCAACTTTTGGTGCCTAACTTCTTCCCACTTACTATATTTTTTACAGCCCCCCATCTTTGACTTTTCAAAAATGGGTTGCTACCTAATAATCTCCACCTTGAAGATTTGATTAGAATAATCTTATCTTCACACAATTCTTTCTGCCTTTGTCAACAATGCTTGATAGTGCCTTCTTCAACTGTTAAACTTGCAGGATATTGATCAAGTTCAAACAATGTTCGAACTTGGTTGCTGTTACCACCTTGGTCATCATATCTGCGGGATTATCTGCAGTCTTAATCTTCTGAAGGCGAATCTTCCCTTCATCAATAATTTCTCGCACAAAATGGAATCGTACGTCGATATGCTTTGTACGTGCATGATAGACTTGATTCTTTGCTAAATGAATAGCACTTTGACTATCACAATACACGTTAATATGCTCCTGAACCAATCCCAAGGTTTTAACCATACCTTGTAACCAAATAGCTTCCTTTACAGCCTCTGTTACAGCCATGTACTCAGCTTCTGTGGTTGACAACGCAACTGTAGACTGTAGAGTAGACTTCCAACTGATTGGTCCTCTAGCAAGTGTAAACACGTAACCGGTGGTTGATCTTCGTTTATCCAAATCACCGGCATAGTCAGAATCAACGTACCCAATAACACCTTCACCAAGTGTATTATCCTGCTCGAACAGTAATCCAAAATCCACGGTCTTTTGAATATACCGTAGAATCCATTTCACAGCTTGCCAATGTCCTTTTCCAGGATTATGCATATACCTGCTCACTATACTAACTGCCTGTGAAATGTCGGGTCTTGTACACACCATTGCATACATCAAGCTACCCACTGCATTGGAGTACGGAACTTGCAACATGTATTCTCGTTCCGTATTCGTCAAAGGAGATAGTTGTGCAGAAAGCTTGAAATGAGAAGCCAACGGGGTACTTACAGGTTTTGTCTGCTCGTTCATGCCAAACTGCTGTAGTACCTTCTTCAAATACTGCTTCTGAGACAAGCTAACTCTGCCATGGGCTCTATCTCTACATATTTCCATGCCAAGAATCTTCTTAGCTTCACCAAGATCTTTCATCTCAAACTCAAGATTGAGTTGAGTCTTCAATCTCTCAATCTCAACTTTACTCTTAGATGCTATTAGCATATCATCAACATATAAGAGCAAGTATATGAAAGTTCCTTCTTGTAGCTTCTGGAAATACACGCAATGGTGAAATTTACTTCTTGTGTACCTTTGCCCTTTCATGAACTGATCAAATCGCTTGTACCACTGCCTCGGGGATTGCTTCAATCCATAAAGCTACTTTGTCAGTTTGCAAACCCAATTCTCTTTATTAGCAACCTTGAATCCATCTGGCTGAGTCATATAGATTTCCTCTTCCAACTCACCGTGTAAAAATGCGGTCTTCACATCAAGCTGAACTAGTTCAAGATCATATTGCGCAACCAAGGCTAGCAAAATCCGAATAGACGAATGCTTCACAACTGGAGAAAACACTTCATTGTAGTCTATTCCTTCTTTCTGAGCATAACCCTTTGCTACCAATCTAGCCTTGTACCGAATTTCATTTTTACCAGGAAATCCTTCCTTCTTTGCATATACCCATATGCATCCAATTGCCTTCTTTCCCTTGGGCAGTGTCATCAACTCCCAAGTCATATTTTGATGAAGAGACTGCATTTCTTCATTCATGGCTTGCTTCCACTTTACACCATCAGGGTTACTGATTGCTTCTGTGTAAGTAGAAGGAGCATCATCATCTGCAATTGGAAGTGCATAGGCCACTATATCATCAAAGCGAGCAGACTTGCGAATCTCTCTTCTTGGCCTCCTATATGCAATTGAATCTTGTTGCTGTAAAAGTTATTGGGTCGAAACTTCTTCATCATCTGCTCTTTCAATATTAGCTGGATCATTATTAACCTTTTCAAGCTCCACCTGCTGCAAAGTACTACTGGTTTTGTCATCCTTTTGTGAATCCTTTAACATGGTTGATTCATCAAAAGTCACATCTCTGCTAAAGACAATCTTCCTTGTATCAGGACACCAGAGACGATATCCTTTTACTCCACTAGTTATACCCAAGAATAATGCTTTATTTGCTCTTGGGTCTAACTTCGATTCTTTTACATGATAATATGCAGTGGAACCAAAAACATGTAAAGAATCATAATCAGTAGCAGATTTACCAGTCCACATCTCCATAGGAGTTTTGCCATTTATTGCAGCTGATGGCAAACGGTTAATTAGATGGCACGCATATGTAACAGCCTCAGCCCAAAATTCCTTGCCCAATCCAGCACTAGACAACATACATCGAACTTTCTCCAGTATAGTTCGATTCATGCGTTCTGCCACCCCATTCTGCTGTGGTGTATCCCGAACAGTAAAGTGTCGCACGATGCCCTCATCTTGACATACTTGAAGAAATGGATCATTTTTGTACTCAGTACCATTGTCTGATCGAAGTCGTTTGACCTTTCGACCAGTTTGAGTTTCCACCACCTTCTTCCATTTCAGAAATGCATCCAATACTTCACTTTTTCTTTTCATTAGATACACTCATACTTTTCTTGAATAATCATCAACAAAAGTAACAAAATAGTGCATACCTCCCAAAGAAGCCACTTTAGTAGGTCCCCACACATCACTGTGAACGTAGTCCAGAATTCCTTTCGTATTATGAATTGCTGAACCAAACTTTACCCTCGTCTGCTTGCCCAGAACACAATGTTCACAGAATTCCAATTTGCAAGAATTTGCACCTTTCAACAAGCCTTGCTTCGCCAAAGTCTGCAAAGCTTTTTCACCAGCATGTCCCAATCGCATATGCCATAACCTGGTAGCCTCTGAATCTACATCTTTCACAGAAACTGTTGATGTTGATCCAATAACTGTACTTCCATTTAAAAAGTACAAGTTATTTCTTCTTGTGCCTTTCATCACCGTCAAATTCCCAGCTGCTACCTTCAGTAATCCATCTTTCAAAGTGATTTTGAGCCCTTTAGATTCTAAGGCCCCTAATGAGATGAGATTTTTCTTCAAGCTGGGTACGTAGCGAACATTAGTCAAGACTTGGATTGAGCTGTCGTGATTCTTCAATTGGATTGTACCTACTCCCATTGTCTTACAAGCACTGTCATTGCCCATAAGAACAACTCCACCTTCTAGTTCTGTAAGACTAGAAAACCAGTCCTTATTAGGACACATATGGTAAGTACATCCCGAATCCAAAATCCACTCATCAGTATGACATGCCATTGCCATGCCAACCAAGCTAAAGTCTGACTCCTCATCATGTTCTGCTACACATGCATTAGAAATAGCCTTGCCCTTTTGTAACTTAGGATAATTCTTTTTCCAATGCCCTTTTTCACGACAAAAGGCACACTCATCTTTGGCGGGTCTCCCTTTGGACTTTCCCCTTCTACCAGGCTTGCTGCTGCTTGAACGACCTCTTGCTATTAAGACTTCTGCAGTTGTATCTCTGTGATCTCTTTTATCTTTCTTTCGAGTCTCAGATCTATACAACGCACTGCAGACTGCATCAAATGTGATTGTATCCTTCCCATGAAGCAATGTGGTGGTAAGATGATCATATTCATCAGGAAGGGAATTCAACAACAATAATGCCTTATCTTCGTCTCCAAATTTCTCATCCAAATTTAGCAAGTCTGCTAAAATTTTATTGAATGAGTTCACATGGTCATTCATCGACATACCGAGTGCATACGTGAATCAAAAAAGTTTCTTTTTCATATAAAGCCTATTTTCAAGGCTTTTCGTTAGAAACTTTTCTTCCAATGTATCCCACAATTTCCTCGCTGATGTCTCCCTCATGACAGAGTACTTCTGCTCTTTGGCCAAACATAGACGGATTGTACCACAAGCTTGTCTATTAATCTTGGCCCACTCCTTGTCATCCATATTGTCAGGTTTTACTTCAAGGGCTATATCTAGCTCTTGCTGACATAAGACATCCAGGATCCCACATTGCCACATACCAAAATTATTGGTACCATCAAATTTCTCTACTTCAAATTTTGCATTGGTCACTGTAGTCTTGCTGATGACGATGCCTGTGCCATTTTTCTCCTCAATCCCAACTACTGTATACGTGAACAGTACCGTATACGTGAATAGTGCCACAAACGATCGTACTCCCCAAGTACGAATCTAGCTCTGGTACCAATTGTTGTGCGGAAGCGTGTAAAAGAGTATAATTATTGTACTGAAAAATCACACTGAGTTCAATTCCCAGGAAAGAGAGGTGGATCACGAGGATCACTTAAGTACCAGATCTTTCCTAGCTAGAATATCCCTCTATCGTAATTTAATAGCACAATAAATAACTACAATCACACTCACAAGATATGAAAAATAAATAATAATGAACACCAGAATTTTAACGAGGTTCGGCAAATTTCGCCTACGTCCTCGGGCACTAACAAATATATTTCACTCCAAAAATACAAGTGAAAATTTACAAATAGGGAGAGAGAACAATGCCTTAAGTAGAGAATGGCAAATTGTGGGATGAAGAAAATGAGCAATGGTTAGGCCTATTTATAGTTGAGGTTCAGGGATCAATCTTGCAAAATACCTATTCAAATAGGGACCAAAATTGCAATTATCCCATGCCAAATTTCACATCAACTTTTGGTGCCTAACTTCTTCCCACTTACTATATTTTTTACAGCCCCCCATCTTTGACTTTTCAAAAATGGGTTGCTACCTAATACTTTACTTGCTTTCCTTTTGATCAATTCAATTGCATATTCCATGAGAGTTGAATCAAAGGGCAGTTTGAGGTGTCCATTGCTTGGAATTCCAAACTCTTCTTCTGCCAAGTTGAACAACTCCATCACTATTTCGTTCTTCAGATATTCCAAAGGAAGCATAAAGCGCTTCTCATCAGCGCTATACACCACAAAGTGACCCTTCTCCATCATTGATGATGTGTTCGAGAATGTGATCCTTTTTCTCTTAATTGCTGCCAATTTTTGCCATTTCCTTGCCAGTTTAACAAGCTTCCTTGCACTGATCATTTTGTTTGTTTTCTTAAACAAGGGAGAATGTTTAGTAGGACAAGAGAAGGAAGAGAATCTAAAAGATCTTAGGAAGTTGAAAAAGCTTTTCTTGTGCTGGGCTGATGAAAATTGGAAATGGATGAAAACATAAATATATAGATGCACAAAAGTTCCAAAAGCAGTGTTTTGAATGAATCAACTAGATGTAGGAGGCAAAACCATGTGGTTGGAAAATATGATCCATCACTTGGGAAGTGGCCAGTTTGGCATGTCTGGAAGGTAAAGGAAGTGCTCCAATGACCTACGTGTTCTGGATATATTACATAAGTAGAAAAGAAAAAAATGTGGTTCTAGTTTACTTAACTCTGGATTGATGGGTTTTTATGATTTCTGGAATAGGATTTGCCCCCCAAAGGACTATACTTAGGTTGAAATGTCTTTATCTCCAGGCTGTTATGCTTTTAGATATATCATATAGAAATCTACTTTGCATTCATTTGTCTGTCGACGGCTTCAAGAGATTTCTAATAGCAGTGGTCCTGGTCGTCATGTATACTTTGTACTATTGAAGGTCTTGAATTGTGGGGTCAAATATGGTAGCATTTTACTTCAATCCACAACCCAGACAATAGGCTTCAATCTACTTCAGCTGCTTTTACTTGATAACTACTGTAATTGGTTAGCCAAAAAAATGTCCCAAAGGAAGTCCTTTGAATTAAGGAACTCAATCTAGGGACTCACGGGAAGCAAAACCATGTGGTTATAAATTGTGGCATTTACAAGTGCAAGACCAGGCAGTGCAGTACCCCACATGTCTTGGATAATAATACTGTTGGAAATGGCCAACCATGTTGCTGTTATATTTTGGTTAAGTGCATGCAGCTTGTAAACATGCTGCAGCACGAACGCTTACTGTAACAGCAAGGTTTTTGTTTAGTTACTGTTAGAATTAAGTGACCCAAATTCTTATTTAAATAAAATAAAAGAAGAATCCTTATAGAATTACACTTCTTTTATTTTATTTTAAATAAGGTTTTTTAAACCTTATTAAACTCTATCTATTTGATATTGATTAGAATAAGCAGTTTCAATCTTACTACACTCCTATTAGAATATGGCTTTATAAGCTTATAAATAGACATGGTCTATTCCTCTTGTAATTGATTCGAATTCGACATAGTGAATTTTCTTCTCCTCTGCCCGTGGTTTTTTCCCGAAAGGGTTTCCAAGTAAAATCTGTGCGTTCTTTATTTTTATTTCTCTTTTCTTTGCGATATATTTGTCATTACCGATGTTATATTTTTCATAAATTGGTATCAGAGCTTCTGGGTTTTTTCATCTCGATCACGGTAATGGCGTCTTTTAAGTATGAAATTCTGCTGTTGGATCGCAACACCAGATTTGCGTTGTGGCAGATAAAGATGCAAGCAGTTCTTGCACAGATGGATTTAGAGGAAGCCCTACTAAAGGTAGATAAGATGCCTTCGACATTGACGGAGGAAGAGAAGAATCGCAAGGATCGAAAGGCGTTAACACAGTTACATCTACATTTATCTAACGAAATTTTGCAGGATATGATGAAGGAGAAAATCGTCGCTGCATTATGGAAGAGGCTAGAACAAATATGTATGTCGAAAACTCTAACTAGCAAGTTGCATATGAAGCAACGTCTTTACGCTCATCGTTTGGAAGAAGGTGCGTCTGTGCACGAACACTTAACGGTGTTTAAAGAAATTCTCTCAAACTTGGAGTCCATGGAGGTTCAGTATGATAAGGAAGATCTAGGGTTAATTCTACTTTGTTCGTTGCCTCCGTCTTATTCAACCTTCAGAGACACGATTTTATACAGCCGCGAGTCTCCCACAGTTGATGAGGTTTATGATTCTTTGACCTCGTATGATAAGATGAAACATCTTGTGGCTAAACCCGACACTCAGAAAGAGGGTCTCATTGTAACATCCCGAAATAGGGCCTAAACGGAGCAGTGGTTGTGAAACCACGAATCCAAGATATAAAAGTTTATTTCAATTAATTATTATGATTTAATGAGTGATTAAATACATGTGTTAGAGTATTGATAAGAAATTTTATTGATTTCATGCTTAAATTGCTTATTAGGACTTGTTTGCAAAAGTTGAATTATATTTGTTAAAGGTGTTAAATTGTTATGTGTTTTTAAATTGGAAGTCCTTATGAGATAATTAGCCCATTAATAAGTTAGTAGGAGATATTTGTTTGGTATTTTTGAAATTTGGTTGAAATAAAAAGGGTAATTTTGTAATCAAGCTAAAATGGCCTAATAAGACAAAATGATAAAAGCTATCATCTTTTTATTCCTTTCTTCTTCTTCAACCGATTGTAAAAACAAAAAAAATGGCAGCCATGGTTGAGGTTTAGTCCAAGCTTTCCAAGCTCATAGTAAGTGCATCCAAGCCCCGTTTTTATTGATTTTTGTATTTTTGAAATACTTGTACCATGATCTACCTATTTCTAACAATGTTTTGAGATATAGTTAAAGTCAAAAATTTTACCCATGGTGGATAATTGTGTATTTTGATGTTTGATGGTAGATTATGCATGTTTATGAGTAGAGGAACAATTTTTACTAAGTGATTTTCGGTGAAAACGAGTAAAACGAACTAATTGGTAAAAGTTGTTATTGTTCATAAGTATGTGTTATAGTAAGAATTTGAAGCTGATATAGAAGGGAGAAATGTTCAGCATGTTACAAAACATAAGAATAAGGGCTGAAGTTTAATTTTCGAGCCTATGGGCAAAATTGTAATTATGTAAAAGTTTAGGGGTAAAATTGTAATTTTGCCAAAGTTAGAGTTAAGGACTGTTTTAGTAAATGTGAGTATTAAATAAGCTAAATTTTCTATTATAGATCAAGAAGAACAAAATCCAGAGTTAGATCGGGGAAAGAAAAAGATAGTGGACTAAATCGATATAGTTTATCATATTTTGTTTCGAGGTAAGTTTGCAGTAAATAAATGCAATATTCTATTATTTTACATTTAATATTATTAAATTCCAGCATTTACATATTTATTTTGTAAATTTATTATTTAAAGACTCAAGTATGAATTGACGGAAAAGCTATCTCAGAAAGTTCCGGTTGAACCTTAGGAATGTGTAGGATACAAATGTCATGACATTAGGGTTTGAGGAAATCATGTAAGACCATGTCAAGACATGGCATTGATAAGTTACTATAAGGCAAAGGTCCCATGTAAGACCATGACAAGGCATGGCATTGGTGAATTTATAAGGCAAAGGTCCCATGTAAGACCATGCCAAGGCATGGCATTGGTGAGTTCACAAGGCAAGGATACCACGTAAGACCATGTCAAAACATGGCAATGGTTAAGTTTCATAAGGAAAGGTACCCGCGTATCCTTAGTATTCCAAGTGGTTCAACGGGAAAATTCAAAGAGTATACCAAAGTAAAGGTAAGACAAGTTCAAGCTAAAAAGGTAAGGTAAGATAAATTCATGTTAAAAGGTAAGGTAAGAATACAAGTTTAAGTATATTGAGTTAAAAGCTTAAGTGATCTTGATAAGAAAAGCATAAGATAATTCATTAAGAATGTTGTTATCTATTTACATGTAAACTTACTAAGCTTTATGCTTATTCCCATTCTTTAATTTTTTTTATAGTATTACAAGCCAACTAGGGGATCGAAAGGACGTCGGAGATCGTTACACACTATCAAAAGATTATATTGGTATTTTGTGATTCTAACGTTTTAAGTTATGGCATGTATAGGGACTTAGCCTTTTTTTTGTGTATGACCTTATGATATGGCTTAATATTGGCTTGTAAATGCTTGGTAATGATTAGCCATTAAAATGGTTAATTAAGAACATGTTTTGGATGTTATGAAATGCCTAGTTGATAGTTATTTTAAAGAAATTATGTAATTATATGCAGGGGAATAGTTGGACAGCAGCAGTGACGTGATTTTGAAAAATCACCAAAAATAGTAAAAATTGAATTAGGTTGTGCATGAGATATAGAATTAAATCTTATTGAGTCTATTTTCATATAAAGAAAATGGTGTAGGAAAAAGAGTTGTATATTATGAGATAATTGATTTTTAGTGAAGAGAGGTCAGAACTGTCAAACTGTGTAATAAGGGAGACTTTAACTAATAAACTGTACTAATTGGCCATACCAAAAATTCTGAAAAAATTACAGTAAGAAGATATATGAGTCTAGTTTCAAGGAAAATTTACGGATCTAGATTTCGAGTTTCGTAACTCAAGTTATAATTAATTTATTGAACATGACGCAGATGGACAGTTTCAATTTTTATGCCCCGAACTAGTAAGTTAAGTCTAGTAATGCCTCATGCTCAACTTCGGCAACGGTCTCGGGTAAGGGGTGTTACACTCATTGTTCGTGGGAGACAAGATTAGAATGCTGATGATGATCGTGGAAGGACACAAGATCGAAATCCTCGCGGTAAATCTAAGGGTAGATCGAAGTCTTCAAACAGAGGTAAAACTTGTAACTTCTGCAAGAAGAAAGGGCACATTAAATCTGAGTGCTATAAGCTACAGAACAAGATTAAAATGGAGGTTGCGAATTAAAAGGGAAAACAACCAAAAAATTTCGGTGAAGCTGATGTTTTAGAAGACTGCAGCGATGGTGAACTTCTAGTCGCTTCTGTCAACAATTCTAAAGTGAGCGAGGAGTGAATACTTAATTCGGGTTGCACCTTCCACATGTGTCCCAATCGGGATTGGTTTACAAATTACGAAACAGTGTCTGAAGGTGTTGTTTTGATGGGAAATAATGCTTCGTGTAAAATAGCAGGTGTTGGAACTATTAAAGTTAAGATGTTTGATGGAGTTGTCAGAATACTTAGTGACATATGACATGTTCCAGAATTGAAGAGAAATTTAATTTCGTTAAGTACTCTTGATTCAAAAGGGTACAAATACACAACCGAAAGTGGGATTTTGAAGATTTCCAAAGATTCCCTCGTTGTGATGAAAGGGCAGAGAAAGACTGCCAAGTTATATGTTTTGCAGGGTTCTACTGTCATTGGTGATGCAGCTGTCGCTTCCTCTTCCTTGTTAGATGGTGATATTACTAAACTTTGGCATATGTGCCTAGGGCATATGAGTGAGAATGGCATGGCAGAATTGAGCAAAAGAGGACTTCTTGATGGGTAAGGAATTTGCAAACTGAAGTTCTGTGAGCACAGCATTTTTGGGAAGCAAAAGAGAGTTTGATTCACTAGAGGAATCCATAACACGAAGGGAACATTGGAGTATATTCATTCTGATCTGTAGGGGCCATCAAGAGTGCCTTCGAGAGGTGGAGCTAATTATATACTAACTTTTATTGACGATTTTTCTAGAAAAAGTTTGGGCATTCTTCTTGAAGCAGAAAAGCGATGTGTTTTCCACATTTAAGTCTTGGAAAGCTATGATTGAAAGACATACAGGAAAACAAATAAAATACCTCCTCACAGACAATGGCTGATGAGTTTAATAAACTGTGCAAGTCAGAAGGGACCGTGAGACACTTGACAGTTTGTCATACTCCACAACAAAACGGCGTTACAGAACGAATGAACAGAACGATCATGGAGAAGGTTTGATGCATGTTTTCAAATTCCAACTTACCAAAGTCGTTTTGGGCCGAAGCAGCCTCTACTGCATATTTTTTGATCAACCGATCTCCATCCATTGCCATTGAGAAAAAAACTCCACCAGAGGTATGGTCTGGTAATCCTGCTAATTATTCTGATTTAAAGATCTTTGGGTGTCCTGCGTATGCTCATGTTGATAATGGAAAATTGGAACCGAGATCCATTAAATGTGTTTTTCTTGGTTATAAAGCTGGCGTAAAAGGGTATAAGTTATGGTGTCCTGAAAATAGAAAAGTTGTGATTAGCAAATATGTTATTTTTGATGAAATAGCTATGCTACCTAACTTATCTTTTAAAGAGTCTTCCAATAAAGAAAATCAAAAGCAGGTGGAGCATCAGATTAATACAGAGACAACTCCTCAAGCCAGTACAAAAATTGAGAATAGAGTTGCTTCTTCACTACAATACTCTATTGCCAAAAACAGAATTAGAAGAGAAATTAAACCTCCAAAGAAGTATGTCGAGGCTGATCTAGTTGCTTATGCTTTAAATGTGGCTGAAGATATAGATGCAAACCAAGAGCCGTCTAATTATTCTGAGGCGGTTAGCTGTGAAGACTCAGAAAAGTGGATGTTTGCTATGCAAGAGGAGATGGAATCACTCCACAAAAATAGAACATGAGATCTTGTAAAACTTCCTAAAGGTAAAAAGGTTGTTCGCTGTAAATGGGTGTTTAAAAAGAAAGAAAGGACTCCAGGAGTTGAAGAATCCAGATATAAAGCAAGGCTTGTTGCAAAGGGTTACAGTCAAATTCCAGGAGTGGACTTCACAGATGTGTTCTCCCCAGTTGTGAAGCATAGTTCGATTCGAGCTTTGCTTGGTATTGTGGCCATGCATGGTTTGGAGCTTCATCAGTTAGATGTAAAAACTGCATTTTTGCATGGAGAACTTGAGGAAGATATTTATATGCAACAACCAGAGGGTTTTACAGTCTCAGAAAAAGAGGACTATGTTTGTTTGCTGAAAAAGTCCCTTTACAGTTTGAAACAGTCACCAAGACAGTGGTACAAGAGGTTTGATTCTTTTATGATTTCTCATTATTTTAAAAGAAGTAATTTTGACAGCTATGTTTACTTCAAGAAAAACAGTGATGGTTCTTTTGTGTATCTACTTCTTTATGTTGATGACATGTTAATAGCAGCAAAAGATAAATGAGAGATAAGAAAGGTCAAAGCCCAACCAAATGAAGAATTTGAGATGAAAGATTTGGGACCAGCAAAGAAGATACTTGGTATAGAGATTCTCAGAGATAGAAAAGCAAGTAAATTGTACCTAAGTCAGAAGGGGTACATTGAGAAAGTTCTTTGCAGGTTCAATATGTAGAGTGCTAAGCCTGTTAGTACTCCTTTAGCAGCCCATTTCAGACTTTCATCGGCTTTGTCTCCATAATCAGATGATGAGATTAAGTACATGTCATATGTTCCATACTCTAGTGCAGTGGGATCTCTCATGTATGCTATGGTTTGTTCACGTCCAGATTTATCATATGCGGTCAGTGTAGTTAGCAGATACATGGCGAATCCCGGTAAAGAACATTGGAAAGTAGTTCAGTGGATTTTAAGATACTTACGAGGTACTACTGATGTTTGCTTACAGTTTGGAAGAACTAGAGATGGAGTCATTGGGTATGTTGATGCTGATTTTGCTGGAGACCTTGATAGAAGAAGATCTCTCACTGGTTATGTCTTTACAATCGGAGGTTGTGCAATCAGTTGAAAAGTGCTTTGCAAACTACAGTCGCTTTGTCTACCACTGAAGTTGAGTACATGGCGATTACTAAGGCTTGTAAAGAAGCTATTTGGTTGAAGGGACTCTTTAGTGAGCTAAATGAAGACCTTCAAATCAGCACAGTATTTTGTGACAGTCAGAGTGCCATCTTCCTTACAAAAGATCAAATGTTTCATGAGATAACAAAACACATTGATGTTCGGTATCATTTTGTTCGTGATATTATTACTCATGGTGATACTGTTGTGAGCAAAATTAGTACTCATGAAAATCCTGCAGATATGATAACTAAGTCACTTCCTATAACCAAGTTCGAGCATTGCTTAGACTTGGTTGGTGTTCATTGTTGAAGTTAAACCCTTAAGGGGTTTTATGGAAGAGGTGGAGAACTTGTTCGTTGAGAGTTCGCGATGAAGAACTTGTTCATTGAGAATTCGTGTCAAGGTGGAGATTGTTAGAATTAAGTGACCTAAATTCTTATTTAAATAAAATAAAAGAAGAATCCCTATAGAATTACACTTCTTTTATTTTATTTTAAATAAGGTTTTTTAAACCTTATTAGACTCTATCTATTTGATATTGATTCGAATAAGGAGTTTCAATCTTACTACACTCCTATTAGAATATGGCTTTATAAGTCTATAAATAGACATGGTCTATTCCTCTTGTAATTGATTCGAATTCGACATAGTGAATTTTCTTCTCCTCTGCTCGCGGTTTTTTCCCGAAACAGTTTCCAAGTAAAATCTGTGTGTTCTTTATTTTTATTTCTCTTTTCTTTGCAATATATTTGTCATTACCGACGTTATATTTTTCACAGTTACATTGTAATTAAACTTAGTTGAAAATGAATAAGCTGATGACAACTTGATATGTTTGTTTAGGTGTTGAATGACTAGTTTAGGTGGCTTGTTTATGTGCACAAGCAATGTTTTACAAGTTACTAGGCTACTTAGTGGTAGTAGGTAGTATTTGGTGTTGTATTTGACTATAAATGTATTGTTTTCTTATTGAACGAGTGAGCAAACATGTGCTAAAACCCATAAGCTCCCTTGCTGCACATTTGTGAGCAAGTAAAATATCATACTTCCTTGTTCCGTGTTCTCTTTTCTTCTTTTTCTGCTGTCAAAACCCCAACAAATACCTAATGAGAAACAGTTTGTGGTTCTAGTTTAGTGAACCTTGGATTGATGGGTTATGCAAGTCTGAAACAGGAGTTGCTCCCAAATGACTTTACTTTGTGTAAATGTCTTTATTTCCTGGCCGTTATGCTTTTGAATATCTCATATGATAATCTACTTTCACATTCATCTATCTGTTAATGGCTCCAACATATTGCTAGCAACCGATTTTCGTACTTTCTGTACAGATGAAGATGTTCAATTGTGAGGTTGGATATGTTTGCGTTTTGCTTCAATGCCCAGATCATAGGATCTAAAGCTTATGTGTACAGTACGTCCTGCTCAATTAATATTAACTTTGCACATTAATCCACTCCAGGCAGCAAATCATCAGCTGCTTTACACATTAGTGAGTTGCACCTCGACTTTTCAGGTTGGATCAAACAGGATTCGGATCACACAACTCTTAACATTATTTGGTGTGCTCTCCTTTGGTAATAAGATGATATAACACCAAGGGTTCATGTTGTGCTGGTTTGAGGATAAGACTAACCATCAGCAGGAAATACAGAAAGGGCTAGTGAAGAACTAGCTTATATTTACAGATTCCAATCTCAAATATATATTTGGGTATAACAGTTCTATTTGGAGATAAATTGTTGATGTGATATTGTGGATAAAAAAATTCTGATGTTTTGCATTGTATACGTTAATCTACAAAGGTGTGGGTCAATTACAAGATGCTAAAAGAAAAGGAGATTTTGCTTCAGATGCTCCATAATGGCAACTGTAGGCTCGTTTCTTGCTGATAAAAATATGACGATGAGCAACGGCCACTAGCTACGGACAAGATCAATGCTTTCTCCACGTCTTTACTTGTTTTCCTTTTGATCAAAGCTATTACATATTCCATAAAGGTTGCATCACAAGGTAAGATGAGAGCTTTATTGACTGATAGACCAAACTCTTCTTCAGCCAAGTTGAATAGTTCCATGACTATTTCATTCTTGAGATATTCTAATGGAAGCACAAAGCGTTTCTGATCCACACTGTATACGACAAAATGGCCGTGCTCAACTGCTGTCGACGTGCTGCAACTGTTTGCGTCAGTATCTGATGTGGCACTTGGTGATGTGATCCTTTTTCTCCTGATTGCAGCCATTTTTTGCCATTTTCTTGCTAACTTGATAAGCTTCTTAGCACTGACCATCGTGCTTTGCTCTAAGGTTAATAGGAAAGAACTCTGAGATGAAAGGAAAAAGAGGGAAGATTTAGGTCTTGAAACTCTTCTGGATATAAAGCAATGGAAATTTGATGAATATATAACCAGAAGGTGAGAGACAGTCCCTTTAATGAATAGTACAATGCCGGTATTCATTGGAAACAAAGACATGTGGTAGGCAGATATGTGTAGTCTGCAATGTGACCATGTTTGCTTTTATTGGATGATTAACCCCCAACAAAGTTGATCATATTTAGAAGTTCATATATACATCTTTATGTAACTTCCAAGTGGTTTAACAACAATAAGGTCCAGTAATTTCTGAAACAGATTTTGCCCCTAAAAGACTGTTTATCTCTAGGCTGTTATGCTTTAAAATTGTATTATGTCTAAATCTACTTTGCATTTATCTGTCTGTTAATTGCTTCAAGAGATTATGGGGTCAAATATAGGGTTAAATCTATTTGAGCTGCCTTTACCTGATAACTATTATAACTGGATAGAGATATGGTAAAAAGACCTTTTCAATTCCACTCAATTTCGAATTGAGAAAATTAATCCTTCTAAAAAAAATCAAAACAATTTATTTCCTATCAATTTCGAAGATTAGAAATTACGGACAATTAATCATAGAGTTAATGTTTTCCAACGATTCTACATGACTTTGATTGAAATAATAAAAAATTTAGCTGTCATTGTTTATACATTCTATCAATTGGGTCCTAATTTAACAAATTTATCCAACAGCATTTATGTAAATGTTGAGGTTAAATTTATTGAATTTTCCTGATATTGGCTATGAACTGAGCCTGCATGCTTCTTCACAACCATCTTCTTCTAAGCCAGGTAAATCTCTTGAAGATTTAGTTGAGCCTTTCGCTAATACAGCTCAAAGTTTGCAAGCAAACTTCCAGAACATAGAAAATCAAATCAATCAACGCATGGTTTTAGTGTAGCAGATTAGAATCTCAAGAAGTTTGTCGTAGCCATTTTTTTGAAAAACGGGAATCGACTTGGGTTTTGAAAACGAAAAAAGGGAGTCGCCACCAATCTTTTATTAGGTGTGATCGGATCACCTTTGTTTTAATAAAACATTTTGATTTACTAAAATAATGTTTTTGGTCTACGAAAATTTGAGAAAATAGGTTCGGGAGTCGGTTACGTGCGAGAAAGGGTTAGCACCCTCGTCACGCCCAAAATTGGTACCGAATTGATTAATTAATGCCCCAATGTCGAAGGTTGAAAATTTTGAAAAGAATTTAAAAATCGATCTCTTTCTGAAATATTTTAGTTTTTCTCGAATTTAATATCAAGATGTTCTTGTTCCGAAGGAATAAAATATCACATCCAGTACATAGGACACAATGATTTTAATCTTCAAATCCAAGATCGTCTCTTAATTCCAGAGACTCGCGCATTAAAATATCAAAAGGATATTCGATTGTTTGGCCAAGCGAGAGAACTGAAACCCAACACATAGGGCACGATCTTTCGAATTTCCGAACACAGAATATTGCCTTATTTTGAAAATTTTGGTTTTTGGATGAAATTGATAAAAAAAATTAGGTTATGTTTTAAAGAAATGTTATTCAAAACGTGAATAGGGTCATGCGACGAATAATGATAATGTGACATGAATTTAGCATAATAATAACAGGATACACGCGATAACATCGGATCGTTAATCTAAAGTATTAATATGCATAAATGATAATAACGATAATAAAACAATAATATAAATAATAACGAAGATGATGATGTCGAAGATATGGAAACACGAATATACAAATCATAATACATGCAGGAATAATAGTCGCATGGTTCATACGACCTAAACATTAATGTTAATAGTTGAAAAAAAAATGAATTAAACAATTTGTAAATAACTAACACATGCAATGATTTAAAATGATGAACAAAACGATTTTAAGCAAAGAATACATAATAGAAAATATGTGAAATAATTTTAAAACGGTGTCAAAAATGTACGATATATATATATAGTTGAATAAGAGTGATATACAAAAATTTGAACTAAATGATAATAATATAAGTAAATAAAATTAAGAATAAATAGGTCTATAATTTTTAAACTAGTTGGAGGCTGACTTGAAATCTGATTAAAACAGTGAGGGCAGAAATTGTAAATAGATAAAAAGACGGACGGGGACCAGATTAAAACACGACAAAAATAATAGGGTAAGCTCTTTAAAATAACAAGTGGAATGCGAATGGGGTTCAATCAACAAGCATTGAAAAGGGGAGGGCCAATTGCGCAATTATCCCTTTTAAGGGATATGCGCGGATCCCCCCTTTTGCGTACGACACCGTTTCATCAACATTTTTTAAAAAAAAAAAACAAATCCAGCCCTAAACCCCGTTTTATTTTGAAAAGAAACAGCAGCCCTTTGATTTTGGTTTCCTCTCATCTCTCCGTTTCTCCCCCTTTGCACCTTCTCGATCGATCGGCTTTCAAAGCCGTTCATTGCGCCGCTGCAACACCATCGGATTGGTGGCCAGCGATATTCCAAACGGTGAGCCTTAATTCCGTTCCGAAGCCCTTCGATTCCCTGTTTAAGGCGTCCCGAAATCGATCCCCTTCAACCCGTTCTTTGAACCAGATGGCAACGATGGCACAGGCTTCTCCGACGACTGGGCTTACGCTGTCGCTCGTCGCACCATCATCGCCTCTGATGGCTGGCGAAACAGAACGGTGCTTTTAGGTGAGGGTCCCCTCCCTTTCTCCTCCGTTTTTTAATTCCGTTTATAAAGTTTTTTTTGAAATAAAATAAAAGATAATAACAGAACATATCAAAAACGAAAATAAAATCCACCTTTTAGCCTTTTCTCTTTGGATTGCTGATATTCGTGAGGTGTTCGAAAGAAAAGAAGAAAAAGACTCTTTTAATCTTTGCTTTTTTTTCTGATTTATTGTGGGTGTTCCTAAAAAACAGAAAAAATGATACAAGATCCGTTTGCTTTTTTTTTCTTTGAGTTTACAATGGTTTTTGGTTTTATAACCGATCTATCTTTTTGCTTTTCCTCTTTTCTGATTTTCTTCCTTGCGTTCTCTGCTAGTCTCGTCGTTTTGCTCTTGTTCTTAGTTTTCTGCACATGTTTTTTGATGGCAGAGGCGTGCAAAGTGGAAGACAGTGGTATGGGAGGCTGCATAGTCAGGAGCATGCGGGCGACGAACAAGGCATGGGGAAGGGCGCGCACGGGAGGTCGAAACGACGTGGGAGCGCGTGCAGTGGCAGATGGCGCGTGGGAAGCCGGAACGTCATGGGTGCACGTGTGTGGGACACGCGCGGCGGCGCTGGAAAAATAGGACCCTAGGGTTTCTGATTCTGCCGGGTCTTTGGGCCGCTTAGGGTTGGTTATTCGGGTTTGGGCTGTAATTGGGCTTTGCGGATTTGGGCTTGTAAAAGGGACATTTAGACTATTTAAGGGTCTGTTTTATTTATTGGTTTTTTTTCTTTAATGATTTTGTTTAATACTTGATGGGCCCGGGTTTTGTAATTGGCCGAGCAAAAATTGGTTATTACAGCTGCCCCTCTTTGCTCATTGTCGTGAAACGAGAATAGAGCAAAGACAATAAAAGAACCAATTTTTCCCGGGCTTAGCTAAGCCTTGACTTCTTAATCCGCATCTTCTTCAAACAGCTTCAAACTTCACTATAACTCTTTATTTTGATCCATTCTACTGGTGGTTTGGGGTGATAAGGATTCAGAAAGAAGAGATCTGTAAATTTGATCTTCTCGCTGAAACTTCTCGGGAATAAGGGGTGCTAGGAATTCAGAAAGAAGAGATCCGTAAATTTGATCTTCTCGCTAAAACTTCTCGAAAATAAAAGGTGATAGGAATTCAGAAAGAAGAGATCCGCAACTTTGATCTTCTCGCTGAAACTTCTCGAAAACAGGAGGTGATAGGAATTCAGAAAGAAGAGATCCGCAACTTTGATCTTCTCGCTGAAACTTCTCGAAAATAAAAGGTGATAGGAATTCAGAAAGAAGAGATCCGCAACTTTGATCTTCTCGCTGAAACTTCTCAAAAACAGGAGGTGATAAGAATTCAGAAAGAAGAGATCCGCAACTTTGATCTTCTCACTGAAACTTCTCGAAAACAGGAGGTGATAAGAATTCAGAAAGAAGAGATCCGCAACTTTGATCTTCTTGCTGAAACTTCTCGAAGATAGGAGTTGATAAAAATCGTATGTTCCCAATCTGCTTCTGCGATTTCAGGACTGCCGGAGCTGCTATTTTTTTTTTCTGATTTGCCCTACTCAGGCAGGCAAGATCTTTGAATTCACCATTATTGCGACAATGTCCCCTAGGGGACCTGTGCTGTAAAATCAGTTTTGTGTTCATGTTTATGCCAGATGGTTAAGATGTAATGATCAGAATGAATCTAGTACTCCCAACTAAATGTGTATGAATGAATGCATGAGAATGACCCTTGTTACTGTTTGGGTTGTCATTGCTTGTGGCTCAACAAGGTTCTATCGCCGATGCGTTACGATGCTGTAACACCCCTTACCCGTATTCGATGTCGGAATAGGGTACGAGGCATTACCGGAATTACAAATTTATTTATCAGACATTTTATTTCATCTAGCATTTATATTTGAAACCAATCAAAATCAAACATATTGTCCCTTAAACATATTTATTTTTCTCATTTCATGTCTTACTTGAATTTATTTCTCGTCTCAACATATTTAATTACCTTTTATTTACATATTAAAGATAATCACATATTTACATGTCATGATAAATATCATTCTCTTGCCGTTTATTCATAAACATAAATTAGTTAATTCATCATATCAATATTTCACATACTATCAACTTATTCTTTATATCACATAATTAAAGTTATACGAACTTACCTGGCTAAATTTGCAGAAATACCAAGATTTAAGGGTATTTTGGTAATTTTTTATTTTCATCGATTTTCAACCGATCTTAATCTAAATTAATAATTTCATTCAATTTTGCAATTTTCAATAATAAAATAATCCATTCCATGTAAATTGGTCATTTCCAACATTTTTACAAAACTAATCATAAAGTTTTACTTTTATTCAATTTAGTCCCTGAGCCTAAAACATTACAAATTAGCCATGCTAGCTGAATAGTCATACATATTTTCCTCCTCCTCCTCTCCATTCCACATCCTTAATGTATATAACATGCTATAAGTAACATTATCAATAATTTCATTAATTATTCATAAGTATATTCAAAACTGTCCATTTGAGTTATAGTCACTAAATTATTTATTTCCAGAGCTACAGAACTCCAAATGAAGAACCGTTAATTTTTCCTGAAACTAGACTAACATATCTTCTTGCCATAAAATTTTCAGAATTTTTTATTTAGCCAATTAGTACAGTTTATTCTTTAAAGTCACCCCTGTTCTACTGTCTGGCAGTTCTGACCCTTCTTCACTAAAAATTAATTATCTTTTTATATAGAATTCAGATAATGTTATAGTTTATTTATTCTAAAACTAGACTCATTAAGAAATCTAACCATATAAATTATGTTCCCAAATTATTTTTATACAATTTTTGATGATTTTTCCAAGTCAGAACAGGGGATCTCGAATTCACTCTGAACCAGTCTTACCAAAATCTAAATATCTCAAAATACAGAATTTATTTTCTTTCTCTGTTTCTTTCATATGAAAATAGACTCAATAAGCTTTAATTTCATATCTCACTCAACTTCTAATTCCATTCCTACCATTTTTGGTGATTTTTCAAAGTTACCTTACTGCTGCTGTCTCAAAACTGTTTTCTTATAACTCATTTTACAATTTAATCCTGATTAAGTTTACTTATTTTCTTAACTTAATTCATACTTGCTTCTTCTTAAATTCCTTCCATATTCAACTTGACTATCTAATATTCATATTAAAACTTTAATTCTAATTTCTTCCAAATTAATCCCTCTAACACAGCTTATAGCATACTTTACAATTTAATCCTCTTACTAATTCTAACTTAAATTTCATTCAATTTAATCCCTGATTCATCTTTTTCTTCAACATCAACTACACTTGAAAACCTAAAAACTCTCAAAATATCAACTTAGTTTCATCAAAATCTTGCTTTAAAGCTTCTAAAACATCAAAATTAAGAGAATAGGACTTGATTGACTTACCAATTTAAACTTCAAGCTTTAAATCCCTAGTTTTTCCTTTTTCTTTTCTTTCCTTCTCCCCTGTTTCGTATGCTCTCTGTTTCTTTTGCCTATTCTGTTCTCTTTCCCCCCTTTTTTTTTTCTTTCCTTTTGTTTGTTTATATATAATAATATAATATAATAATATAATAATATAATAAATATAATATATAATAATAATCCTTAAAAATCTCAGATTTTTCTATGTTATACCGCCTCACTATACAAAATGGTATAATTACCATTTGATCCTTCATAATTTCTTTTAATCTATAATTAAACTTTTACTTTCATTTTAATTTAGTCCTTTTCATTTAATTTCCTACCCAAACGTTAAAATTTTCTAACGAAAGTTTAATAATAACTTAATGACACTCCATAAATATTTTTAGAAATATTTATGGCTCACTTTATAAATTCGAGGTCTCAATACCTCGTTTTTGGCCCAATTTTTCTAATTAATTCTTTCAGTTCACAAAATTCACTAATTTTAAAATATTTCTAAAATCACACTTAACTTATAATTATCGATTAACAAAATTTTCTAACTTTTCGTCAGATTTAGTGATCTCGAATCACTGTTCCAACACTATTAAAATTGGGCTGTTACAGATGCTCTCTCATTTAGCCAGTATTTTTTTGACAAAAAACCCCAAATAAGTGACCGTTTTTTGCTCGGAAAGCTTGCCCAGAAAGCTTACCCCGCTGTAATTTTGGAATCCCTTTCTGGGACATAAAGTTTATACCTCCTACTGCAACTTCAGGAGAATGACGTTTGGTTTCTTCCAACCATTTCGCTCCGACTCTGAGGTATGGTATCATGATTTCATCGTGTACATGGGTCGGCATCGCTCGTTATTTGTCAAGGTCGTATCACCGACGAAATTTCTTGTCTTTGTTCAACCAATAAAATGTTCAAAAAGATAATCATTTTCCTTCAACATTTTCGAACCTTAGACTGAATGAGTTCTGAACAATAGTCATGTTTCAGGTCATTGTATTATTCAGAGGCTTTCGAAGTAATGTGTGAAACTTCTTTTATAAAAGTACTATTAGTCCTCAAATCGTTATTTCGATGCAAAATGCCCGAAAAAGATTGTGACAATGAATAAGAAGGAGATTGATTGGGGGAATAGCTCGAAACAAACAAGTTCGATCAAGACTAGCAAATATAATCAAGAAGGAAATTTATTGGTGGACAATCACAGATAACGAATTAAAATGGGTAAAATGGAAGCTAGGTGCCCCAGATATCGCCGCCCGAGCTCCTCTGTTTCAACTTCTTGAGGACCATTTTAAGCTCCATATGTGTTTAAGGGATCAGGAGTACTTTGTCGATGCCCGAAGATGTAACATACGTCTTCATTGTTATTTCAGCGTAGCGAGACTACCGTATGCCCCATTTTTTTTTAAATTTGAGCTGCCCTTTTCGGGTTTTCAACTCAAAACCCCTTTGGTCTCAAAGCGCCCTTTGTAGGTTTTCGCCTTGGCCTCTCCTTTCTCTTTCTTCCTTTTTGCTGATTTTCTCCCTCTCTCTCTTTTTCTTTTTTTTTGTTTTTTTTTTGAACTTGAATTCTCCAAATTGGGCAAGTCCCTACCATCCATTTTGGTCAATATTCATGCTTCTCCAGAATAGACCTTCTTCGCTTCATGAGGTCCTTCTTAGTTCGGTACCCGCTTTCTTCCAAAGTCCCTTTTGCATGGAAGAAATCCTCTTCTAAGATCTATCGTGAAATTCTCTAGGGTGAATCATTTTTGTTATGATCTCGCATCATCCGAGCGTGATAGATAACTTTCTTTTCAAATTCACCTGATCGTATTAGATTGGATCTATTTTGCCTCATCTAATTTCAATTCCAACAAAATTTTGACTCCAGTTGGCAAGATCGGTAAGGAATGTGTTGCCCCGCTGAAGTTCCTGTTGCCCCGATGAAGGTTCTAACCAACGCTCTAAAACATAGAGGGTAAATGGTAACTTCTCTATGTCAACCTTTACAAGTCTCAGTCAATTTTTGAGTGATTTTTGGTTGTCTTCAATACATTGGTAAGGTGCCTGATTCTGGAACAGACTGTAAAATTTTTTTTTGACATTGCGCAATGATGTTAAACGTGTTTTTCCTGGCGTTCTTCATTGTCACTTTTTGTTTTTCGTTTTTCTTCATCCTCTTTTTTTTGCTTTTTGTTTTCGTTTTTCTCTCTCTTTTTTTTTGCATCTGATCTTGGATATTTGACGACTGCCGACTTTGTAACTTTGGCATATGAAGCAACCTTCAGCCCCTTAGTGAAGTATTCGATAACTGCGAAGATGTATTAGTATTGGTAGGATACCTTTGACCAGGTTGGTCCCGTAACATCCATGCCCCCTCATATGGAGGAGGCCCATGAGTCTTGTCTTCTTTGATTTGGCGTTTGATGTAACTTTCCCTTCTGGGTAGACCAGTAGCTCAAACTTCCAAGTTTGGCAACATCCCAACGTTTCAGTAGTCTGTCGTGTCTTGACATGATCGTGCAAAAATATCTTGGAATTCTTGAAAATAGCTCAATGATGTCTCGCCTTATTTCTGTGGTGGACTAGGGTTTTTTTTTTTTTTTGCAACGTCCACTGACCCTTTTTACAAGGTAGAGTCTATTTTCGCTTATTCTACCATCCTTAACAAATCAAAAGATAGGTTACAATCTCTATCATCTTCAAAGTCTTGAGATCCCTTAGACCCATATTTCACTAAAAAGAGAGCCAGTAACAGCGTTGCTCGTGTCATTGATATCTGGGGACCTATCGTGTGTGTAAAGGTAGAAAATCTAAAGAATAAATTATTCTAAAGATGATTATTTATATGATATGGGCATGAATAAAAAAAACAATGTAAAGCATGAAAATATTTACCTAGAAAGATGCATTTCATTAAAATAACAATTCTGGACACAAGCCCATTTCACAAAAGATTCTTATTGCTCTTAGGCTTTTAGAGAAATTTGCGCGTTTGGACATTACTCCGAGTTAGCTCTAAAAATACACGTCTTTTCCACAGCCCTATTGTTCAAAACACTCTCAGGCTCATGTTTCTGCATTTGGCATGTCATCCAACTTCACAATACCCATGCCAATGAATCTTTCCACTAACTTCTTGAAAGCCAGGCAATTTTCTAATGTAACCCCAGCGTGGTACTCACACTGGGCATTTGGGTCATACCATTTTGGATAGGGAGATTGCATCGGTTTCAGGTAGCGAGGAGCCACCACATGTGCATCAAATAAATCCTGATAGAGCTCCTTGTATGCCATCGAGATGGGCGTGAACTGGAGCCTTCCCGTGTTAGCCTTTGGCTTGGAATCTTGTCTAAGGGAACCTTGATGACTGTAGTCACCGTCCTTGGCTACCTTATTGCTATTAGTTATGAAGAGTTCTCGACATACCTACTCGTACTACCCATTTCCTTTTCCTTCTTCTTCAAGGTCTTCAATATCCACTCCATCCTTTCTTTTGCCCTTGCCCGAACAATCGGTTTGGCTGGATTATCCTTAGGGTTAAAACACGAGCCCATAGGGAAGCTTGACGGGGTTGAGGTATTGGTCTGACGTTGGGGTCCGATAATGATGGGTGCCCCTCGCGACTGCGTGTCTGGTTGAGTCGGGATATTCCTCGGGGAATAAACAATTTGTTCACCATCATCCACACTGCTGACAGCTGGGGCACTTCTTTTTTCAAGTAGTTGGGTTAACCGGCGCATCATATTTATTTGATCTTGCATATCCTGCTGAATTTTGGCCAACTGTTCTTGCATCAATATTTGACTTTGCTCTAATCTCTCCAACCTTTGTTCCATATCTTCTAGGTTAACTGGAATAATTTCACCTAATTAGGGTTTTTCTATAAGTTTTGATGCATGCAACATGATGTAATACCGATGCATAAAATGCAATGCAAAATGCATGAATGCAAAAGAAAGAGAGGTGCTGATTATGAATTCCATTCCATTAGAAGAACTTTTCTAGAAAATAAAGCTCTTTACATAAAACGGATTACATATACGGTTTTGTCCTCATAGTCCAAGCAAAACACCAATTTCTTCCTTCGTGACCGGAGATCATGGCCATATCTTGTGCGCTTTCTTCGTAGATGCCCCTTCTAGCTCTTTGTGGCTTGGTTCAGGCCGTATCTCTTCACTCGTTTATCCTCTGTGATCGTTCATAAGCTCCTTTAAAAAGTCTGAGGGTGACGACTCTTGAATAATCCTTGTTGGCTTGAATCATCGAGCAAAGTCTTGTATTCTTCTGTGGATTACCAGTCTTCTCTCGTTGTTTACTTGGACTATATTTGGGCCACCATATTATAATTCATTTTATCAAGAAATTTGGTTCCTTATGACAAACTCCTCTATTTAGCAACCGAATATTAATCAGCACCTCCTTTCTATGATGATGCCATGCAATGCAATCAAAACAAAAGAAAATACATTAGCACAGGAGTAATAAACAAAGTACCTATCCGGGTGATCACTAGGGTTTGACGTGGCTCTACCCAGGGTGGGCCCTTAAGTCTCTCTATATGTGGTTTGGTTCTAAAGCAAGGGTACCTGAACCAGCAGATTCCTCGATCCTCACCCATTATAGGCTCATATGGACCGAGTTCAGTTCAGGGGAATACATTTCCCTATGGCTGCACGGAGATACAAATCTCATGAAGACATAGGTACGTATGTATCTCGAAAGCGATCCACTATCTTGCACGGAGGTAAAAACCTCACGAAAGAGTAGCTTCTCACTCCCACTTAAGGGTGTGACCCGAGGGTCATGCAATGTGATGTAAAAATATTATGCGAGACTCGACCACACAATCAGATAATATGACGCAAGCGAATGCGATAAAAAGAATCACAATTTTTCAAATCAAAATTTTCAAACTTTCGACAAAGGACATAAAATAATCAGTTTAAGGCCTGACTCTCTTTTTGGGTCCCCAGTGGAGTCGCCAAGCTGTCGTAACCAATTTTTTGAAAAAATGGGAATCGACTTGGGTTTTGAAAACGAAAAAAGGGAGTCACCACCGATCTTTTATTAGGTGTGATCGGATCACCTTTGTTTTAATAAAACATTTTGATTTACTAAAACAATGTTTTTGGTCTACGAAAATTTGAGAAAATAGTTTCGGGAGTCGGTTACGTGCGAGGAAGGGTTAGCACCCTCGTCACGCCCAAAATTGGTACCGAATTGATTAATTAATGTCCCAATGTCGAAGGTTGAAAATTTTGAAAAGAATTTAAAAATCGATCTCTTTCTGAAATATTTTAGTTTTTCTCGAATTTAATATCAAGATGTTCTTGTTCCGAAGGAATAAAATATCACATCCAGTACATAGGACACGATGATTTTAATCTTTAAATCCAAGATCGTCTCTTAATTCCAGAGACTCGCGCATTAAAATATCAAAAGGATATTCGATTGTTTGGCCAAGCGAGAGAACTGAAACCCAACACATAGGGCACGATCTTTCGAATTTCCGAACACAGAATATTGCCTTATTTTGAAAATTTTGGTTTTTGGATGAAATTGATAAAAAAATTAGGTTATGTTTTAAAGAAACGTTATTCAAAACGTGAATAGGGTCATGCGACGAATAATGATAATGTGACATGAATTTAGCATAATAATAACAGGATACACGCGATAACATCGGATCGTTAATCTAAAGTATTAATATGCACAAATGATAATAACGATAATATAAATAATAATATAAATAATAACGAAGATGATGATGTCGAAGATATGGAAACACGAATATACAAATCATAATATATGCAGGAATAATAGTCGCATGGTTCATACGACCTAAACATTAATGTTAATAGTTGAAAAAAAAATGAATTAAACAATTTGTAAATAACTAACACATGCAATGTTTTAAAATGATGAACAAAACGATTTTAAGCAAAGAATACATAATAGAAAATATGTGAAATAATTTTAAAACGGTGTCAAAAATGTACGATATATATATGTAGTTGAATAAGAGTGATATACAAAAATTTGAACTAAATGATAATAATATAAGTAAATAAAATTAAGAATAAATAGGTCTATAATTTTTAAACTAGTTGGAGGCTGACTTGAAATCTGATTAAAACAGTGAGGGCCGAAATTGTAAATAGATAAAAAGACGGACGGGGACCAGATTAAAACACGACAAAAATAATAGGGTAAGCTCTTTAAAATAACAAGTGGAATGCGAATGGGGTTCAATCAACAAGCATTGAAAAGGGGAGGGCCAATTGCGAATTATCCCTTTTAAGGGATATGCGCCGATCCCCCCTTTTGCGTACGGCACCGTTTCATCAACATTTTTTAAAAAAAAAAAAACAAATCCAGCCCTAAACCCCGTTTTTTTTAAAAGAAACAGCAACCCTTTGATTTTGGTTTCCTCTCATCTCTCCGTTTCTCCCCCTTTGCACCTTCTCGATCGATCGGCTTTCAAAGCTGTTCATTGCGCCGCTGCAACACCATCGGATTGGTGGCCAGCGATATGCCAAACGGTGAGCCTTAATTCTGTTCCGAAGCCCTTCGATTCCCTGTTTAAGGCGTCCCGAAATCGATCCCCTTCAACCCGTTCTTTGAACCAGATGGCAACGATGGCACAGGCTTCTCCGACGACTGGGCTTACGCCGTCGCTCATCGTACCATCATCGCCTCTGATGGCCGGCGAAACAGAATGGTGCTTTTAGGTGAGGGTCCCCTCCCTTTCTCCTCCGTTTTTTAATTCCGTTTATGAAGTTTATTTTGAAATAAAATAAAAGATAATAACAGAACATATCAAAAACGAAAATAAAATCCACCTTTTAGCCTTTTCTCTTTGGATTGCTGATATTCGTGAGGTGTTCGAAAGAAAAGAAGAAAAAGACTCTTTTAATCTTTGCTTTTTTTTCTGATTTTTTTGTGGGTGTTCCTAAAAAACAGAAAAAACGATACAAGATCCGTTTGCTTTTTTTTTTTCTTTGAGTTTACAATGGTTTTTGGTTTTATAACCGATCTATTGTTTTGCTTTTCCTCTTTTCTGATTTTCTTCCTTGCGTTCTCTGCTAGTCTAGTCGTTTTACTCTTATTCTTAGTTGTCTGCACATGTTTTTTGATGGCAGAGGCGTGCAAAGTGGAAGGCAGTGGTATGGGAGGCTGCGTAGTCAGGAGCATGCGGGCGACGAACAAGGCATGGGGAAAGGCGCGCACGAGAGGTCGAAACGACGTGGGAGCGCGTGCAGTGGCAGATGGCGCGTGGGAAGCCGGAACGTCATGGGTGCGCTTGTGGGGGACACACGCGGCGGCGCTGGAAAAACAGGACCCTAGGGTTTCTGATTCTGCCGGGTCTTTGGGCCGCTTAGGGTTGGTTATTCGGGTTTGGGCTGTAATTGGGCTTGGCGGATTTGGGCTTGTAAAAGGGACATTTGGACTATTTAAGGGACTGTTTTATTTATTGGTTTTTTTTCTTTAATGATTTTGTTTAATACTTGATGGGCCCGGGTTTTGTAATTGGGCCGGGCAAAAATTGGTTGTTACAAAGTTGACCAAGAGGTGGTCACCCTCAAGGAATTAACTGATCAGCATAATAGCGAAGAATCGAAGTCGTTCGCGATAAAACCTTCTCTAGAAAGTTTCACCGAACCCAAAAAGGATGAGGAGAAAATTCTTGAGACTTTGAACAAAATCAAACAGAAAATAGAATATGAAGATATGAGGGAAGAGGTTAAGGATGAAATAATAGTACAAGATGAAAGTTATTTTGTTGAGACTATACACATTGATTTTATCTTTGCTCCAAATAACTTTGAGCCTTACGAAAAACCGATAATACTAGAATTTCTTCCACGAATTTTTAGTTTTAATACTCAATTTATTTTTAACCATTTTGCTCTTTCTACAGGTTATGTCAAACAACCACCATCCGTTCAACTCAATCATGTGCTTTTACTATTTTGAAATTATAACTGGATTTGGCAATGGTTGGTTAAAGAATCGAAGGAGGATTAAAACTTACTATTTTGAAATTATAACTGGATTTGGCAATGGTTGGTTAAAGAATCGAAGGAGGATTAAAACTCTAAATTGCATCGACTTCTAATTTATGCCTAATGTTTGATCTTATTAAGTTAAGGCATTATTCGAATCTTTATGTGGCAATATTTAAAAATGTCTTGTCAAAAAAGTTAAACAAAGATGCTTACAGAGAGGCAACTCCGTAGTTAAATAATATTTATTTATTCATTGCATTGCATATAGAACACATCTTTAGGTTCTATGTGCATTTGCATTTTCATGTGCATTAGTGTTTTTTTTCTTGAAGAAAAATAATAAGTCAAGCGTGATAAATGCTCATAATTCATATATTTTGGACCCTTATTGCTTCACTTTTCATTGCTCTTCAAGTAAAATTTCATGTTTTAACTTCATTTGCATGTTTAGTGTCACTTGTGCATATATTAACATTTTTATCCTAATTTTATATGATTTAGTATTATTAATTTATTCAGTGTTTCATGACTTTAATTAGGTGCATATGAACTTGGGTTACAAGTTTGGTGACCAATGGAAGTGAAACTAATGAGCAAAAATGAGAAGTTTAAAATTAATATTTGATATTATATCCTATATTTGACCTCAAAGTCGTTTTATTTGGTTTAGTTGTTTTTCTATTTTTCATCGAAATCAAGTGTAACAAAAGAAAAGTTTCTACAATATATCAAGGGAGCAACTTTGGAAATTTGGTGAGATCGTTATAATTTGTTATTTGATTTTTTCTCATTCCAATTGTCGATTTGAGGTAAGTATTTCTTTAGGTTGCATATTTATTTATATTAATTTCGTGCTTGAGGACAATCATAATTCAAGTGTGGGGGAATTTAATAAATGCATAATTTTCTATTTATTTGTAATATTTTTTACTTTGAATTATGTTATTTATGTTCTAAATTATTTTATTTATACCCGTAGTTTCACTTCACTATTAGCATATAGAGTTTGAATAAGGGAAAAATCATTTTCTGTGCTGCCATGGTCTATCTTATATGAAATAAATGTTTATCCACGTAATATAAGAAAGTGATGACCAACTAAGTTGTTGATGTATTATATATATTATATGTGTATATTATAAAATGGGATCAATTGCAGAGCCAAGGACAGGTAGGGAATTGCCTCACCTCATCAAAAAATTGTAAGATTATTTTATAGTTAATATATTAATAAAATTACATTTTAGCCCCTAAAATATTTATAATTTACTTTTAATCTTCAAAAAATAATTTTTGGCATTACCTTTATTGGATATGTTTACTTTGTTAGACAACAACATATATTGAACTTATAAGGTTCTATTTAATACCCATCTATCTTTATACACCATAGAATTTAATAGAAATTCACGTGTCATGTTTTTTGTCCTATTTTGTTTTTGGTGAACTATGACAATTGATGTTTCATTTCTATAAACAAACTTGATTTAGGGGAAAAATTTTGGTTTTGACCAAACAAATGCATGTTATAAAAGCCCATTCTCATAAAGTTTGTTGTATTTTCTACACATAAAAATTGTTATTAATAAACTTGATATTGATGGAATTAATGAGCACTTGTTACTTTTACAAATCACAAGATGTGTCTCCATTTGATTTTTTAAACATAATCAAATAACACTACAGAAATTCTTTTTCTTGTTTAAGTTTCTTCTATAGATAATTTCTCTTATTTAATTTATTGGACTATGTTGCCTTCAATTTCTTAACGTATAGTAGTGAAAGGAATACCAGTTGAAGGCAACCAATCCTCTTTACTCAAAAGGAATGACTGGATAGTGAATTTCATGGCAGTCGCTTTATCAATCTTGTGGTAACCCTTCCAATTAACCCTTCCATTAAGGTTAGCTCCAGGGCCACGGTTGTTATACTCAGCATAGTAGAGAGTTTCTTCAAAATCGACTTTGTCAGGTCCTTCAAATTGCACCCATCCTTCAGGCTTAATGAAGTCTCCCAATGTGGACTCCATGATAACAGTTGTAGAGAATTTCTTCCATGGCCTGCCCAAATATGTTGCAAATTTGAACCTCTCATTGAATAATTTTTGCTCAGGGACAATCCTGCAGTTTTGGATCACAGTACCAGTATTCTCATCAATGAAGTCCTTGCCTTGTGCAGTTATTGTGTTGAATTGATTATCCATTGGCCTCCTTACAATGAGCAATGAGTTTTGGATAAAGGTGGGAGAGTCACCGAAGATGAAGTCAATGGTTCCAGAGATGACGCAATTACGATAAAACTGGCGATTTGCTTGATTATACAAGGTGTCTTGGTAGGCATCAATCCTGCAATTGAAGAAGACTGACTTATCTGATTGAACACGAAGAGCCACTGCCTGGTGCTTTTTAGGACCAGCAGTGTTTTGGAATCCCATGGATTTGGCTATGAATCCATTTCCAATAGCAGCTGCACCATTAATATTATGAAATTATATTAGTATAAAATAACTATTACAAATGAAAATCATGATTAATTAATTTGCTTAAGTTGTCTTTTGCAATGTTGTAAGATTATATTTGGTTACTTTGTAATTATATGTTACTTATTTGGTTGTCCTACAAGACCTCCTTTCTATCAATCAAATAATTATCTTAATTGAGTTGGAAAAGAATGATCTAAGTCTTAGAAACTTACAGAAAGTGGCTGTTTGCCAAGTCGTAATTCCACCACCGTTTTTGACACCTTTGCTACCTGTGACAATAGTTTTTCTTGGGCCATCACCATACATAAGTATATTGGTGAATTGTTTGCCTACAGTGATGTACTCCTTATAGATTCCAGCCTTGATATAAATCACATGTCGGACATTGGAGTTCTTGGGAGCGGCAGCTAGAGCTGCAGCAATGGTCTTGAATTGGCCACTACCATCCTTGGCCACTACAGCATTCGGTTTCAAGTTGTTGTTATCAATCTTAGCCAAAAGATGACGGTCTTTAGTTGAGAACCATGGGGGATAACCATTTTTCTCGGCAAAAAGAAGTTTACGGGTATTAGTAATATTGAATTGGATGCCAAATTTGGGAAGAATGTGCACCAATTTTGTTACAATTGTCAAGGCATTGCATGTGAGTTCACTAGCATCAACAATACCTTTTTGTAAAGTTCCTTTCATGTCGTCATCATGTTCAAAACCATCCAAGCATGATTGTTGGTATGATATAACAGCACTCAACCAGGTTCTGAGATCGTTTATACGGTCATTAATGTTGCGCAGTTCATTACTAGTGACGTTAGAGTATGATGCTTGAAGTGAATCTATGGCATAGTTCATCATATCCTTACAATCATCTAAGGCCATCTTTGTAAGGCTATTATTCTTGACCTGAACAATCAAGGAGTCAGAATAGTTGATAAACTTCTTGACTGCTTCTTCAGCACCTAAGATAGCTTTGGCAATGAACTCTTTAGGATCAGTGCTATTAACTGACATAAGGGTCTTCTGGCATGATTTTTGGTAATAAGTAGATGAACAAAAGATAGAAACTTTCTTCATTGTTGGTGACAATTGGTCCTCATCATTGCCAGTCTGTTGAAATGTAATAGTAATTCCAATAATGACTCCCACCACAAGAATAAGCGAAACCCCAGCAATAATCACTTGCTTCGACATATTTGTTATTTTTTTTCTTTGCTGTTTTAATGAATATGATATTTCTACTTCGGGATGCTCATGGAGAGAAATATATGATTCCCAAAAGAAATAAGAAGGAGAAAACTTTTTTAAGGAATGAAACTTTCCTTCCCTTCCCTTCCTTTCTATTTGTATTTGTTTTTGTTGTGTGATGAAATTCATTATGCATGGCAATGGGTTTTATAGCAAGTGAGACCTTCTAGAATTAAAGTTCTTTACATAGAAAGAGAATACGATGCCTTCCTAGATTGTTGTGGATAGGTTATAACATAGTAGTTTTGGACAAAGTGTTTAACAAATTAATGGTTCTCATTAAATTTAAACAAAGAAAAGTTTGGGATTGCTTTTTGTTAAAGTAACAAATTTGTTTACCCTACCTTTTTGTTTAATTTGTTTTGGATGTTTTCTTTCTCAAGAAAAACAAGTTTAATTAAAAAAAATTGACAAAAGATAAACAAACCAGCCATATAACAAGAAACATAATACCTAAAACCCACCAAAATTCGCCATCGCAAAATAAAATTAAAATAAAAGATTAATTCAACTAAGCTTCATCACCACCATGCTTTGAAAACTAAGGGGTCCCTTATATAAAGAGTTGGCCAAAGCGTATGTCGACAAGTCTATCCCAACACTTAGGAAAGTGTTGGCATAGTGTTGGACAAATACGACCTTTATTTAAGGGTTGCCTTAGGCATGCATATCCCAACTCTTATCAAAGAGTTGGTCAAAGCGTATGTTGGCAAATCTATCCCGACACTTAGGAAAGTGTCAGCCCAAAAGTGTCATCTTAGGCTTATTTTGTTGTAGTAGAACTATGCATCGTAACTTTCACGAGAGCATTTGCCATATATTTTTTTAACTCTCCACACATTTGCCTACTGAACACAACCAATCTCATCTAGACACTTATCTGTTGCCTTAAAAATAGAGCACATAAACCATGGCCTTAGATTTTTATGAAGAACCCTAGAGACAATGGAAATTGAATTGGATTCAACATAAGTTTCAGTTTACCTATCCAACCAAATTCAAAGAAGATATCCAAAGCAATTTTGATTGAATCAGCTCCCCCCTCATAGCCAGAAACAACAAACTTTGTTGCTCATCAAAATTAAAGTAAAATTGAAAAAAAAGTCCAAATTATACAATGTGTAATTGTTGAGAGTTAATTTTTTTTGGAATCAAAACTAAATTGGCACAATGTATAAATGATGATGGTTAAAGCTACTATTATACTAATTTTAAAACTTGTTATCTTCACGTTACTAATTTAAAAATTGGTGACCAAAAAAGTTCAAATAATTTGGTAACCAAAAAAGAAATTTACTAATAGATAGGCGACTACCAGTGTAGTTTATGTAACACCCCTTAACCCTTATCCGTCACCAGAACAGGGTTACGGAGTATTACCGGACTTTTCAGATCAAATACGAACATTACATAATCATCTAGCATACACATCATAGTTTAATCATATTGTCCCTTTTATGAGCCTACGAAGCACAAAATATGTGTTGGAAACAAATCGGGACTCAATCGGGAATTCAGAGAATTTTTCACAAAATTTCAAAAATTTTCCTAGGTGCAAGGGACACACGCCCGTGTGGCTAAAGATGTAACAGCCCGATTTAGGGCCTAGTCGGGATAGTGGTGAAAGGCCACGAACCCGAGGTGAATTTATGAGTTTTTCAAGTTTATGCCATGTTTGCATGTTAGTATGAAAGTTTTGTAAAGCAATTTTATTAAGTTGAGGTCAATTGGTCCAAAAAGGACTAAATTGCAAAAGTTGCAATATATGAGTTTCTAGAAGATTTTTGCATGAAATAGCTTTAGAATAATAATTATGAGCTCTTAAATAGCAATTTGCCCAAAAATAAAATTTTGGACATAATTAACCTTGAGATGGTGTTAAATAAAATTTTTATGAGGAAGGGCATTTTAGTCATTTGCCTATTAAGTTATTAAAATAGGATAAAGATGAGAAAAATTCACTCATCTTCTTCCTTGTTGCTGCCGAAAATTTGGAGACACCATAGCTAGGGTTCTTCATTTTTTTCAAGCTCATAGTAAGTTCATCTTAGCCCCGTTTTTAATATTCTTCGTATTTTTGAAGTTCTCGTGTTATGAATTAGCTAATTTTAGCTATAAAATGAGCTATGATGCATGTTCAAAAATTTACCCTTGAATGGCATGCTTGTTAAATGATATTTTAGGGAAGTTTAAGAGAGTTTGATGTTAGATAAACATCTTTTCCTTAATGAGTTTCATGAAAAATGGTAGTAGGGAGCATTTTGTAATAGTTATAAAATTGGTCATACCTACTAGAAATAGTGAGAATTGATGATTGTTATAGAAGAGAAAATGATTCATCTAAGCATGAAGTTTAAGAAAGTTACATGAAAATCATTTTATGAGATAGGGGTAAAAGTGCAAATATTAGAAAGTATAGGGGAAAATAGTAATTTTGCCAAAATATGAGTTATGAGTCAATTTAGTCAATATGATTATTAATTGATCTATTTATGATTATAGATCAAGAAAAACGAAGCCCGAATCAAAACCGAGGCAAGAACAAAGTTGTAGATTAAATTGCATATCTACATACATTTTGTATATTGAGGTAAGTTTGTATGATTTCTCAGCTTTATGATTTTTATCATTAATTTTCTTAGTATAATGTATAATAATTGCATGAAATGATCATGTTATGTTCAAGCAAGGAAATCACGATAATCAGTACGAGCAAGTCCCGATTGAAGATGAATTTCCCCGGATACTCGATCTACCACACAAGTTATCATGTAAGTCTAAGGCAAGCTTGGCATTGACAAGTTATCATGTAAGTCCAAGGCAAGCTTGGCATTGACAAGTTATCATGTAAGTCCAAGGCAAGCTTGGCATTGACAAGTTATCATGTAAGTCCAAGGCAAGCTTGGCATTGACAAGTTATCATGTAAGTCCAAGGCAAGCTTGGCATTGAGCAAGTTATCATGTAAGTCCAAGGCAAGCTTGGCATTGACAAGTTATCATGTAAGTCTAAGGCAAGCTTGGCATTGACAAGTTATCATGTAAGACCAAGGCAAACTTGGCATTGAACAAGTTAGCAAGAGAAAGACTTCATATAAGTCCATGTCAAGACATGGCCTTGAAACCAAGATGAGATATTCCATGTAAGACCATATCGAGGATATGGCTTTGGTATCAAGTTATGTGGGTCGAGATTTAGTATCCTCGGTTATTCGCAGAAATTCATCGGGCAAACGAGTAAGTCAAAAAGGAAATATCAAGAAAGCTAAGAAAGTAAAGTTAGTATCAAGATGAAATTGAGTATTATTCATGTTATGAATGAGGAAGTAGAGATTATGATTATTATTATTAAAGTATACTAATCAATGTGATCAAGTGATACAGGTACCATGTTTACCTTACAAATATGAGAATGTTAAGTATCATAAGACATGTAAGAATCAAGATGAGTAAGTAAGCTTTATAGCTGAAATTATGATACCATTGTAAGCTAAATGGTTTATGTTAAGCAAGTATATTGATATGTGTTGTACATACAAACTTACTAAGCTATATGCTTACGTTATGATTCTTTCTTTCTATGCAGTCCCGCCAAGCTAACTCGTGGATCATTAAAGTCGGAGCTCGCAGCACACTATCAACTCTTATTTTGGTATAGCCAAGTTACTTTACTAAGTATGGCATGTATAGGAAGCATTCATTTTGTGTATATGCTTTAAGAAAGGCCATTGTATAGGCTATCAAGTTTATTATTCTTTTGTATTTGGCTAAGTGATTGGCCAAATTTGACTAAGTATGTATGTTTATTGAGATCAATGAAGCATGTAGTATTATTCATGAAAGATGGGTTGTTATTGCATTGTTGATTTGAGTTTAAGTATGATCTTCTTTTCAGGGTGGCAAATGGCTTAGTAAATAGCCTTTAAGTGCCGGCACGGTTGGACACACGGGCGTGTGTCAAGGCCATGTTAACCCTGCACCTTAGTATTATTAATCAGAATAGGCCACGGGAAAATCCCACGGCCGTGTGTGTGAGCTGTGTAAGACACACGGTTTGGACATGGGCGTGTGCCCAGACCGTGTTGATTTAGTCAGTATATCAAGGATTAGCACACGGTCTAAGCCACGGGCGTGTCATGGCCGTGTGAAATTAGTCAGTAGCTCCCCACAGTTTGAGGGCATGGGCGTGCTTAAGGGTACATGGGCGTGTTCCAAGTCACACGGGCGTGTGAACCCTACTTCAAAAATGAGTTATTTGATTTAGTTCCGAAAGTTTTCAGACATGAGTTTAAGGCCTCGTAGGCCCTTGTAATGTATGAGTTGACTAAGAAAGTGAAGTTTTTAAGTCGAAACGAAATTTTATAGCTCGTAAGTACATGTTTAAGTGAGTTCAAGCATGGTAATGTCTCGTATCCAAACCTAGCCTCGATCTTGGGTACGGGGTGTTACATTTAGTGGTATCAGAGCTACAGTTTAGTCGGTTCTAGGAGTAATGTAGCACGAGCATGAGTCTAGCTATACATGCCATACGTAAGAACGTTTTTATAATGATAGTGTGACGACTCCTGATGACTTAATTATGTTTATACATATAGTAAATGGATCCCGAAAGAGCTGAGGCGGATGATGTAGAAAGTAATGCACCGGCTCCTGTAGAAGGGACGGTGCCGCATGAGAATGAGAATAGACCCACTACAGTGAGTCAAAGAGGAGGAGAAGAGGCTAGAGAAGCCTTCCTCCATATGATGAATGTCTGGTATACAGAGTTCGTTCGAACGAACCCGAATGCACAACCCCCTCCACCCCCGCCTGTTCCACAACCTACTCAAGTAGCCCCTCAAGTAGTAGAGGTGGTAAGAGGAGGTAAACCTCCAATTGATAGGATCAGGAAGCATGGGGCAGAAGAATTTCGAGCTAGAAAAGATGACGATCCAGAAAGAGCTGAGTTCTGGTTAGAAAATACCATCAGGGTATTTAACGAGCTGTCCTGTACCCCTGATGAATGCATGAAGTGTGTAGTCTCTCTCTTAAGAGATTCTGCTTACCAATGGTGGAACACCCTTGTGTCGGTGGTACAAAGGGAAAGGATTTCATGGGAATTCTTCCAAGAAGAGTTTAAGAAAAAAATATATCAGCCAGAGGTTTGTTGACCAGAAGAGGAAAAAATTTCTAGAGCTGAAGCAAGGCAAGATGTCAGTAACTGATTATGAGCGAGAGTTCATACGACTCAGCAAGTACGCTCGCGAATATGTGTCCACTGAGGCCATTATGAGTAAAAGGTTTGAAGATGGCTTAAATGAGGACATTAAGCTGGTTGTTGCTGTCCTCGAATTAAAAGAATTTGTTGTGCTAGTGGAAAGGGCTTGTAAAGTTGAAGAACTAGTAAAAGAGAAGAAGAAATCTAAAATGGAGTCTCGCGATTCTAGAAAGAGACAGTGGAACAAGTCATTCCAATCGTCATCCAAGAAGTCAAAAGATTTCTCTACTCGAACAGCTACTTCCACTGGATTTTCAAGAAAAGACAAGAGTAAGTAGTATGTGGGAAATAAAGCACAGACGACTTCAGTTGCAAGTGTTGGGAATTTTAGACCTGACAGACCTGAATGTCCACAATGTGGTAGACGCCATTTGGGAGAATTTCGAGCACATGAAAATGCATGTTTTAGATGTGGTTCCCAAGACCATTTCATAAAAGATTGTCCAGAGATGACTAAAGAAGAGAGAACTCAGAACCCGAGATCCGGGAGTAGTAGAACTATGCATCGTAACTTTCACGAGAGCATTTGCCATATATTTTTTAACTTTCCACACATTTGCCTACTGAACACAACCAATCTCATCTAGACACTTATCGATTGCCTTAAAAATAGATCACATAAACCATGGCCTTAAATTTTTATGAAGAACCCTAGACACAATGGAAATTGAATTGGATTCAACATAAGTCTCACTTTACCTATCCAACCAAATTCGAAAAAGATATCCAAAACAATTTTGATTGAATCAGCTCCCCCCTCATAGCCAGAAACAACAAACTTTGTTGCTCATCAAAATAAAACTAAAATTGAAAAAAAAAAAAAAAGAAGTCCAAATTATACAATGTGTAATTGTTGAGAGTTAATTTTTTTGGAATCAAAACTAAATTGGCACAATGTATAAATGATGATGGTTAAAGCTGCTATTATACTAATTTTAAAACTTGTTATCTTCACATTACTAATTTAACAATTGGTGACCAAAAAAGAAAAATTCAAATATTTGGTAACCAAAAAAGAAATTTACTAATAGATGGGCGACTACCAGTGTAGTTTATGTAACACCCCTTAACCCTTATCCGTCACCAGAACAAGGTTACGGAGTATTACCGGACTTTTCAAATCAAATACAAACATTACATAATCATCTAGCATACACATCATAGTTTAATCATATTGTCCCTTTTATGAGCCTACGAAGCCCAAAATATGTGTTGGAAACAAATCGGGACTCAATCGGGAATTCAGAGAATTTTTCACAAAATTTCAAATTTTTTTCCTAGGTGCAAGGGACACACGCCCGTGTGGCTAAAGAACACGCCTGTATGGCCATGGGACACACTCGTGCCTCAGGCCGTGTCTGATTCTGTGTATGACTTAGGTCACATAACCAGCCACACGCTCGTGTGCTAGGATGTGTGGTCAATTTATTTTTCAAAAATTAGGTGCAGGTTTCACATGGCCAGGACACATGCCCGTGTGCTAGGCCGTGTGTCTCACACCGCTGAGACACACGCCCGTGTCTCTGCCCGTGTGAATATACTTGGGCATTCTGTTTTGAAAATTTTAAGTTGCAGGGGACACACGGCCAAATCACACGCCCATGTGTTAGCCTGTGTCTCACACGGTCCAGTGACACCCTCGTGTGTCTGACCGTGTGGACTCAAAATGAACCTTAAACATCAAATTTACCTTTCTCTGCAACCTTGAACACCAAGAAACTCAAAAACCAATCGTTCAATCACTATAAAACATGATCAATTACCTTAAAAACATGTCAAAACAATTATCCTAATAACCTCACCAAAGTACCCTCATAAGTACTTCACATATATTATCAAAACAAACCATTAAAACACCATTCAAGCCAATTCTAAATTCATACCAATTTCAATTCAAATTAACCTATATTAAGATCATTTATACACTAACTTAAGCATACCATATTATAGCTTCAAAATAACACACATATTCATATATATATATATATATATATATATATAAGTAACCAATATCATCTTCTATCATTATTTACATCCACTTCCCCAAATAACAAGCATAAGACATCTTAGGTACATGCCGACACAAAAAGAAACATACGTCATCACGTTTTGAGTTCGGGATCATTGATGGATGCTTAGTCGGTGATCAAGTCAAATACCTACCCTGCGCACGGAAACAAACTGTACGCTGAGTATAAACTTAGTGGTATTTCTATAATCTGAATACTTAAAAGTAGATTAATAATAAAATAACATATACATTAAATCATACAATAACCATAATCATTCCATAATTCAATTCAAAGATAGATCAATCTTAACATATTCAATTCTCATAATTTACTATCTCAAATAGCTTTTCACAATTTAGTTCACAATTCACATGTCTCATTTTCATTTCACATTTGGTATTATCAAATACCATTTATAATATCACTTCATTTAATTTCCCCTATTAACACAACTCGGACTCTGATGGATACATGGATCTAACCAAAACACACTAGTTTGACACCTAGTGCCTCACCGGATAATTCGAAGTAATAAGTTTACACTCAGTGCCTCATCAGCTTAACCGAAGTAAATTGGTACCCAGTACTTCATCGAATTTATCTGAAGTAATAATTTGACACCCAGTGTCTCATCGACTCAAAGTCGAAGTAATCCCTGAACACTTCCAATCCTATGGCATGCCATTTATATCCGACTCAGCCCGATACAGCTAATAGAGTTTCAATCGACTTTTCGAATGCCACAATTATCCAATATTCAAATATCACATCAATCACAAATTCACATACATTCAATTTAATATCAAAGTTGCTAACACTTACCTTAATTTCTTACCATAAACATTTAAACCAAAATTCAAAAATTAATAATTAAATTCAGATTATATAAATACAAACCAGAACTTCTGAGCTACTCCTCATCGACTTTATCTTTTCCTATCTTAGTCGAGATTTTCGGCACAACGTTAGCTACGAAATTAGAACAATTAAAAATTCATCAATACAATACAATTCAGTTTCACATTGAATATTTAAATTTTTACTCATCATTTGCCTAAATTCCAATTTAGTCCCTAAACCTAGACTAACTTTATTTCTTCACAATTAATGCTATATTTTCATTCAATTTCCACTTTAAACTAGATTTAACTCTCTAATTTCACTTAAATCCCTAAATTTCAAAATTTTCACAATTTAGTCCCTAACACTCAAAACTTATAATTTATTTTACAATTCAATCCCTTTTTGGTTTCTAACTTAAAATCTATCAATTAAATCCCTAATACTCAAATTATTCAACATGGACAACATCTAAAAATTTAAAATTTCTAAAATTTCAACATAGGTTGAGTAGTATTTAATACTAAGATTTCAAAAACATAAAAATTACAAGAAAAATGATTAAATTGACTTACCAATTGAGCTTTGAACCTTAAAACCCTAATTTTTCTCCCTTTTTCTTTCTCTTTTCTTTCTTTTCCCCCTGTTTCGTTCTATTCTCTGTTCTTTTCTATTATTTTTCTTTTCCTTTATTTGTTTTATTTTAATTATATTAATATAATATAATAATATAATACATTTACTTAAATAATAAGTAAGTAATAATTACTATAATATATGTATATTAATGTTACACATGTCTCTGTCAATACCAAACACTTGTTAATTTTAGGTTTAATTCCTTATTTAGTCCTTTCACTTTTTCTCTAGTCTATAATTAAACTTTCACCCTATATGCAATCTAGTTCTTATACCTAATTACTCTTAATTTTAGTAAATTCACCTAATCAAAACCTAATTAATCACATAACAAACTTCGTAAATATTTTTAATAAATATTTACGAATCTGTTTTACGAAAACGGAGATCCAAAAGTACACTTTTCAATACCCGTGACTATCGGGTCATTACAGTTTACCCTTTAAAAAAAGAGAGACCTGAATAATATTCACATACCGGTACCAACATGTTTCGATGTACCGTTTCAGGTTTATCGATGCTTTTAAATATTTTTCATATATATATTTATAATCTATTTTTTTAGTTTTTTAATCAATTATATATTATTTTTATAAAAAATAAATTATTTATATTATATATACATGCAAATATATCTCAATTACATCCATATAAATATATTTATTTATAAATATAAGTTATAAAACTATTAATTAGGTTTAATAATTTAATTTAATAACATTTAATTTTAAATATAATTATAGAAAAATGAAAATGGTTAGGATAAAAAGAATTTAAAAACTAGTTTAAACTATCAAAATTCTGTACCATATACATATATTTGTACGCACGGTTACAAGCCAGTATTTACCAGAACAGGCCAACACACAGCAAAATTGTTGAAATGTACTAGAATTTTGACCAAAATGGAACACACATTACTTGGTACCAGTTTAGGATTGGTACGATACGTACCGGCCAATACGACCAATATCGGTACGGTACCGACTATCATGATTCACATTATTGTAGAATATAAACAAGTCAAATTCTACTATTAGTCTTTAAACTATGTATAAGTTGTAGATTTAGTTCAGATACTCTAATTTGGTCAATTTTAATCCCTGCAGTTTTCAAATTTTGGAATTTTAGTATTTATCCAAATAGTAACACCTAGATTTAATATGTCAAGTTTTGCTATAAGTCTCGTATTATACTTAAATTGTTAATTTAGTTTTTGCCATCCAATTTGATCAATTTTATTCTCTATAATTTTTTCAAAATTTGAAATCCCAATCTAATAGTTATTAAATTCATTAACTAAAATATCTGATTTTTTTATGACTATTATATGAAAATAGCAAGTTGATATGAGATTACACGTGATACTAAGTTTGTCGCATATGAAAATATCATAATTTAACTTTATTGAATTAATGACTATCATATAAGTTCAAATTGAAATTTCAAAAATCAAAAAGTATATAAACAAAAAAAAAATGTCCAAATTAAAATACAAAGACTAGATTCTTCGATTACACATGACAAGAATAGCACAGAAACTGATAGTAAAATTCAAGGGCGAATTTGAGGGGTAGGTAGGGGCCTTGGCCCCCTTCAAATGAAAAAGTCCCTTATAAGATGATTAAATTAAAAAATAATTTATGATAAAATTTCACTTTGGCCCCCCAAAATGAAAAAAAAATATGTTTAATCCCTTAAAAAATGATGAAATAATAAAAGAATACATTATAAAATAATGTTTTGATCTCTCAAAATTTTATTATTCAATTCAGCCCATTAAAAAAATTTTGAATTCGCCCTTGGTAAAATTCAATGTTTAATAACCAAATCGGTGATCGAATTAGTCAAACCATTAATTCCCAATTCAACTGTTGATCCAATAATAATTAAATAAATAATTAAAAATTCATAAAAAAATTAAAAAATATTTTTTATGAAAGTCGATTCAACTATCGATTTTTTTGTCTTGGTTTCCATTTTCTATTGTAATAGTTCGCTTAGATACTGATTCAACAACTTTATTTGAACTAATATTAAACGCATCATACTCGACCAGACCACCTGGTCCGAGCTACAGGATGTCACATTCGTTGCCAAAACAACTACAATAAATTATATTCCAATTCCATCATTAAACATTCATATACGACTGTTACATGCATCAAACATAATAAATAATCATTTCTGGGTCAAATATGAGTTTACGAAAGCTCAATACCATCCCGACGTCGAATAAGGGCTAAACTACAAAATTTTTAGAACTTCTCAGGTGGATGTCGACTTCCAAGGCTTGGTGTTGCGAATTTGGAGACAATAGTCAAGCTTCCAACCTAAGTACCAATTTGTAAAGTTTTCAAAATAAAATAGAGTCGACATCGCGACGTGGTAACCTGATGTCGCGATTCAGGGCGTGAACTAACCACTAAGTCTCTATTTTCCATTAATATCAACCTAGCATGGAACAACAATGTTTGGCCTTAAGGCTCCAATCATCCATTCAACATCAATAAACATGATCAATATACAACTGTCAAACCATTCATTTCTATGCATAGTTAAAACCATTTTCATATATTCACAATCCATTTACAAAACTTGACCATTTGTAACCTTAAACAAGGTATTTCTAGGTACATGCTACTTAATAAAAATGGAAAGAGTTATATAAACTTAATTGAGTCGAAAATGATAGTCCGAATGTTGACTTTAATTCTCGAGGCTTCAAATATTACCCATACCTACGCACGGAACAAATAACTTGTACACTAAGCTATAAAGCTCAGTGGTACTTTCATTATTGAAGATAACATAGCATAAGTCACATGGCCATGTGTCTAGCCCGTATGGCTCTTGAAATATGCTCTTTTTGTCCTTCGCTCGTTTTTCACTCCTTTTACTCTCAAATACTCACCTAAGTATAGAAACATGAATTCAAAGGATTATGTGAAAAATATAAAGTCGGTAATGACAATATATATTGCAAAGAGAAGAGAAATAATCAAGAACACACAAATTTTACGTGGAAATCCTTTCGGGAAAAAACCACGGGCAGAGGAGAAGAAAATTTACTATGTCAAATTCGAACCCCCAATTACAAGAGGAATAGACTATGTCTATTTATAGGCTTGTAAAACCCAATTCTAATCAAAGTAAAAATATATTATGCTAAATATATTATACTCATAAATACTAAATCTTCTAGAAAGAAGATATATTTTGTTTAACTTGACTTGCAAGCAATATCTTAGAATTTGGGTCACAAAACTCTAACAATCTCCACCTTGACACGAATTCTCAACAAACAAGTTCTTCATCGCGAACTCTCAACGAACAAGTTCTCCACCTCTTCCATAAAACCCCATTAAGGGTTTAACTTCAACAATGAATATCAACCAAGTCTAAGCAATGCTCAAACTTGATTATAGGAAGTGACTTAGTTATCATATCTGCAGGATTTTCATGAGTACTAATTTTGCTCACAACTATATCACCACGAGCAATAATATCACGAATAAAATGATATCGAACATCAATGTGTTTTGTTCTCTCATGAAACATTTGATCTTTTGTAAGGAAGATGGCACTTTGACTGTCACAAAATACTGTGCTGATTTGAAGGTCTTCATTGAGCTCACTAAAAAGTCCCTTCAACCAAATAGCTTCTTTACAAGCTTCAGTAATCGCCATAGACTCAGCTTCAGTGGTAGACAAGGCGACTGTAGTTTGCAAAGTAGCTTTCCAACTGATTGCACAACCTCCTATTGTAAAGATATAACCAGTGAGAGATCTTCTTCTATCAAGGTCTCCAGCAAAATCAGCATCAACATAACCAATGGCTCCATCTCTAGTTCTTCCAAACTGTAAGCAAACATCAGTAGTACCTCGTAAGTATCTTAAAATCCACTGAACTGCTTTCCAATGTTCTTTACCGGGATTTGCCATGTATCTGCTAACTGCACTGACTGCATATGATAAATCTGGACATGAACAAACCATAGCATACATGAGAGATCCCACAGCACTCGAGTATGGAACATGTGACATGTACTCAATCTCATCATCTGATTGTGGAGACAAAGCCGATGAAAGTCTGAAATGGACTGCTAAAGGAGTACTAACAGGCTTAGCACTCTGCATATTGAACCTGCAAAGAACTTTCTCAATGTACCCCTTCTGACTTAGGTACAATTTACTTGCTTTTCTATCTCTGAGAATCTCCATACCAAGTATCTTCTTTGCTGGTCCTAAATTTTTCATCTCAAATTCTTCACTTAGTTGGACTTTGACCTTTCTTATCTCTCCTTTATCTTTTGCTGCTATCAACATGTCATCAACATAAAGAAGTAGATACACAAAAGAACCATCACTGTTTTTCTTAAAGTAAACACAGCTGTCAAAACTACTTCTTTTAAAATCATGAGAAGTCATAAAGGAATCAAACCTCTTGTACCACTGTCTTAGTGACTGTTTCAAACCGTAAAGAGACTTTTTCAGCAAGCAAACATAGTCCTCTTTTTCTGAGACTATAAAACCCTCTGGTTGTTGCAAGTAAATATCTTCCTCAAGTTCTCCATGCAAAAATGCAGTTTTTACATCTAACTGCTCAAGCTCCAAATCTTGCATGGCCACAATACCTAGCAAAGCTCGAATCGAACTATGCTTCACAACTGGGGAGAACACATCTGTAAAGTCCACTCCTGGAATTTGACTGTAACCCTTTGCAACAAGCCTTGCTTTATATCTAGGTTCTTCAACTCTTGGAGTCCCTTCTTTCTTTTTAAACACCCATTTACAGCGAACAACATTTTTACCTTTAGGAAGTTTCACAAGATCCCATGTTCTATTTTTTTGGAGTGATTCCATCTCCTCTTGCATAGCACACATCCATTTTTCTGAGTCTTCACAGCCAACTGCCTCAGAATAATTAGACGGCTCTTGGTTTGCATCTATATCTTCAGCCACATTTAAAGCATAAGCAACTAGATCAGCCTCGGCATGCTTCTTTGGAGGTTTAATTTCTCTTCTAGTTCTATTTTTGGCAATAGAGTATTGTGGTGAAGAAGCAACTCTATTCTCAATTTTTGTTCTAGCTTGAGGAGTCGACTCTGTATTAATCTGATGCTCCACCTGCTTTTGATTTTCTTTATTGGAAGAGTCTTTAAGAGATAAGTTAGGTAGCATAGCAGTTTCATCAAAAACAACATCTCTGCTAATCACAACTTTTCTATTTTCAGGACACCATAACTTATACCCTTTTACACCAGCTTTATAACCAAGAAAAACACATTTAATGGCTCTTGGTTCCAATTTTCCATTATTAACATGAGCATACGCAGGACACCCAAAGAACTTTAAATCAGAATAATTAGCAGGATTACCAGACCATACCTCTTGTGGAGTCTTTTTCTCAATGGCAATGGATAGAGATCGGTTGATCAAAAAACATGCAGTAGAGGCTGCTTCAGCCCAAAACGACTTTGGTAAGTTGGCATTTGACAACATGCATCGAACCTTCTCCATAATCGTTCTGTTCATTCGTTCTGCAACGCCGTTTTGTTGTGGAGTATGACGAACTGTCAAGTGTCTCACGATTCCTTCTGACTTACACAGTTTATTAAACTCATCAGAACAAAACTCTAAGCCATTGTCTGTGCGGAGGTATTTTATTTGTTTTCTCGTATGTTTTTCAATCATAGTTTTCCAAGACTTAAACGCGGAAAACACATCGCTTTTCTGCTTCAAGAAGAATGCCCAAACTTTTCTGGAAAAATCATCAATAAAAGTTAGCATATAATTAGCTCCACCTCTCGAAGGCACTCTTGATGGCCCCCACAGATCAGAATGAATATACTCCAACGTTCCCTTCGTGTTATGGATTCCTCTGGTGAATCGAACTCTCTTTTGCTTCCCAAAAATGCAATGCTCACAGAACTTCAGTTTGCAAATTCCTTGCCCATCAAGAAGTCCTCTTTTGCTCAATTCTGCCATGCCATTCTCACTCATATGCCCTAGGCGCATATGCCAAAGTTTAGTAATATCATCATCTGACAAGGAAGAGGAAGCGACAGCTGCATCACCAATAACAGTAGAACCCTGCAAAACATATAACATAGCAGTCTTTCTATGCCCTTTCATCACAACGAGGGAACCTTTGGAAATCTTCAAAATCCCACTTTCAGCTGTGTATTTGTACCCTCTTGAATCAAGAGTACTCAATGAAATTAAATTTCTCTTCAATTCTGGAACATGCCATACGTCATTAAGTGTTCTGACAACTCCATCAAACATCTTAACTTTAATTGTTCCAACACCTGCGATTTTACACGAAGTATTATTTCCCATCAAAACAACACCTTCAGACACTGTTTCATAATTTGTAAACCAATCCCGATTGGGACTCATGTGGAAGGTGCAACCTGAATCAAGTATCCACTCCTCGCTCACTTTTAAATTGTTGACCGAAGCGAGTAGAAGTTCACCATCGCTGTAGTCTTCTACAACATCAGCTTCACCGGAATTTTTTGGTTGTTTTCCCTTTTGATTCGCAGCCTCCCTTTTAATCTTGTTCTGTAGCTTATAGCACTCATATTTAATGTGCCCTTTCTTCTTGCAGAAGTTACAAGTTTTACCTCTGTTTGAAGACTTTAATCTACCCTTAGATTTACCGCGAGGATTTCGATCCGGTGTCCTTCCACGATCATTATCAACATTCCGATCTTGTCTCCCACGCACAATAAGACCCTCTCCCTGGGAGTCGGGTTTAACCACAAGATGCTTCATCTTATCATACGAGGTCAAAGAATCATAAACCTCATCAACTGTGAGAGACTCGCGGCTATATAAAATCGTGTCTCTAAAGGTTGAATAAGACGGGGGCAACGAACAAAGTAGAATCAACCCTAGATCTTCCTTATCATATTGAACCTCCATGGCCTCCAAGTTTGAGAGAATTTCTTTAAACACTGTTAAGTGTTCGTGCACAGACGCACTTTCCTCCAAACGATGAGCATAAAGTCGTTGCTTCATATGCAACTTGCTGGTTAGAGTTTTTGACATACATATTTGTTCTAGCCTCTTCCATAATGCTGCGGCAGTCTTCTCCTTCATCACATCCTGCAAAATTTCGTTAGATAAATGCAGATGTAACTGTGTTAACGCCTTTCGATCCTTGCGCGTCTTATCTTCCTCCGTTAATGTCGAAGGCATCTTATCTACCCCTAACAGGGCTTCCTCTAAATCCATCTATGCAAGAACTGCCTGCATCTTTATCTGCCACAATGCAAATCTGGTGTTGCGATCCAACAGCAGAATTTCATACTTCAATGACGCCATTACCGTGATCGAGATGAAAACCCGGAAGCTCTGGTACCAATTTGTGTAAAATATAAAGTCGGTAATGACAATATATATCGCAAAGAGAAGAGAAATAATAAAGAACACACAGATTTTACGTGGAAACCCTTTCGGGAAAAAACCACGGGCAGAGGAGAAGAAAATTCACTATGTCAAATTCGAACCCCCAATTACAAGAGGAATAGACTATGTCTATTTATAGGCTTGTAAAACCCAATTCTAATCAAAGTAAAAATATATTATGCTAAATATATTATACTCATAAATACTAAATCTTCTAGAAAGAAGATATATTTTGTTTAACTTGACTTGCAAGCAATATCTTAGAATTTGGGTCACAAAACTCTAACAGATTAGGAGCATAAAATTCAACAATTTGCATAAATAATCATCCCAAAACGTATTAAGAACAGGATTAAAATATGTTACTTTCATCACTTATCAATAAGTTAACAGTAGCAATTTAAAATGATGTACATAATCCAAATGTCTACCAATACATATTCCCAATTGCAACACAATTACATTGACCATTTCCACATGAAAGGATAAATGTATCAAGTGTCAAACCAATTCAACTTTCAACGCAATAGAATGATCAACCCAATTACATATACCAAAACTTATCTTAAAGCATTTCATCTATCAATACCAATCCATAATTCAAACATTTATAACCTTAACATTTTGACATTCATTCCCATAGTCATGTTTCATCAATAGACCATTTAACATAACATTTGAAACCCTTTTTGGAATCTATTGACTCATTCGCATACATTTCGCCCCCAAGGCTTGTTTTCAACTATTATGCATAATAGGTTACATGTTTTTCTCAATTCATAGTCCATATACATGAATGAAATCAATTCCATAGTATTACCAATTTCATTTTCGGTATCACATATCAATTTACAATTTATAACCCTTATTAACCTGACTCTAACTTGGACTCGAATGGATACACGGATCATCCAACCAACACATCAATTGGCATCGAAGTGCGTCATCGGATAAACTGGAGTAGGGAAAACTGACACATAAAGTGCATATTGGCACACGAAACTTATACTGATGCACGAAGCGCATTTTGGCACACAAAGTGTATCCTGGCACACAAGGTGCATCCTGACGCATAAGCACATAGGCTCGTGCACAATTAAATCCTATGATATGCCAACTATATCTGACTCAGCTTGACTAGTTAGTAGGGTACTAATGTTCAATTCCAATTTACAATTCCGTACATAAACCATTTCTCAATCATATTCATAAACACAATCTAATTCATTGTTTATATACATGTATTTCATATTAAACAACATATTTCTATCCAAATTTCCATTTCACATATCATAATTCAAGCAATTCATGCCATTTTCCATTTTATTCATTTTAGTCCTTCATATAAATATCCAATATCAATCTTATTTAAAGCAATTTATACTATCACCATATGCTCACCTCAATGATCATTCATTCAATAAACATGCAAATGAAAACAAATATTTCTATCTCGAATTATAAAACTACAAATCAAGATTTTGCGTCACTGATCAATAATTTTAGCTTTTCTCTTTAAGGTTTCGCGTCGACGTTAGTTACGTACAGTCACAAAACATAAAACACTATCAATTTTCATCTAATTCATAATCAAATACTAGATCAAGCATATTTTGTAATTTATTCAATTTAGCCTCTAAACCCGAGGCAATTATAACTTTCGATATAGAGCTTCAAACTAAAATTCGATTTTACATTTATTCATTAGGGACCTTATACTTTCTATTCCTACCACAATTTCATAACATGTTTGTATTTTATTCAGTTTGATCCATAATGTAACAAAACTAGCAATCAAGCTTGTTAAACTTTACAGTTTAGTCTTTTTTTATAATATAAGCTTAATTTTTTATCAATTTCACACCTAATTCATCCAATTCTCAACAATGACAACTTATCAAAATTTCATCAATTGAACAAATTATTACATGGGTTAGCTAAATCAAGCTCTCATTATTTAATTTTCATAAAAAAAAAAGACTAAAGACTTACTTGAAATAAGTGACTAGATGGAAAACTAGGTTTCAAAGCTTTCTTCTCTTCGGCTACAATGGTAGACAGTTGAAGTGGAGAAGATGACCACTTCTCTCCACTTAGTTTTGGTTTATATAGTATAGTTTAATTATAATTAAACTTAATTAATTAACTTAAACTTAATTAATTAAACCTTAATCATCAACTCACTAAATATAATGTCATGCATCATCATCATCCACTATTACCTATTTAAAATTGATTTATTAACCATTTTAGTTCCTTAGATAATTGTTATTTAAGTCTCCCGAATAATTTTTTAATTAAAAATCTATAAGGATTAAAATTTTATAATTTAATCTCTGAACATTAATTAACCACATTTTCGACTAAATTATTTAACTAAATTTTAATATATCTCTATAATAACTTTGTAAATATCCCTATTTAATATTTACAAATTATACAGATTTCAAAACCTATTTCCTAACATCACTAAAAACTGAATCATTACAAATATACTAATTAATTTCTGATCCAACCAGTTTTTCCATTCCGGTTCGGGTAAAACTTGACCTTATATTACGAAAAAAATAAGAAATAAAAAATATGTGGCTGTCTTAAAAATGCTTATCTTTCCAAGTAACATGTTTAGTGCAACGTATTTAAACGCCACTTCCAGAAAACAAAACCGAAAACAGGGGATATTATCTCAAAAACAGAGGGAGGAGCTATGGCAGCCCTGAAACTGCCTCACTCTCCACGCCTAATTCATGGACGCCAATCTCTCGTTCCTTTTCCTGCATCCACCATGTTATTTCTAAAACCGCCTTCTTCGCCCCTTTCCAATTACAGTTTTGCCACTTCATCTGGTAAAAGTTTCCTTCTTTTTTCTTGTTCTTTTCACTGTTCTTCGTTATACAAGCAATTTTATTGATAAAGTACACTCTTTGAATTATATTTTACTTCATTAGACAGAACCCAAGTGAGCAAAATAGTTAATTCTTGCCTTCTCTCCTTGACTTGTAATTTATCTTTTGCATTCAGTTCATAATTGGGAAAAAATAATGCCAAATTTACTCATTTTTTTAATGCAAATTAGTGAAATTTAGATGTAGTTGGGTTTTTATATACCGATTTTACTTATTTGAATGGTGAAATTCTCTGCTATTTAGTTTAACTTTACATTTTCTTATTCGGATGGAGATTTCAGTTTAAGCAGGGAGATGGACTCTTTCAAAATGGGAAAAGAATGGTTCATTGTATATGCATTACTGAGATTTTTCTCTTTTTTCTTCTAGAATTTTAGTATTTTGAGCTCTTTCAACTTTATGTGTTTGGTTTCTTGGAATCTACTTTTGCATATGTAATTTTATTCTTCCATTGATTTTCTTTTTGCTAAGTGATGCATTATATATCTTTTAGGATTATGCATTAATTCCTAGATATTTGTGTCATTGTGTTCAAGTAAATGCAGGCTTTCTTACAAGAACGTTGGCCCTTTTCTCTCCTGGCATAGTGGTGTGTAAAAATAGTTCTCTGAGAGGAGTTTGGGGCAATCAGTCGAGAATTAGATCAGGTTACTATACTTAATTATCTATTCTTTCAGTCATGCTTTAGCTTTCTTTATCAGTGGATATGGTAGTTACCATGTGAATTTTCAGCATCGGTACAGCACGTAGCTGAGGAATTGATGGAGGATCAATCAAAGTATTCTCTTGTCAGTGGGGATTCTATTCGCCAGCGATTTCTTGATTTTTATGCTTCTCGTGGTCACAAGATTCTTCCTAGTGCTTCTCTTGTGCCAGATGACCCAACAGTCCTACTAACAATTGCAGGAATGCTTCCTTTCAAGCCAATATTCCTTGGGAAGGTAATATATGAGATTCTTAATGAATCTTCTGACTGCACCTTTACTCAAGCATTGAAAATCATGAGAATTATCTTTGCCTTTTCCTAGTAATTGTTAAGATGACGCTGCTTTTATGTATTATTAGTTACATGGTATATGGAACTATTTTTTTAAAATTTTTTAAATGGTTCTTCACTTATTGTGAAAAGCTTTAATTATATGTTTGTAGCTAATTGATCAACTTTAGAAAAGCATCATGACATTGTTGTCAATTATAAGCTTGCTAAATGGTAAAGATAGCACTTAAATTAGTGTGTTAAAAGTAAGTTGACATTATTTTGATTGTTAGACTTTGATGTGATGTAACTAGCTCTTTACATTTAGATTCCTAGACAAGTACCTCGTGCTACTACTGCACAAAGGTGTATACGCACAAACGATGTGGAGAATGTTGGCAGAACAGCAAGGCATCATACATTTTTTGAAATGCTAGGCAATTTCTCCTTTGGTGATTACTTTAAGAAGGAAGCAATTCAATGGTCATGGGAGCTTTCCACCAAGGAGTAAGCATGAATTTAGTTTTGTTTTCTGAATGCCAAATCTTAGTATTATTTTTCTCTAGCATGGTGGTTCCTTATCACACATTCATTTTCTTCCATATGAAAATGAAAGTTGTTTGTGCTTACAGGTTTCAGTTGCCACCTGAAAGATTATGGATAAGTGTGTATGAGGATGATGACGAAGCTTTTGAAATATGGCACAAGGAGGTAATCCAAGATGCACTTTAGCACTTGTTAGAGTTTTGCTTTCATGAATGCTCTGATTTTAGATGTGCTTTCTCTCTATATAAGTTCCCTTGATAGGTCAATGTGTCTTTTCCATCATGCCTAGTGTTCGAGAAGCTACATTTTTATTTTTGAATGATTTAGACATAATATTTTTCATGTTATGTTAAATGATTTTGATGATACAAGTTCTCATCAGGTGGGTGTTCCTGTTGACCATATTAAAAGAATGGGTGCAGACGACAACTTTTGGATGAGTGGTGCTACTGGTCCCTGCGGTCCATGTTCTGAGATTTATTATGATTTTCATCCAGAGAGGGGAACTGCTGATGTGGTTGGTACTTACTCGCTTCAAACAATTCTTTTATGTCTTTCAGTTGGGTAGGGGGTTATTCAGGTTCTGTCCGGGCATTGGTCAGGTTACTCATTGGTTTCTCATTCCAGTTTTCTTTTTTGCTTAACCTGGGTGAGTAATATGCAGGATCTCGGGGATGATACAAGATTTATAGAGTTCTACAATCTTGTATTCATGGAATACAATAAAAAAGATGATGGAACACTTGAGCCCTTAAAGCAAAAGAACATAGATACTGGTCTTGGCTTGGAGCGTATGGCCCGTATTCTTCAAAAGGTATTTATGATTTTTTTTTTTCATGTCAAACTAAAATTATATTTTACTGAAGGTATGCCTCATTTGCTAGGTTATATGCTTTGAAATTAAAGATGATATTTTTTCCCCTTTTTTGCAGGTTCCAAACAACTATGAGACTGACTTGATTTACCCCATTATAGAAAAGGCATCAGCACTGGCTAATATCTCATATCCTTTGGCGGATGAGCAAAAAAAATTGAAATTAAAGGTAAAAGTTTCAGTTTGCTTGCAGTAATTTTTGTTAGATTTAAGATATTTTGGCAAATAAAGTTTCTTAATTTGTTTCATGGTCTCAGTGTTTAAAATTTTCTATTGCTTTTAGGTTGTAGGAGATCATCTAAGGGCAATAGTGTATCTCATATCAGATGGTGTTTTGCCGTCAAATATTGGTAGAGGTTATGTGGTTCGACGGCTTATTAGAAGGGTTGTTCGAGCTGGCAGGTCCCTCGGTATAAAGGGAGAAAGAAGAGATAATCTTGAAGGAGCAGTTTTACCTATAATTGCAGAAAAAGTAATAGAATTAAGCACCCATATTGATCCGGATGTCAAGATTAAAGCGCCCCGTATTCTTGAGGAACTGAAGAAGGAAGAGCTTAATTTTGTGCAAACTCTAGAGAGAGGAGAAACTTTACTTGAAAAAATGTTAGCGGATGCATCATCAAATGCTGAGAACAGTGGGACTGTGCCTTGCTTGTCTGGAAAAGATGCATTTCTTTTGTATGACACTTTTGGATTTCCAGTGGAGTTAACCACAGAAATTGCTGAAGAACAAGGCGTTACTGTAGATATGAATGGTTTTGATATAGAGATGGAAACCCAAAGGCGCCTGTCTCGAGCTGCACACAATGTTGTTAAACTTGCAGTTGAAGATGGTACTAATCTTACGAATAATATAAACAAAACTGAATTTGTAGGATATAATACCCTTTCTACTCAAGCAGTAGTAGAAAGCCTCATGGTGAATGGGAGTCCTGTGATACAGGTTTCTGAAGGAAATGATATAGAGGTTTTGTTGAACAAAACACCATTTTATGCTGAATCCGGTGGTCAAATTGGAGATCATGGTTTTCTATATGTTACCGGAGGTGAAAAGCAACAAACTGCTGTTGTTGAGATCAAGGATGTTCAAAAATCCTTAGGTGACTTATTTATTCATAAAGGGACTATCAAAGAGGGGGTTCTGGAAGTTGGCAGAGAAGTGGAAGCTGCCGTGGATGCAAAACTGAGACAGCGGGCAAAGGTACTAGCTTTATGCTTAATTGTGGCTTTATTTTTGTGTTAATTGAATTGGTTGTTTCATCTAACATAAACTATCTTAAGATGTTTTTTGTTCTTCTTTCAGGTCCATCATACGGCTACTCATTTGTTACAAGCCGCACTTAAGAAATTAATTAGCCAGGAAATATCACAAGCTGGTTCCTTAGTGGCTTTTGATCGTCTCAGGTTTGATTTCAACTATGGTCATGCCCTTACTGACACTCAGCTTGAAGACATTGAGCAACTGATCAATGGTTGGATTGAGGCTTCAACATCTCTTAAAACAAAAGTAATGCCCCTTAACGATGCGAAAGAAGCTGGTGCCATCGCAATGTTTGGGGAAAAATATGGGGAGCAGGTATGTATTTGTTCTTCATTATACCAACATTATCCATGCTTTGTTTAGCTTGTCCTGTGTTTGGGTTCGTTGTACTTTTTGTTAAACTAGCAAAAAAATTAAACTTTGAATCATTTTCGGTTCATTCTTTAGACAATTGCTTGCTACTATATCCTAGCATTCTCTTTCTCACTATGATGTCTGAGCTAGAACTTGAATATTTACGTGCTCCGTGTCTGTACTTGCTCATATAAATAGTTCTTCCTAATTTTATAATGCATTGCAGGTAAGAGTTGTGGAAGTTCCTGGTGTTTCCATGGAACTTTGTGGTGGGACCCATGTCAGCAATACTTCTGAAATACGGGTCTTCAAAATAATCTCTGAGCAAGGGATTGCATCTGGAGTCAGGCGTATAGAAGCTGTTGCTGGTGAAGCATTTATTGAATATATCAATGTCAGGGAATCACAAATGAAGAATCTATGCTCCATGCTCAAGGTGAGTTCTCTTTTTGTGCTTTTAACTTGAAACCTTCTCCCAATGTACTTCATCGTAAAAGATTAAAGCCCATGCAAAAAACTGATCTGATCTTGAAACAACAACAAGAAGCTTGGGTATAGCTTGGCTATTCTGATCTTCTCTCTTATCATGTAGAGCTTCTCTGTTTTGGAAAATGCCTGACTTGGCTGAACCTCTGATTTTAATGTTATTTAACTTCATCTTTGCAGGTGAAAGCTGAAGAAGTGACTACCAGGGTAGAAAAACTCTTAGAGGAGTTACGAATGTCAAGAACTGAAGTTGCTAATTTGCGTACAAAAGCAGCCAAATATAAAGCACTAATGATTGCAAACAAGGCATTTGAAGTAGGAACTTCACAAAAGATAAGGTAATGTGTAATATTGTTTCAAAGATATCAAATTTTGCTATTTAATGGAACTCATTTCTGACTTTTGTTTTTTGGCTTCTGAACATTTAACTCTAGGGTGCTAGTTGAGTCATTGGATGATGTGGATGCTGATTCACTAAAAGCTGCTGCCGAGAATTTAATCGATACACTGCAAGATCCTGCAGCTGTAATCTTAGGCTCCTGTCCAGATGAAGGGAAAGTTAGTTTAGTTGCTGCCTTCACACCAGCTGTGGTTGATCTTGGTATACAGGCGGGGAAGTTTATAGGCCCCATAGCTAAACTGTGTGGTGGAGGAGGTGGTGGCAGACCAAATTTTGCTCAAGCAGGTGGGAGGAAACCAGAGAATCTGCCGAGTGCCCTTGAAAAGGCACGGGAAGATATCATCTCAATTCTATCCGAAAAAACAAGCTGAAATACTAACATTTTACATGGTCAAATTACCTTCAAAAAGATCAAATGCTAGGATTCTGTGTCGATAAGTGCTTAAATATTTCAGAGGCCAATGAAAATGCCCTTGTATATGATCAATGGACTGGAAGGAAAAGACTGTACAGGTAATTTTACCTTCTTTTTAAAGATGAATACCATAGCCAAAATTAAGTGTTTCATAGGAGAATATTGGTTCCCTCTATTAAATTACTTGAATAGTTTAGCTAATGCTAGGGTAACTGATAAATTGCACTATCATTGATGTTAATAGGCTGTCAGCCCTTTTTTTGTTTTTATACTATCTTTGGCATTCCACTTTCATGCTTTAATTCTGCATTCTTTTTCTGGTTAAAGTAGGCTCTACCTAATACAAATTTTTCAAGCGAAGTTACAATTGAATACTGTATGTATATAGGCACCCACAATCATATAGTTTTCTACGTGTTGCTGTCTTTGCACCATCATCAAGCACTATGTCTTGCAATGTGTACTTTAAATTTGTTTTGTATTGATATTGGTATTTACATGTTTTGGAGGTAAAAGTATCATAGAGGTCTTGTACTAGGGTCAAATTTCATTTTGTTCGATCTCCTTAAAAAATGATAAATTAACCCCTATAAGTTACTTCAAAAAATAAACCGGTCATTTTTGTTAAAATCTTTATTCAATTTTGCTGTTTTTAAATTGATATGGCCACATCTATCTTATTTTGATTTATATGAATCAATTTTTAACAATAAAAAGGGATGAATTTTTAATAGAAAAATAATTTACGCTTTAATTTAATATGGATTAATTTACTCATTTTTTTTAAAGATGAAAAATGTAACTTAACTCTCAATACAGGGGTTTTCATGATACTTTTACCATGTTTTGGATGGTAATAATCATGTCATCAAAAAAAAAGCAAAATGAAGTAAAATGAAAGAAAGAGAAGACAATAGCCATTGATGGTTTTCAATGATCTTATGATTAAGTAGCCATATTATCTTGTTTGGTCAACTGAGTTCCACCAAAAGGGACTCCAAAGCACCGGCCAACTTACCTACACACAATGGTTTTTATTTTATGACGCGTGTAGCAATAAATACCGGCTGCTGCGGTCAAATCCCATTTTCGTTGTTACATAATTTAAGTGAAACATTGAATGGTACAAAGGGACAAAAGCATCAAGTTTCAGGCAGCTAGATAAAGCATGATGGTAAGTCCACGTCAGAATCCATTGATCCACGTTATGATGCCACAGGCATACGTTTTGTTAACATATTGGATGATTAAAAGTCAGCAGGCAGTGAATACATTTCATTATTTCTATAGTGGAACAATGGTTCTTGGATTTTATAGCTTTGAAAAACAGGGAAGAAGAAGGGAGAATTTTGGGGTACTAAGGTGAGGAAAATTGATTGATTGATTTGATCTTATCAAAATAAAATAATGGTCAAAATTTGGTAAAAGTATTGGATTGTATTTTGTCTAATTTATTTAAAAAATAAATATATATATATTAAATTAAAGAACAAATGAATCATTCAATTAAAATATTCATCTATTCTATTTTTATTGATAGAAATTTATTCTTTTACATCAACATGAAATATACAAAACAAATGAAAAAATAATAATTTATCTTTAATTTAATTTACATAAATTAATTTTAAAAAATGCAGTTTAACAAAACTTTCACTTACATATCCATCAATCCCACTGTCTGAAAACTCAACAAAGTTATGTCCTATTTAAAGCTACACAAATCTTCAAGTTCATACTTCTTACAGCCACAAGGCACAGCTGTTTCGACATAGACAAAGAGTCGGTGACAAAATTCATTATTGTTTTCATCTTTTTTTAGTTTCCGCGTTTGAGCAAATACAAGTCCTTTTCCTTGTATTCAAATCCGAAAAAAGGGTTTTCTTTAAAGTATAGAAAATCAATCCATGGTTTTCCGGAAATTCTTACCTGTACTCCACCACACTATAAATAAAACTCATCAACACTATCTTTCTTTACTTGTCAGTTGTCACTTACATTTCTCAATTCAACAAAAAAATATGGCTCAGCCTCACTTTCTTTGCATGTTATTCTTCCTTGTCTTGTCTTCAGCTACTGCTTGTGATCGATGCGTGCACCAATCCAAGGCTTCTTATTTCTCCGACGCCGCTGCATCATGTAACTTGCTGCCATGTTCCTTCTTCTTGATTAATACCCAGACTTGTTTTCTTACATGAAAATGGATTTTGACAAAGACCCAGATCATATTTTGTGAAAAAAATTGTGGGTAACATTTGTTTTATGGCTTTGATATTTGTAGCTGGAGCTTGTGGATATGGTTCCTTAGCATTAACCATTAGCGGTGGCCACGTTGCAGCTGGTGTTTCTTCGCTTTACAAACAAGGAGCTGGTTGTGGTGCTTGCTTTCAGGTTTTGTTTACATTTATTATTGTCTTCTTTTTAATTCTTATAATGGAAAATTGAGGTTTGAGTTTTTAACATTGGCAGATAAGGTGTAAGGATTCAAAACTGTGTAGCAGTAAAGGAACAAAGGTGACACTAACTGATCTTAATCACAATAACCAAACGGACTTCGTTCTTACTAGCAGAGCTTTCATGGCCATGGCTAACAAGGGCAAGGGTCAAGACGTTTTGAAACTTGGGATTGTGGACGTGGAATATAAAAGGTGAGCTTGATTCAAACATAAAATAATGAAAAAGGTCGGGCCCTGCTTGAACCAACTTAACATATAATGGGGCACACTAATGGCTAACGGTTCAATATCTTCTTTATATTCCTTTGGGTAAACTACACTAGTAGCACCCAACTATTAATATTTTTTTTTGGACATCAAATTATGAAATGTTATGAAATGGTCACCTAATTATTAGTGAATTTATTGTTTGGTCACCCAACTGTGAAATGTTACAAAATGATAATTCACCTATTCAATTTTGTCTTTTTTGGTCACTCATTGGCTAATTATGACAGATTTTAAAATCGGCATAATAGCAACTTTAATTCTCAACATTTATACATTGTGTCAATTTAGTCTTGATTCTGAAAAATCTAACCCATACATATTGTGTAATTTAGTCTTTTTTGTAGTTTTGCTTTTGTTTGTGAATCTTTCACCTAAAAAAGTTAAAAAAAATAAATTTATCAACTAAATTTGATTGAAAGTATAAAAAAAAATGGAAACAACAAAAAATCAACATAATATTGAATAGTTTAGTCACCATTTTGTAACTTTAGTTGGGTGACCTGTGTTAGTTTACCCTATTCCTTTTCCATGCATGTTGAACTTGCTATTGATTTTGGTGATGTGAAATTAACAGGATACCTTGTGAACACAAAAACCAGAACTTGGCAATTAGAGTTGAAGAATCAAGCCAAAAACCATATTACTTGGCTATTAAACTGCTATACCAAGGTGGCCAGACAGAAATAGTAGCCATTGATGTAGCTCAAGTTGGGTCATCAAACTGGAGTTTCATGACTAGGAACTATGGGGCAGTTTGGGATAGCAGTAGGGTCCCAAATGGCGCCTTACAATTCAGATTTGTGGTGACATCTGGGTACGATGGGAAGTGGGTTTGGGCCAAAAATGTGCTTCCAGCTGATTGGAAAATTGGGGTTATTTATGATTCTGGGGTTCAAATCACTGACATTGCACAAGAAGGCTGCTCTCCTTGTGATGATGGGAATTGGTGATGAACAAGACCAAGAACAAAGCATTTTTATTGGGGCTAAAGTCTGATCCCTGGTTTCTGTAAATAAATAAATAAGCAAAGAAATAAAATTAACATTTCATGTTCTTAAATATAGTTTGAATAATATTTTATAAGATTTAGTAAAAGAATGTATAATGTGTTTTTTATCATTTAGTTTCTATGAAGATGAATAATATATATTTTTTATTCCACAAAAGATTACTACTTTTTAGTTTGCAGTTGAAATACGAGCTTATTTTCGATGGCAGGAAGTGACACTTGCTAAATCGATCCTCTTAGCGATCCCTAATTATTTTATGCAAACTGTCAGAATTCCCTCGGAGGTTTTCAATGAAATTGAGAAGATTCTTAGGGGATTTATTTGGGGTTCTAGCATTAATAAGAGAAAAACGACGCTTGTCAATTGATCTTCTTGCTGCCAACCGCTTGCTAATGGAGGCATTGGGATACGTAAACTTGACAAACATAATAAGTCCTTCCTTCTTAAAATTGGTTTTAATTTATCCACTAAATTTGATGCTCTATGAGTACAGGTCTTGCGTACTAAATGTAAAATTACAACTGTTTGTCTCGACACTATCAAGAGTGCTAGAGAATACGTTTTGTGCAAGTAACTAGATCTGAAAACTTCTTAATTTCTTTATTCTGAACTTATTATCAAAACCCTACCTCATTCATCTGTACATGTCATATTTATACAAAGAGCTGGACTAACTGCTCTTGGCTAACCAACCGTATTAGCTACGGTATACTATATTCTATCATGCACCCATCTTCCCGACTTGTGAGACACAAAGAAGATTTCGAAACCGCGAAAAACATGTTGCGGACAAAGGCTTCGTAAATATATCCGTCACTTGATCACAAGCAGGAACTTCACCTACCAAAAGAGACCCATCGTCAACCTTTTCACGAACAAAAAACAGGTCCAGCTCGACATGTTTGAACTTCGAGTGCAAGACAGGATTGGCTGCAACTGCTACTGCACTTGAACTATCACACCAGATAGCTGGAGTATCATCAGACTCAACCCGCAATTCCTGAAGTAACGAAACTAACCAAGTCATCTCACTCGTTGCCACAGCTAAACTTCTATATTCAGCTTCAGCCGTGGATCGAGAAATGACTTGCTGCTTCTTAGACCCCCACAGGACATGAGTCTATCCAAAATAGACACAGTAGCCAGAGGTGGACCGGCGATCGTCAAAATCAAGCCCCCAGTTGGCATCGGCATATCCAACCAAAGACAACCGAGAAGACGGACGAAAAATTAACCAAAATCAATGGTTCCAAACAAATACCGTAATATGCGTTTTAGCGCCACCATATGAACAGTAGTAGGATTATGCATGAACTAACATATTCTATTTACCGCATATGCAATATCTGGTTTGGTCAGGACAATATACTGAAGAGCACCAGCAAGGCTCCTGTACTCAGTCGGATCAGCTAAAAGTTCGCCATCAGTCTTTGACATATTAGACGAACTAATCATTGGAGTATGAACTCCCTTTTCCGTGAGCATCGAGCAACGACCAAGAATATCCCGTATATATTTTCGCTGACAAAGATGAAGACAGTCAGCGGTGCGAGTAACCTCAAGCCCAAGAAAGTAGTGTAACTCGCCCATATCCTTGAGCGAAAACTCGCTATTCAGTAACTGAACAAACCATTCTATAGACTTGGACACACTTCCAGTAACTATAATATCATCAACATACACTAGAACATAAAAAATGGAATCACCTATCATCTGCACGAACAAGGATGAGTCAGACTTAGAAGCAACAAACCCCAACGAGTTGAGGAATCCTTTGAGTTTATCAAACCATGCATGAGGTGTCTGTCGGAGACCGTACAAAGCCTTCTTCAGATGACACACAAGAGGTTGTCCATCAGAACCGTTCTACTCATACCCTGGATTCTTCAGACGACACACAAGAGGTTGTCCATCAGAACCGTTCTACTCATACCCTGGAGGCTGATGCATAAACACCTCAGTGTAAAGATCACCATTTAAGAATGCATTGTTGACGTCAACTTGCCGCAACTGCCACCCCCTCGAGACAGCAATAGATAGAACAACACGCACAGTAGCAGGTTTAACGACAGGACTAAATGTTTCTTGAAAATCACACCCAAGAATTTGAGAGCAACCTTTTGCTACCAGACGAGCTTTCTTGCGAGCAACAGTACCATCTGGATTCCTCTTGATTTTGAACAACCATTTGCACCCTATAACTTTGCGGTTTTGTGGGCGTGAAACAAGCTCCCAGGTGGAATTACGAATAAGCGCATCATACTCTGCCTGGACAGCAGCTCGCCGTTCAAACGAAGTCAAGGCCTCTTCTATTATAGAAGGTTCAACAGCCTCAACAGACATTACCTTGGGTTTGAAGATTCCAGCCTTTGACCTGGTCACCATTGGGTGAGCATTTACCACAGGTACAATTGGTGCCTGAGTGTTAGCACTCGAAACAACACCCCTCTCACACTCAAGATCAACAGCAGAATTAGAAGACGAGGAGCAGGGAGGGTCTCGATCAGATCCGACCTCAGGTTGTGTCGGAACGGGAGAAAGAGTAAATAAACAATCACCTTATTGAGAACGCATCGGAGAATGACAAGCCATAGGAGGTTCTATAATTTCAGATATACTAGACTGAACAACCGGAACAAACGTTGTGACAGGCTGATTTCTCATTTACAAACATGTCGCCGAAGGTGACTGAGACGACAAAAATTTGGTTTCATCCAACACCACATGACGAGAGACAATTACCCTGCCAGTCGGTAATAGACGCAAATACCCTTTATGTTGGGCACTATAGCCCAAGAAGGTAGATGGTTGAGACCGAAACTCCAGCTTATGGGCCATAAACGGACGTAGATAGGGATAGCAACAACATCTGAATACTCGCAAATGATCATACGAAGGTGCATTCCCATAAAGATCTTGATACGGGGACTGTCCGTTCAGAACTGGGGTAGGTAAACGATTAATAAGATGTACAGCACAATAGAACACATAACCCCAAAAATCCATGGATAGATTTGCTTGAGCCAGCAGTGTGATGCCCATGTCGACAATATGACAGTGTTTCCTGATGGTTGTCAATTCCACCAATATAAACCTACACCTAGTTGCAAATTTAAGCAGTATAGGGAGTAGGGTCGATCCCATAGAGATTGGTTTACTCAAAATTGTTTTTCTCTCGACCAGAATTATGTTTGGGCAGTTGTCGTGCCCACGACCTCAAGCGAACCTGAAAAAACTAAATCAGAGGGGTTTTAAGATGTAATTAAAAAACTAAATAATCGAAACAGAATAATTAAATGAATTAGAAATCAAATAAAAATTAAACTTGGATTTATAATCAAAGTAAATAAGCCTTAGCCTTAGACTCGGTAAATTTCAAGTCAAGAATCGATCCTCGAAAATTGATCTTCTCCTCCAAACGATAAACTGGTTATAGTGATTAAGAACGTCCTAACCACCAATTCCTCCTTTAGTAGCCGATTTTGGTACGACCTGCAAACCAACCCTTACCGATTATCTAACCGAGATACACGCGTTCCCGATTGAAGATTCCGGTAGCTTTGCATTCTGAAGAACCCAACTCGAATCAAGGGCCTCAACCGCGTGGGTCGTTTAAACCCGATCACCTCTTCCTTGATTTGTTCTCGAAAACTCGAATACAGCACAGCCGACTCTAATCTCCAACTGTCGGCAAATACGACCCCAACCCAACGTGCACTTTGACTTGGAATCAAATTCAACCTTAAGGGATGATTTATCTATCCCGATACTTAGGAAAAAGGTGAATACCGATTGGAAGGATTATTTGCGCGAATACGAATTTCACGATTCCCAATCGAACAGAGTACCGGCCTAAGGCTAAGATAGAATTAGTGACGCATGATTTCACTCATGCTTGTAAGTTGTGGAATGTGTTTTGGCTTGGTGTGAAGGGTGATGGAATTTTGGGAAGGGAAAGGGGCTTGGAAGGCAATTGCACCAATTTTGGAAAAACCAACAATTGGGTTAGAAATTGGCAGAATGTTTGAAGTTGGCTTGGAGGAAAAACAAATAAAAAAGAAATCCTACTCCAAGTTGAAATAGAAAAAGGCAAAAAGAGAAATAAAACTCCAAATAGGAATAGGAAAAAGCTAATTGATTGATGATTATCCAAATACAAATAACCCCTATTTATATACATGGGGTTTACTAAAAATAGGCTTAATTAATTTAATATAAAAATAGGCTTAATTAATTTAATATAAAATCTTAAATAAAAAATAAAAATAAAAAATAAATAAAAATAAAATAAAATAAACTAAAAATAGCATTTTTCATATTTGGATTTTTACAAAGTCAAATTGCTTGATGAGTCCTTGGCTTCCTCCATCTTTTTTATTTGGCCCCATTTCCATGATTTTCTTTCAATTTGGCCCTTTTCAGCATGTCTTCGATCAATTGCATCCCTGACAAGAATTAAATCATAAAAATACAAATTAGCAGGGATTAATTCAGAAATAAACCGAATTATACACAAGAAATCATGCAAAATAATCATGTTATCATTTCCTTTCTGCGACACCATTCTGTTCAGATGTATGTGGGCACGTTAAGCGATGAACGATTCCATGCGAGGCCAGAACAGACTTGAACGCTCTATATTCGCCACCCCAATCGCTCTGAAACTGTTTGATGTTCTTTCCAAACTGAGTGCTAACTAATCGTTGAAACTGAATAAAACACTGCACCGCTTGAGACTTCTGTAGAAGGAGATAAACCCACGTAAACCGAGTACACATATCAACAAACGAAATATAGTACCAGTGATTCCCACAAGAAATAGATGCTGGACCCCAAAGATCAGAAACCACCAAATCAAACGGATTCGTGTATTTAGTAACAGATGTAGGAAACGGCAATTTATGTGCCTTCCCTTTTTGATAGGCAGTACATATTCCATCAAGAGAAATATTTGGCGGAAGAACAACATTACACTTATCTAAAACACTTTTGACAATAGGAATAGACGGATGACCAAGGCGATTATGCCACAAAGACAATTTATTACAATCAGTAGTTTTATTACGAATTATATTTGAAGTAGGAACTGGAACCTCAACAGACTAAGCAGACCAAGTCGGCAGAGAGAACTTGTAGAGTCCATCATGTATGTGGCCCTTCAGCAGCGTTTCCCAGGTCATTATGTCCTTAGTAACACAGTACGTTGGGTGAAACTCAAAAAACACACCATTATCGTTAGCAAATTGAGATACAGACAATAGTTTTTTTGGAATTCTTGGCACACACAAAACATCAGTCAACCGAAGCAATTTAGAATGTGTAGGTAAAATACCATTACCAATAGAGGAGATCGGGACGGGTGTCCCGTCACCCATCAATAAAGATGACGTACCTAGATACGGAGTGGTGTCCTGCAGAGCCGACGCATTACGGCAAACATGATTGCTTGCGCCCGAATCAGGGTACCAGGAAGCTGTCCCGACTGGCATAGGTATGTACGAGCCCATGGGATCAGCATTTGAGCCAACTTGAGCAGTATTAGCATTTGAGCCTGACGAAGCAGAATAACCAGAAGCATTTAAATTACCCATTCTAGGAAGACGTATACAAGGATCAGAACCCGAATAAACACGAGCACGGGGCTTGGTACGCCAAGGAATAAAGGAATCCGATTCTTGTTCAAATTGAACACAATTGTTACTTGGCCGAACACCATCTAGTGGACTTGGCTCAACACCCCCATAACCATTGTATACCAAAGGTGGTCTATACTCAACATTCGGCCCATCATATTGATGGACCAAAGGGGATTGAAAAGCAACGTGTGGCCTGGTTAATTGAGGACCATAACCATTACGGGCCCCACCATAATCACCACGCCCAGGCATCCAATCACTAGGCCGAAATTACATTCCAGCTAGAGGCCAAAATGGATTTCTATTTTAACTGTGCCATTGCCAATTTTGACCACTTGGATGAGTGAATTTGAGACTCTGAGACACCCAATTCGATCTCCCTGAACTTGATCTTATGGCGAACCATAGAGCCCATCAGAATTCAACGCTGACGACGAAGTCACCGGATAATCATCAGCGGCCGGTGGAGGATGAGAGCCATCATAATCACGGTTGAAACGATAATAGCACCTTTGGGCAAGATGGCCAAAACGGTTGCAGATTTGACACTGGATCCTCGGTCTGAAACCTCGTCCACGACCACCGGAAGGAAGGCGACCACCACGAGCATGCTCACTCCGAACAGACTGTGTAGATTCCACCAAATTTGCATGTAAAGAGATCTCCTGGATAGCGCTCAACTGACATTGCTCACACTCGAGTAGCGTCGCCACCCACCATCAAAACGGAATCGGCTCCGACGATAAAGATGCCATCGAAACAATGGCATCAAACTCAGATGGTAACCCCGCGAGCATCACCTCTGTCTTCTCATCCTCAGAAACATGTGCACCGGAAGCCGCAAGTAAATCACATAGATGTTTAGCTCTATCGACATATGCTTTTATAGACATAGCACCTTTTTTTAAAGAATGAAGCTCATGCCTTATTTTGGACTGTTTGGAAGTGGAATCGGCAGTGAAAAGACTTGTGGCAGTAAGCCAGACGTCTGACGAAGTGCGAGCATCAGTAAACGAAGAGAGGAAGGAAGTGTCGATCGTGGAAAGTAACCACGAAATGAGAAGAAGATCTTGTCTAGAGTACACAAGAGCGGAAGGATTTGAAACACGCGATCCATCGGCCTACTGAATAAAACGCGTCGGCGGTGGAAGAGTACCATCAAGGAAGCTTAATAGATCATAAGCACCAAGAATGAGACGTACCTGCTGTTGCCAGAGGATTAAAGTGCCTTCAACCAACTTTACCACATCATGTCGAGGGAAGGACGTGACAACTTTGTCACCGGTGAACGAAGCAGAACCACCTTCAACAGAGCCTGAATCGGGGAAGTGATTGGCAGCCATAGGTTTTTAGGATCGAATGGCGACTGATACCATGCTAGAGAATACGTTTTGTGTGAGTAACTAGATCTGAAAACTTCTTAATTTCTTTATTCTGAACTTATTATCAAAACCCTACCTCATTCATCTATACATGTCATATTTATACAAAAAGCTGGACTAACTGCTCTTAGCTGGATTAACTGCTCTTGGCTAACCAACTAACCGTATTAGCTATGGTGTACTGTATTCTATCAAAGAGGAGCTCGACTTCTTATGTTTGGAAATATCTAACTCATGTTTGGAGCTTCCTTTTACAAAATGTTTGCTCGTCTATTGGTGATAGTAAAGACACTCGTTTTGGGGAGATGTTTCGGTCCCAGATGTTGGCCCTTTACGCGAGATTGCGAAAGATACTCAAGTAAGAGACATGGCCAGTGAGGATGGTTGTTGGATATGGGAATTATTTGTAGATCAATTAGACCATTCTACCATCTTAAAATTTGCGGCTATTGGACCTCCTAATAAGGTTGCAAAGAGGGATATTTGTATGGACAAATTCTCTGACTGAAGCTTATAAAGCAATTGTGAAAGATAGTTGGTCATCATCTAATGATATATGGCAAAAAATTTGGAAGCTTAAATGCCCATAAAGAATCAAACACTTCTTGTGGCTGGTTTTAATAGGTAGACTTCTCACTAATAGTGAGAGGTGTCAAAGAGGTTTGGACTTCAATCCTACTTGCTTACTTTGAGGACACTACAATGAGATTCTATCATCCATATTATTAGAAACTGTCGCTTTGCTTGAGTTATTTGGACAAGACTTATTCCTAAGAAGAGCCATGATGGGCATTCTATGGATACTGTCGAAGGAGTTGAACAAAAGGCCTTTGCTGGTGAAGTTATCCGTGACAGACAGTGGTATATGTTCTGCTCTTCAAGCAGAAATATGGTCTTAATTTGGCCTGGGAAAGTGGTTTCAAAAATTCTCTGTGCTGTGAAAATGCATGAGATGGGACTCTAGCAAAGCACCATGGAATTGGCAATTGAAGAAAAGTAATTACTACATAAATTATTTAGTCAAGCAATGGATCAAGGCATAAAAGTTGAGCATTTGATAAAAGGAATATACATATCATATATGCATCATGCAGTACATTTTATATATAAATTAGAAGGATATAATAAATTATTTTTAAAAAATAATCAACAAAAAAATAAAAATATTAAATATATATTTAATTTTTAAAATATTTCTTAGCAAAAAAAATTGAAAATATTTAATAAAAAATAACTTATTATAATTTATAATTTTTTGAATCACTTCAAATTGAAGTGATTTTATCTCTATTTAAAAAAATAAAAATGTTATAAATTCAAGGATTAAAATTTTTTATATATTAAAATTTTGATATATATATATAATAATAATAATAATAATTATTATTATTATTATACAAGCAATTATAACAATTTATTAGCCACATGAATTAATCTTCAAGTTTTATTACTTATTAAATAATTCTATTAAAGAAAAATATATTTTCTATTAGTGTTATTGATGGAGCTCGAAACTAACTATTATTTCGACAAAGGAAAACGCACCTATCGAACAGTAGTATAGCTGTGGTGAGTCCGGAATATTGTATCCTCAAGGACCAAGAGTACTAGTATTAACTATCTTTTTATTATCTAGCCTAATAATTAAGAGGATTTATCTTTAATCTAAAATTTAACTAACTAATTTAACTAACTATGAACGCGATAGAGAGTAAATTGGGAAAATACTTTTGAACAACTTATATAAGATAGGCAATACCTAAGGAAGAATCCACCTAGACTTCACTTATTACTTTTGATTCATGCAATTTATTCACTTGACTTAATCCGTAGAAATCACTAAATTATATTAATACCTCTTTTGAGGCTACTAACAACTGATTCTAGGTTGATTAATTAAAATCTCTTTCTAATTAAAACCCCTATTTCGCATTAACTTGATCTATGGATTCCCTTATTAGATTTGACTCTAATTCGACAGCTTTTCGTTGCCCTATATCTAGGGTTGCAATCAACTCTGCTTAATTGTGTTGATCTACTCTTAAACAGGGACTTTTGCTCCACTGAATAAACATATTCGACTTTAATCAATAACCTGAATTATCAAAACAAGAATAAGAACTCACAATTAATAATAAGCACAAGTATTTATCTCATAAATCAAATAATAATAAGATTTGTCTTAGGTTTCATCCGGTTAGGTATTTAAGGGGTTTAGCTCATACTAAAAGAGAGAAACGTCATAAAAGAGGAAAAACAACAAAACATAAGAAAACCCAAAAACTTCTAAAGAACTTGATGAGAGATCTTCTGTCTTGATGGAGATACTTCTTGTAACACCCCAAACCGGGCCCAAACATCATGACCGGATCTGGTATATCACTAAGAAAAATTTCAGCAAAACAATTCAATTTATTAGAAAACCCAAGTAAAATAAAATATGTCTTTACAATTAGAAGCCCAAAACTTAAAGTAAAAGCCTTAGTTTAAGCAAAGTAAATATTTAAATTAAAAAAAAAACAAATGAAGTCCAAAATAAAACCGAGATGTAACTAGTGGCCCATGGCCTTATTACAACGAGGTTTAAAATTTATAAAAAATAGAATATCCCATAAAATATTGAGTTGAGACTCTTTTTGCCGGTTCCACGTATTCTTTTGCATGGCCACCTTGCGTTTCTCTCCAGCCCGGTCCGATCTACTAGATGTCACCTGAAATGTTAATTAATTGGTTGAGTCGCGAGACTCAGTGTGCAACCTTCATGCACCATTAGATTTGGGCTTAAACCCCAACAAACAGAATAATAAATACGCATAAATGAAATAAATGATATGCAAGGCCCAACCCAAATCCTAGGTTTCCATCCGCTACACACCCCCGTACCAACCGTTCACACCATTGGGGATTTCTACAATCGACCCACACCGCTACACACTATGATGGCAGTCATGCTGCTCATCCACATATGATGGTCGAAGCCCTTATAACATATAATGGCCGAAGCCCGTATAACATTTAATGGCCGAAGCCCGTATAACAGTTCATGGCATGAGCCGCTACATCAGATCACGGTAAAAACCGATACACATATAACGTATAACTTCCTCCTTTCATCAACCCAACCCATGCAATCACATACAAACATTTTACTTATAACATTTAAACAGATTATTTACTAACATGGTGATCTGCTTTTACCCTCTTTGGGCTTCCATCAATAAACCGAGATATCAGCATTTATCAAAACATATAAATCTTATGATCATGCATTTTATGATTAGATCTAGATGGTGGGGAAGTATTACACACTTGTTATCGCGAAAATCTATTATCCTTAACGTAGAGCCTTATTTGTCGAATCCCGAAAATCCCTAAGAAACGTCACCTCCCTACCTTCGGCTTTTCCACCAAATTGGCTTTAATGGAACAGATTCGGCTTCTAGAGATAAAGAGTATAATCGACAGGGCCTTGTAAATAATGATTTGGATTAGGAGCTTGATAAAAATAAAGGAATCGCAAAAAAAAAGGAGAAATCCTAAAACTCACCGGATTAAAGAGGAGTATACAGCTTATGGTGCACCTTTGGGAAACAGAGATCTCACTTGTAGATTCGGCTTATGGGAGATGAGGGTATGAACAAAAGGAATTCGGCTCTTAGAAAAAGAAAAAAAGAAACTGTAGAGAAGGCTTGGAAATTTCGGCAGAGAATGAGAGAAGAATAGGGTTTCAAAATGCCGAAATTGAAGAATGCTACTCCCTATTTATAGAGAAATTTCGGCATATCATCCACACACATAGTTGGAATTTCCTAATACCATTTAACTCTCCTGATAACTCAATCATCATCTTACCTTTAGGGGAGCCCACCTTAAAACCAACTCCCCCCTCTTAATTATCAGCTTTTATCATTTAAAAATAAAAGAATTCAACTCATAAAAAGTAGCCTAAATGCCGTCCACCCCCTTACCATATAAGTGCCAAAATTTTGACCCATCTCCTAAGGTCCAATCGGCCACACAAGGCCCAAACTCCTCCCCCCTTATGACGCCACCTTATGCCCACTTAAAGCTCCTCAAATCTTTGGGCCACAAGCCCAGCTTGTTACTTAATTAACTATCTACTTAAATTATGAGCTAACACCATTTATTAGCCACCTAACCCAAATTTTTAAAGCCCAAAATATCACTTAAAAATACCCAGAGCACTAATTTAAACCCTAATCCAAATATTTAATCAAAAAGTCAGCCCGATCCTTAAAATCTCAATTTAACATATTAAACATAACATTACACACAATGCACAAGCCCATTAATACCTTACCATAACATTCTAAGTGCTACATGCATCTCAAAAATTTTAAACGTTCCCATTCTCAAGGCCTATTGGGCCCAATTCTACTAGGCCCAATTTCAGGATGTTACAAATCTACCCTCCTTAAAGAAATTTCGTCCTCGAAATTTCCGACTAACTAGTAATCATACTACCCAAGTCTCATCACTATGCTTTCGCTGCGCACTCTAATTCCAAAGCCAAATAAACACTTAGTATACTATGGTAGGATACGCACCATTATTCGCTTCTGGAGCGTCTTCGTCCCCTTGTACTAATACTACCGATTCGCGTTTATCTGATTAAGGAAAATTTTATGGATTATTAGTTTTCTTCCACTGATTAACCACGAACAGTCTTATGAAACACTGTCTTAAAAGTGATTCTTTCGAATTCATACCTACCTACAGTTTTCAGTCTTCCTAATTCTAGGAAGCATGCACATTCATCATTCATCACACAACGACATTCATGGATCTACATTCAAGTAGCATCCATCGCATAAGGGTATTTTCGTCATTTCACTACCCAGGGGTATTTTCGTAATTTTAACCTACAAGGGTATTTTCGTAATTTTCCAAATATGATTTCGGGTGGTTTTGTAAAATAAGGGTGTTTTGGTAATTTTTTCAACTCGGGGGTATTTCAGTAATTTTACAAATCCGGGGTATTTCGGTAATTTTTCATACCGAGGGTATTTCGATAATTTTTCATACCGAGGGTATTTTGGTAATTTTACAAGTCAAGGGTAATTTGGTCAATTTTCAAATCAGGGGTATTTTGGTCATTTTTCAAATTCGGGTAAGTTTTACGAGTTAAGGGTAATTTGATGATTTCAAAACTAAGGTTTTACTCTAGGATGTTTAAAACAAGGTGGCTAGTCCCTTTCGGGTTTTAGTTATTGATTTTGGCCTGTCAACACGTCCTCATGGTTAGGGTGAACAGTCACTACGCACCAGGTAGGATTCCAATGAAGAGGAGGTGAGTCGCTAGGACTGCTTAAATACCAAGCTCTCCCCGTATCCACTCCTAGACATGCGTATGCCCATTACCACACCCTAACATGACTTAAGGTGAACAGTCACCACGCACCAGGTAGGATTCCAGTGAAGAGGAGGTGAGTCACTAGGACTGCTTAAATACCAAGCTCTCACTGTATCCACTCCTAGACATGCGTGTGCCTGTTGCCACACCGTAAGTCAGTGTTCAGTGCACAGGTTTTGTTTGGATTGCTTAAGTCTTATGGAATTTAAGAAGTGGTTCTAAGCTAAGCCTATAGTCCATCAAAGTCTACTTAACTAACCTACGGCCCATAAAGCCCATAAAGCCCACATTTAAATCACACAATGGTTTAGAGTACTTACCTGGCGGACTTGGGCCGGAGATGCAAGTGCCATGCGGAGCTAACAAACCTTTACTCAAAACTTCTATCTTTCAAAAGCCCATTAAAAAACATTTTGAGCCCAAAAACCCCCAGAGCCGAGTTTTGAACCGGGCTCTGATAACTTCTTGTAACACCCTAAACCTGGCCCAAACACTATGACCGGATCTGGTATGTCACTAAGAAAAATTTCAGCAAAACAATTCAGTTTATTAGAAAACCCAAGTAAAATAAAATATGTCTTTATAATTAGAAGCCCAAAACTTAAAGTAAAAGCATTAGTTTAAGCAAAGTAAATACTTAAATAAAAAAAACAAATGAAGTCCATAATAAAACCGAGATGTAACTAGTGGCCCATGGCCTTATTACAACGAGGTTTAAAATTTATAAAAAATAGAATATCTCATAAAATATTGAGTTGAGACTCTTTTTGCCGGTTCCACATATTCTTTTGCATGGCCACCTTGAGCTCCTCTCCAGCCCGGTCCGATCTACTAGATGTCACCTGAAATGTTAATTAATTGGTTGAGTCGCGAGACTCAGTGTGCAATCTTCATGCACCATTAGATTTGGGCTTAAACCCCAACAAATAGAATAATAAATTCAAGCATAAATGAAATAAATGATATGCAAGGCCCAACCCAAATCCTAGGTTTCCATCCGCTACACACCCCCGTACCAACCGTTCGCACCATTGGGGATTTCTACAATCGACCCACACCGCTACACACCATGATGGCAGTCATGCTGCTCATCCACATATGATGGCCGAAGCCCTTATAACATATAATGGCCGAAGCCCGTATAACATTTAATGGCCGAAGCCCGTATAACAGTTCACGGCATTAGCCGCCACATCAGATCACGGTAAAAACCGCTACACATATAACATATAACTTCCTCCTTTCATCAACCCAACCCATGCAATCACATACAAACATTTTACTTATAACATTTAAACAGATTATTTACTAACCTGGTGATCCGCTTTTACCCTCTCTGGGCTTCCATCAATAAACCGAGATATCGGCATTTATCAAAACATATAAATCTTATGATCATGCATTTTATGATTAGATCTAGATGGTGGGGAAGTATTACACACCTGTTATCGAGAAAATCTATTATCCTTAACGTAGAGCCTTATTTGTCGAATCCCAAAAATCCCTAAGAAACGTCACCTCCCTACCTTCGGCTTTTCCACCAAATTGGCTTTAGTGGAATAGATTCGGCTTCTAGAGATAAAGAGTATAATCGACAGGGCCTTGGAAATAATGATTTGGATTAGGAGCTTGATAAAAATAAATGAATCGCAGAAAAAAGGAGAAATCCCGAAACTCACCGGATTAAAGAGGAGTATACGACTTACGGTGTACCTTCGGGAAACAGAGATCTCACTTGTAGAATCGGCTTATGGGAGATGAGGGCTCAGAATACAATAAAAATATACCTGTCACCACATCGTGAGCACTGCCTTCTTCACGGGTCCGAACTACGTATGCTCTGGCTGGTGCTCTAGCCTCTGACTGTTGTGTAGCTATATCACTGCCTCTACTAGCTCCTCCTCTCCTCGAAACAAAACCTCCTCTAGACATTCCTCTACCTCTGAATTCTTTAGATCTTTTTGGTAGTGGATTTGAACTAGTTGCTCCTACTCGTTTCCTGGTCAATCCACCTGTTTCTGACTTTTTGTCTAGTCCCAAGACTTGCTCTATCATTTTGGCCCGCTCGATCAAATCAACAAATTCAGTAATTCGCTGGGACACTAATTGTAGTTTTATTTCATCTCTTAATCCCAGTAAAAACCGTTTACAACTATCAGCCTCTGTTGGAATATATTCTGAAGCATACCTGCTCAATCTAGTAAACTCTCGATCATAATCCAATACTGACATATTACCCTGTTTCAACATTAAAAACTCTTGCTTTTTCTCTTCAATATACATTTCCCCAATATACTTCTTTTGAAATTCTTTTTGAAACAAATCCCAGGTTACCCGATCATCCGGTAAATGTCTAACAACAGATTCCCACCAGAGATACGCTTCCCCTTGTAACAATGATATAGCACATATCAGATTCTCTCAGGGGGTGCAATCTAATTGTTGCAAAACTCTTTTTGTTAATTCTATCCAATTCTCAGCAGTAGACGGATCAAGACCTCTTAGTCCCGAAAACTCCGTGACACCATATTTTCTTAACTCTTTAATTGGGGCCCGTCTAACAGTAGGTACTAATGTAGTAGCAGGTACAGTTTCCGCTACATGTTGTAATGCATCGGCTATAGCTCTTAACAGTTGTGAGTTATCTCTTCCTCTTCCTACATTAGGAGGTTGATTATCTAATGGATTTGCAGTAGGTGTAACAGATTCAGTTTCTTCAATTTCTCGATTTCCAGTATGCATTTCCTGTTCAACATCATACATTCTTTCGTCTGACATTTTATCTATAAAACAAAATCAAATAAATATATATCAGCATCCAAAAACCCGACTCAGCTTCGACTTAACAGTGGCATGTACTTCTAGACTCACTTTCGAGCCCGATTTAGCCTGAGAATCGACTAAACCTGATAGCTCTGATACCAATAATTGTAACACCCCTATTCTGTTGTCTGACAGCTCCGACCACTCTTTGCTAAAATTTAATTATCTTTCTATACAGAATTCAAATGATGTTCTAGTTTGTTTCTTATAAAAATAGACTCACTAAGGAATCTAACCATATAAATTATGTCCCAAATTATTTTTTTAAAATTTTTAATGATTTTTCCAATTCAGAACAGGGGATCTCGAAATCACCCTGAACCAGTTTCACTAAAATTTAAATATCTCATAATACAGAACTTATTTACTTTCTCTGTTTCTTTCATATGAAAATAGACTCAATAAGCTTTAATTTCATATCTCACTCAACTTCTAATTCCACTTCTACAATTTTTGGTGAATTTTCAAATTTACTCTACTGCTGCTGTCCCAAAACTGTTTTCTTATAACTTATTTTGCAATTAAATCCTAATTAAGTTTACTTATTTCTTAACTTAATTCATGCTTTGATTCTACTTAAATTCCTTCCATATTCAACTTGATTATATAATTTTCATAATAAAACCCTAATTCATAATTTCTTCCAAATTAATCCCTATAGTAGAAAACTTATAGCTCACCTTGCAATTTAATCCTTTTACTAATTCTAACTTAGATTTCATCTAATTTAATCCATAATTCATCTTTTTCTTCAACATAAACTATATTTAAAAACCTAAAAACTCTCAAAATACCAACTTAGTTTCATCAAAATCTTGCTTTAAAGCTTCTAAAACATCAAAATTAAGAGAAAATGACTAAATTGACTTACCTTTTAAAACTTCAAACCTTAAATCTTTAGTTTTTCCTTTTTCCTTCTTTTTCTTCTTCTTTCCTGCTTGTTTCGAATGTTTCTCTGTTCTCTCCTTGTTTCTTTTCCTATTTCTTTATACTATTTACTTATTATATAATATAATATTATATTAATATAATTATTTAATAATATTAATAATATATTTTAACACATAAAATCTCAGATTTTTTTTAAGCTTATGCCGCGTCAACTTATGCTAAATGGCATAATTGCCATTTTGGTCCCTTATAATTTCTTTTAATCTATAATTAAACTTTTACTCCTTATTCAATTTGATCCTTTTTCCTAATTACTTTAAATTAAGCTAAATTCACTATATAAAAATCTAATTAAACACACTACTAGACTCATAATTACTCCTAATGATTATTTACTAACTCGATTTACTAAGACGGAGGCCCGATAACACATTTTTTTCTAGTGCCCACGGATTTCGGGTCGTTACATTTCTCCCCCCTTAATAAATTTCGTCCTCGAAATTTACCTGAGAATAGGTGAGGATACTGTGCTCTCATAGTTTCTTCAGGTTCCCAAGTTGCTTCTTCCACACTATGGCTTCTCCACAATACTTTTACCAAAGGGACTCGTTTGTTTCTTAATTCTTTCACTTCTCGAGCTAGTATTTGAACCGGTTCTTCCTCATATGACAAATCCGGTCTAATCTCAATGTCTTCAGTAGAAATAATATGAGATGGATCCGATCGATACCTTCATAACATAGAAACATGAAAAACATCATGAATTTTCTGTAATTCCGGAGGTAAAGCTAGTCGATAGGCAACCGGTCCGATTCTTTCAATTACTTCATACGGCCCAATGTAACGAGGACTTAATTTTCCTTTGCGACCAAATCTCAAAATTTTCTTCCAAGGCGATACTTTTAAAAACACTTTATCACCCACAGAATATTCTATATCCCGTCGCTTCAGATCTGCATAAGATTTTTGTCTGTCAAAAGCTACTTTCAACCTGTCTTTGATCTTTTTAACTATTTCTTCTGTCTCCTGAATTAATTCCGGTCCAACTATCTTTTTCTCATTCAACTCTGTCCAACATACCGGTGATCGACATCTTCTACCATATAATGCTTCATATGGAGCCATTTGAATACTAGATTGGTGACTATTATTATAAACAAATTCAGCTAACGGCAAGTGTCGTTCCCAACCTGATTCAAAGTCAATAGTACAAGCCCGAAGCATGTCTTCTAAAATTTGAATTACCCGTTCTGATTGTCCATCGGTTTGTGGATGAAATGCAGTACTAAAATTAAGCCGAGTACCCAAAGAATCATGTAACTGCCTCCAAAATCTTGATGTAAATCGTGGATCCCGGTCGGAAATTATAGATGCTAGAATACCATGCAGTCTCACAATTTCTCGGATATAAACTTCAGCAAGTTTCTGTAAAGACCAATCAGTCCTGACTGCTATGAAATGAGCAGACTTAGTAAGTCGATCAACTATCACCCAAATGGCATTCTTTTTGCTCACTGACAGTGGCAACCCCGTAACAAAATCTATAGTAATACTATCCCATTTCCATTCAGGAATACTAATAGACTGGAGCAATCTTGTCGGTACCTGATGTTCTGCCTTTACTCGTTGACAAGTCAAACATTTACTGACATATTCAACTATATTTTTTTTCATCCCTGGCCACCAATAAAGCTCTCGTAAATTACGATACATTTTTGTTCCACCCGGATGCAATGCAAAAGTACCATCGTGTGCTTTTTGAAGAATCATCTTCTTTAATTCAGAAGTAATTGGAACACAAATCCGATTTTGAAAGCTCAAACAATCATGCTCATCAATACTAAAAAAAGAAAAAAAGAAACTGTAGAGAAGGCTTGGAAATTTCGGCAGAGAATGAGAGAATAATAGGGTTTCAAAATAACGAAATTGAAGAATGCTACTCCCTATTTATAGAGAAATTTTGGCATATCATCCACACACAGAGTTGGAATTTCAGCCAACTCTCCCCTCTCCTGATAGCCTTTAACTCTCCTGATAACTCAATCCTCATCTTACCTTTAGGAGAGCCCACCTTAAAACCAACTCCTCCCTCTTAATTATCAGCTTTTATCACTTAAAAATAAAAGAATTCAACTCCCAAAAAGTAGCCTAAATGCCGTCCACCCCCTTACCATATAAGTGCCGAAATTTTGACCCATCTCTTAAGGCCCAATCGGCCACACAAGGCCCAAACTCCTCCCCCATTATGACGCCACCTTATGCCCACTTAAAGCTCCTCAAATCTTTGGGCCACAAGCCCAGCTTGTCACTTAATTAATTATCTACTTAAATTATGAGCTAACACCATTTATTAGCCACCTAACCCAAATTTTTAAAGCCCAAAATATCACTTAAAAATACCCAGAGCACTAATTTAAACCCTAATCCAAATATTTAATCAAAAAGTCAGCCCGATCCTTAAAATCTCAATTTAACATATTAAACATAACATTACACATAATGCACAAGCCCATTAAAACCTTACCGTAACATTCTAAGTGCTACATGCATCTCAAAAATTTTAAACGTTCCCATTCTCAAGGCCTATTGGGCCCAATTCTACTAGGCCCAATTTCAGGATGTTACATTTCTTCTAAGCTGTTCCCGACGGCTGTCTTGGAGTATTTTCTCCTTCTACTCGGCGTCTATTCGACGTGCTGTCGACCTCCTCTTTTAGGTTGCCCCTTAGGGTGTTTATATAGGCATTGAGATGTCTTACTTGGCCCATAAGTATCCTATTCCGAATAGAATTCATCTTGATTTCGGTAGGGACATGCCCGTGGTGGACTCCCTTGGCCGTGGTCGATCCTGCTCGCCACATAATGCCGTGTGGTCTGGCCGTGTACGTTGATCCAGGCCGTGTCTCAATTGTTGCTAGAAACACACGGCTGTGGGAGATAGCCCAGGTCGTGTGAGTCTCTAAGGTAGGCCCATTTTATCCTTGTTTGGCCCGTTTCTCTTTCCATTTGACTCCCTAAGCTCTCCTGAGTATAAAACATGAAATTAAGGGATTAAAAGCATCGAATTCATTAAATCTAATGAATATTCATCCAAAAATAGGCTAAGCATAGGGTAAAAATATGTGTAAATTATAGTTTATCAATTACCCCCACACTTAAGCGTTTGCTTGTCCTCAAGCAAAATCCTCAACTCACAATTTGAATTAAATTCACTCGATTCATAATTCTCATTAACAATGTCTCATCATAATTCATAGATAATTTATACATGGATAACTTAACTCAAAGAGTCTTAAAGATTCAAACAATCTAAGTCACACATTTTTGTAGTATGAAAACATAGGTGTTCCCCCTCGTCTAAATAATTACCTTTGATTCAAAACTGACAAGAGTTGACATCCTCACTAAAGATTCACTCAAACCACTCAAAGTGTTTATTAAGCACTCAAAAGTCAAACATGAAGAGTTAATCCCATAGGCTTGCATGAAAATCAAATATCCACCACTATAAAATGAGATGATACACAAATTAAAAAGTCTTAAAAAGGGGTTGTAACGGGGCTTGGGTTAAAGGTGCAGATACAGGCTGAATTAGAATGCTAAAATTGAGATTGATTTGACAATTTAACTAACTAGAAAAATAAATTAATATTGAATAATTACATCAATTGAAATAACACGAGCTTCTTCTCAAAATATGAAGTTAACTGCTTAAGCTCAAATAACATAGAACTAATAATAATATATAAATTTCCACTTCTTTCTTCTTCTTTTTTTTTTAAGAATAAGAACGAGTACATAATAAAAGATGAATTTAACTACTGAAATATAATTAGGCAACTGACTAAATCAAATCTCGACAAAAGGGGAGTCAAGAAAATGGGACAAAGAAGTTAATAACAGGGTTTCGGGTTAATATTAGTGGTAAATCAAGAAATGGTTGATTAGGCTCAAAAGGGGTTAACTAGGGGTTAATTACGAATGTAGGCTTTTTATGGAGTAAGTGGGCTAAATCCTAAGTGCCTTTATCATCTCTGTATATCAAATCAAAGGTGTGGTCTCGACATGTATAATCGAAGCAAATAACAAATCAATATTGACACACTCATAAACAATAGAGTGAGCAAGAAAAATATATGCTCTAAAAGGCTCAAAAATCTCACAAAAATTATGGTTTTTGATGTCAACCTTGTAAATTTGAAACTTCAAAGTAATATTTAAATTTAGGGAAACAACCTAATAAAATTTTTAATTCTAAAAACAGACTTATCATACTTGATTCTCTAATGTCTTAAAGTTAAACCATTAATGCACAATTACCTATGACTTAATCCAAGACATATCAATGAAAATCATAAGTTAAAGAAGTTTCATTCTAATAGTAATATGAGAAAATTACTTAAGAACAAGGCATAATTCAGGGATTTTCAAATAATACTATAGTTAACCCCCCACACTTAAGATGTAAATTGTCCTTAATGTACAAAGATAGATAAAATGTCAATATAGTGAGAAAATCATAAGATAGGGAGAGAAGTGAAACTTTCTACATTTTGGATGGAGTTAATGAAAAGAAACCAGATAAGGTTGGGCAGAGGTGAATGTGGGGGAGCGCCTCGAACCGTTTGAAATTGAATCCTTGAAGTAGCCGGCCTGATCTTATTGTATCCTAAGCTAAATCTAAATGGCATAAAGATAAGAAGAAAATAATAAATAAAATAGAAATAAAAATTAAAGTAAATAATGGAAAATGGATATGGGTTTAAAAAGAAAGGGGAAAAAAAGTGACCAACAGTGGCAAAAAAGGTGGTTGGTGTGGTGGCTAGGGTTGGGGAGGAAGGAATTTGGGGAAGAAAGTGGATAGGAGAGGGGGTTTAAATAAAGATTGAGACCCACGCCTGTGTGCCCTAGGTGTGTTAGGTCACAAGGCCATATCGCACGGCCATGTGGTGCCTCATTCATTCTCCCACACCTGTGTTGGGGTTCCCACGCCCGTGTGGTTTTCTCAGTGTCGTCCACGGTCGAATCGCACGGTCGTGGCGTTTTATCACAGCCCATGTTTGGGGAAAAATTTTGTTCTGTTTCCACACTGCCACGGCCACGCCCGTGTGCAAGGCTGTGTGGGTAGGGAAACCTGTGCCTAAATATGAAAAGAAATAAAACTAAACTAATTAGTAGGGTTAGTGCTCGGGTTGCCTCCCGGTCGTTTAAAGTCTTAAGATAAACTTATCTCTCATTCGCGTATTCATGGTGGTTTGAGGAGTTGAAACTCCTCTCCCCTGCTATCAGTTCTATGATCACTATATAGTTTGTACCTTAAAAATGTCGAATATAGGATTAGTTACCTCGACTATTCCGTATAGAAAGACATTGAGTACCGTGAAAGGGATCTTTTTGTTTGTATTAAGGTCTGAAGTGGTGATTCGAGGGTCTATCTTATCCAACAATACCTGATTCCGGATCTAAAATTGGTTTGTCCCATCTTTAAGTTTGTCATGGAGTTGCCTCGTTTTTGCTTCGTGTGTTTTAGTTTCTCCCTGAAATGTGTCTTCCACTCGTCTAGTTCATCGATATGAAGCCTTCGTTCCTCATGAATTGCTTCTTTATTGGCACGAGGTCGAGGATCTGGCTCAGTTGTGTAGTTTCGTGGTGTTTCCTGTAAAGAAGGTTGAACCAAATAGTCATTAATAGAATTTATGTTTTCACCTTGATTACTCGATGTCCTAGCCGAGTCAAGAGCCTGAAGAGTGATCGTTTCGTCACTTACACGAAGTGTGAGTTCACCTGTACCAACACCAATCTTAGTTCTAGCAGTTGTTAAAAAGGGTCTTCCTAAAATTAAAGGAACATTATTGTCCTCATCCATGTCTAAAACAAAAAAGTCTACTAGGAATACGAATTTATCAATTTTTACTAGTACACCTTCGATTATACCCCTAGGAACTCTAATAGTTTTATTAGCCAATTGAATTCTCATCCTAGTTTGTTTGGGTTTCCCGAGACCTAGCTGTTTAAACATCTTATAAGGCATAACATTGATGCTTGCCCCTAAATTAGCTAAAGTATTATTAACAGATAAACTACCAATTAAACATGAAATTGTAAAACTCCCTGGATCTTTTAACTTTCGTGGTAGTTTATTTTGTAAAATTGCTGAGCACACTGCATTTAGCTCCACATGCGACGCCTCGTCTAACCTCCGTTTGTTTGTCAACATCTCTTTTAAAAATTTTTGTGAATTGGGCATCTGCGAAAGAGTTTTAAGAAACGGTAAGTTAATATGTAATTTCTTTAGAAGTTTAAGAAGTTTACCGAATTGTTCATCTGTGCGGTCTTTCTTCATCGCATTGGGGTATGGCACACGAGGTTGGTACTCTGTAATTACCGGTTTTGGTTTATCATGCCTTACCACAACCTCACCTTCCTCTACCACATTCTCTTGCCTTAATTTTGGTTTGTCTAACCCTTCATTGTTGTGAGCACTAATGGAATGAAGTTGCTCTTTGGGGTTAGTTTCAGTGTTGCTTGGCAAGCCTCCTTGTGGTCGTTCTGAGATTAGCTTAGCAAGCTGACCTATTTGATTCTCGGGCCCTTGAATTGACGCTTACTGATTTTTAAGTGCTGTTTCGGTGTTTTTGAAACAGGTTTTTGACACCGCGATAAATATTGTTAGCATCTCCTCAAGGTTTGGCTTTTTCTCTTGTGGGTAAGGTTGTTGTTGGAAGCCTAGAGGGGGTTGTTGTTTCTGATTTCCTTGGCCACCCCATGAAAAGTTGGGATGGTTCCTCCAACCTAAATTGTAAGTATTACTATATGGGTTATTTTGAGGTCTACAATTGTTACCCATATAGTTCATCTGTTCGTTTTCTATGCTAGGGTTGTACGGTGGGTATTCTGTATTGCTCGTCTCTCCTACATTTGTATTGCACTGTATCACTGGATGTACTTGCGAAGAACCATACAAACCATCAGTCTTTTTACTTAAAAGTTCTACCTGATTTGATAGCATGGTCACTGCGTCGAGGTTGAAAACACTAGCGGTTTTTGTTGGCTTTGTCCTCATAACTTGCCACTGATAGTTATTCAGTGCCATCTCCTCTATAAACTCATAAGCCACTTCAGGGGTCTTATTATTTAGGGTTCCACGGTTGAATCAATCAACTACCTAGTTGAGGGGTTCACACCGTTGTAAAAGGGTTGAACCTGTAACCATAAAGGTAACCATTGGTGAGGGCACCTTCTTAGTAAATCCTATCTCTCCCATGCATCGTAAAGAGTTTCTAAATCCATCTGCACAAAAGAAGAGATATCATTCCTCAACTTTGTTGTTTTAGCCGGCCAAAAATATTTTAACAAAAATTTTTTGGTCATTTGGTCCCATGTAGTGATTGATCCTCGTGGTAATGAGTTCAACCACTATTTAGCTTTGTTTCTTAACGAGAAGGGAAACAACCAAAGGCGGATGGCATCATCAGAAACGCCATTTATTTTGAAAGTGTCGCAGAATTCTAGAAAATTTGCCAAGTGATTGTTTGGATCTTCATCCTGCAAACCATCGAACTAAACAAATTGTTGAATCATCTGTATAGTGTTAGGTTTCAGTTCAAAATTATTTGCAGCAATAGCAGGTCTAACAATGCTTGATTCAGTTCCTGTTAAATTAGGTTTAACATAATCATACATAGTATGAGGAGCAGGATTTTGATTCACCAGGTTTACGGCAACCATAGGAGATAGCTGATTATTATCAGCCATCTCTTCGATAGTATTAGTATCGTCCTCTTGCTCTTCCTCTATGTATTGTAGACTTCGTCTTATTTCTCTTCGGTTTCTGCGAACAGTACTTTCGATCTCACTGTCGTAAAGTAAAGGTCCTGACGGATTTCTTCTAGTCATAAACTAGAGATACCTGCCAGAAGCAAAGGAAAAGAATTAGAAAGTTTAAAATAAAATAAAAAAATAATTTGCAAATAAAAATAAGAATGGCTAAAGTAATAAAAATCAAGCGTTCCTAATATCTTAGCCCCCGGCAACAGCGCCAAAAACATGATGGAGCTCGAAACTAACTATTATTTCGACAAAGGCAAGCGTACCTATTGAACAGTAGTATAGCTGTGGTAAGTCTAGAATATCGTATCCTCAAGGACCAAGAGTACTAGTATTAACTATCTTTTTATTATCTAGCCTAATAATTAAGGGGATTTATTTTTAATCTAAAATTTAACTAACTAATTTAACTAACTATGAACGTGACACTGAGTAAATTGGGAAAATACTTTTGGACAACTTATATGAGATAGGCAATACCTAAGGAAGAATCCACCTAGACTTCACTTATTACTTTTGATTCATGCGATTTATTCACTTGACTTAATTCGTAGAAATCCCTAAATTATATTAATACATCTTTCGAAGCTACTAACAACTGACTCTAGGTTGATTAATTGAAATATCTTTCTAATTAAAACCCCTATTATCGCATTAACTCAATCTATGGATTCCCTTATTAGCTTTGACCCTAATTCGGTAGATTTTCGTCGCCCTATATCTAGGGTTGCAATCAACTCCGCTTAATTGTGTTTATCTACTCTTAAACAGGGACTTTTGCTCCACTGAATAAGCACATTCGACTTGAATCAATAACCTGAATTATCAAAACAAGAATAAGAACTCACAATTAAGAATAAGCACAAGTATTTATCTCATAAATCAAATAATAATAAGATTTGTCTTAGGTTTCATCCCCTTAGGTATTTAAGGGATTTAGTTCATACTAAAAGAGAGAAACATCGTAAAAGAGGAAAAATAACAAAACATAAGAAAACCCAAAAACTCCTAAAGAACTTGATGGGAGATCTTCAGTCTTGATGGAGATCCTTCTTCTAAGCTGTTCTCGACGGCTATCTTGGAGTATTTTCTCCTTCTACTCGGCATCTATTCGACATCCTGTCGAGCTCCTCTTTTAGGTTGCCTCCTAAGGTGTTTATATAGGCTTTGAGATGTTTTACTTGGCCCACAAGCATCCTATTCCGAATAGAATTCATCTTGATTTCGGTAGGGACACGCCCGTGTGACACGCCTGTGGTGGACTCCCTTGGCCGTGATCGATCCTGCTCGCCACAATACGTATTTGGTGCATCTTTCTTGACTGAAGATGCTATCCTGGTGCAGAGTAAAAAGATTGTGCGGGCTAATTTAAGAGGTAGACCAATCAATAGAACCGATCTTGTCAATGCTTCACTTTATGCTTTTTAGGTATCATTGGTAATTTATTTGTATAACTCAAAGTTATTGTGCAATTATCAATATATCAAATTATATATAGTGATATAATCTGAATTTTATTAGAACTAACATAAAAGTAAAAAAAAAATTATAGAAAATCATTTCGCATGCAATACTTTTAAGGTAATTACTACAAATATATAGAAATAAATTACTACACAAAAGTTTAAAAAAAAAACTAATCTATATATACTTGCAAACATCTTATTTAAATTTTTTTTGGGAAAAAAAAACCCTTAGAATGCAAAAAAAAAAAAAAAAAAGTTTATATAAGTTTAGTATCATCAGTCTTTTCTTGCTTATGGACTTGAGTACTTAAACCAAGATGAGCCATAATGAGAGCAACATGAGTGAGCAGCTCGCTACCATGCCTCAATTGTTGCGCATGTTCCTCCCATGTGCATCGACTTGCACCATAAACCATCATCTCCATCCATATATCACTTATCATTTTCCATTTCTCTTCATGATCCCACCTCTCTGTTATCAAGCCTTGTAATTTCTTGGCAAACTTCACCCCTTCCAATAACGCTCCAAATTTGACTTCTGGTAATAAAACAAGCATAGCGTCAGAGGGCTGTAACCATAGTATTTCCATAAATTCCATCATTGCGGTCTGTTTCGGTTTCAGTTGAAGAGGGATCCTTTGCGTTTGGTTGTAAGTTTCATCGTTTACCATATCACTGAACCCCTTCGGCAGCATTGTAGGACGGACCAAAACAAGGTACATCATGTAATCGGACAAGGATTTGCCGATCTTGCTTATCGAACCGCAGCTGCACATTCGATGCTTCGAGAGATCGTCGTAGTAAACCAGCGACGTAGCGATGTGCCAAATAAATATCCGACGGGTGAAATCCGTGGATTCCATTTTCCAGTCATCGTTCACAATCGGATCGAAACCTTTCCTCTCGAGGATGGCATCACCTTTCTCCCCCAACATCTTCTCGACATGCTTTGGACTAAATTGTTCTTTACTAAGCTCAGTACGCATGTTTTTGAGGTAGTCATAGATGAATTCTTTCAACTCGATATCCACGTCCTTCCAGTCTGAATACCAAAACCTCTGCAAAAGGTTAATGAAATCGATGGACTTCAACGCCCGAGTAATTTGGCTTGTCTTGGCCTTCAAGTAATACCCCAAAAGATCATGTTGTGCCATTCTCCGTAATCCCTTTTTCGATTTAATCGAGCGTAACTTTTTCTCCGCGAACCAAAGGTACAGCCTCTTGAGTTTGTTTTTCCGATTCGCGTGCCACATCAGCGTCCACTTGGACCGAATGTACATATGGAACGAAGAGCTCTCAAGGAAAACTGCGCTGAACAGCAGCACGTAGGTGACGACGAAGTCGACCGTGTGATCCTGGAACTTGTAATAAAGAGCCGAGAAAGCTATCAGCGCAGAAAAGGCAGAGGAAAAGCATATTAAGCGAAGCGCTAGGTTGCAAATATAGTGTTGATGATGTAGGGGGTTCTTGGTAAAGAGCAAATCGTAAAGGAATTCGAGTTCGATCTTAACGAAATTGAAGGCCTCTGCTGCATTCATGGAATAACGTTTGAGGTACACCCATTCTTCGTGAAACTCCTCCGAAATCTGGAACGGACGATCGGTCAAGAGAGGCTTGAAAACATCGAAAGCTGAATGCACTAGCCGGAGAAACTTTACTTCGTCAGTAATGATCGGATCTTCTATAAACCTTTTCATTCTCGAAAGATCGTAAAGTCCTGTTCGGATCATTGTGTTCTTTTCGTCCCCATCACAGCTGCTATCAATCGGACTTTTCGAACTCTCGGTTACATAAAAGGACTTCATGAGCTGTTTCGGACTCGCACATCTAAGAGCCCATGTTCTTTCGAAATACTTGAGAACTCCAGCGATAAACAACGGGACAGCCATAGAGTTTAGTTCGGTGTCCGATTGAAACCGGACGGAGATATAAATCGCCTCCCCGATCTGGAAGAACATCCCAAGAAAGTGGCGCAACCAAAGCTCATTATCTTCCAAAGAGTAAGCGGTGATATTGTAAGGACCGCCGAGATGCCATAGAAGAAAAGGGGTCCAGAAGACAACGAGTCCTTTTTCCAATCCAACACTGCCTCGAAGAAGGGTACTAAGCACAAGGGTTGCCATCCAATCTGCAGAAAGATATATTATCCAGGCACAGATTGCAATCAACGGAACCAGAGCTCCGGTATATTTCTTTCGCTTCTTCCCGAAATGAATGAGCAAAAAATGGAGAACAAGACTGAGGAGAACCATCAATCGAAGCTCCCATTCGCTCCAAAAGTTATTCACTATTTGTGAGAATACCCTCCTCAGCACTGTGCCCTTTATCTCTACATAAAGTAGAGAGACGGCAACTGAAAATTCAAAACCATCCATTATTATTTCTTTTTCATTGTTACAAAAGGTTCACATAAGAGGGTTTGAATCTATATGAGCTTCAATAATTAGGTAAAAAACACTTAGACAACATTTCGGAAAGAATTGAATTGTCATTTTTGACGGGAATACAGACTAAAATGTTAAGGTTTTAGACATTACAGCTTGTATGATAATCCACTTGTTCATTATGTATTAAATTTCGAATGTTTTTATAACTCTAAATTATTTGTTAACCTGATATATATATATATATATATATATATATATATATATATATATATATATATATATAGATAAATACAGTCATACTAATACAAAATATATGTGAAGTGTGAATGGCCACCAAATAATTTAAAAACTATTTGATTATTTTTAAAAGTTTAATGTTCAAATTTAACTAAAAATAATAATGAATATCAAATTGAAAAAATATATAAACGTTGAAAATTAAATTTACCATTATGCCAAAAAGAAGTATCTTAACAAATTTTATGGATAGTCATTGAGAAGATAATAGATATCCTAATTGAGAAAGTTATGCCCAATGTCAAATTGAGAACATGCATTGTGTTAATACTATGGATAGTTATTCAAATAGAATCATTTTTATTTAATATTTAGGAATTATATATATTCTACCATTTGTATATATATAGCTTTAGTAAGATTTTAAATATAGATAACTTATTAATAATTTTTTTTGGTCATTCAATTATAAAAAATTACAAAATAATCACTCAATTTATTGAGTTTATCTTTTTTTATCACCAATGGTTAACTGATTAACCAAAAGATAACCAAATATGTTGAGTTAATATCAAATTTTAAGGGTAACAATTTATTGGTTACAATATGCTATAAGTCCTACTTTTGGTATATTTGGAATTCAAATTCTTGTACTCTTTGTATATTTGAGAATTTAATCATTCTACTATTAAATTTTAAAATTGTAAATCCAATTATTAACACCGTACTAGTAATTCTTCTATTTAACTGAGATTCATTACAACTTCAATTTTTTTTTTGTTACATGACTATCATCTGAGTATTTTTATTTGAAAATGTTACATCAATGAATCTAAAAGAAGAATTTTAACAGTTGGACATAAATTTTAAAATCTAAAAAATAAATATAGAAACTAAATTCCAAATATACAAAAAGTACAAAAATTTGCAGCATATTTTAACTACATGGCTCGAGATCCTATCATCAATCTAAATACACCTTTCATCACTAAATACATATTGAGGAGAGGAGATTAATAAATTAATCAACGCTAAGAGAGAAATTAAAATGAACAAAATTTCACTATAATATATACTTACTAGCAAATAGCATGGATCACTGCTGTTTTTCAGATCTTGACTGTGAATATTATTGGAAAAAGATTTCATGGAATTGAAGATAGATTGAAAGGAAAACTGTACAAGGAAAAATCATGCTTTGCTCCTTTATATTGGAACATACAAAGGAGGCAAAGAACGTGTAATACGTTGACATGAATATTGTAGGCCAAGAAAAGAACTTTCACTGAAAACCCTAACAGTGAAAAAAATATTCATATATTCTTGGAGAAACAAAGACAAAAAGTTGTTTCCAATTAAAATTCTTGGTGCTGTTGGGTAAAATGCATGAGAGGGGAATCAGGCAAAGCAGTGGGGAATTGGCAATTGAAGAAGAGTAATAAGTACATGAATTATTAGTAAAGCAAAGGATCAAAGCATAAAAGTTGAGCATATGGCTTTTTCCAATGGATTTATAGCTATTGGTTACTAGATAAAGAGGTATATTATATATAAATTATATGAATGTTTGCCATTTTCAATTTATCATCAAGCGAGTGATTATGCATTAAGATGCATGATTGGTTGGGTCAGAAGTAATGTTATAAACTTATAATATAAGTCGGTAATGGCAGTTGTAATGATTGCAAAGTAATAAGAAAGAAAAATAAGAATACGAGGATTTTACGTGAAAAATCTTTATCAAGAAAAATCACGGGCAGAGGAGAAAAAATTCACTAATGTTGAAAACAACAATACAAGAGGTTTGCGGCTATACAAAAATTTTAAGGGTTAAACAATTCGTCTAATAGAAGAATTAAAGTCCTATACGAATTCAACTTGTTCAACTCTCGATCCTTCGCTCCTACGAATCCCCAATTTTGTCTCTCTATTTTATTTATTTAACAAGTGAGTTGCATTTCAAACTTTTTCAGACCGGATCAAACGGGATTTGAGTCACACGACACTAACAAGGAGAATATATATATATATATATATATATATATATATATATAGATATATTTTGTTGATCATATAGGCATCAAGCACATGATAACATTAAGCCGAGGAAAATTGATTGATTGATTTGATCTCATCAAAATAAAAAAAGGTCAAAATTTAGAAAAAATACCGGATTGTATTTTGCCTAATTTATTCAAAAAATAAGTAAATTAATACGTATATATTAAATTAAAGAACAAATGATCATTCAGTTAAAATATTCATCTATTCTATTTTTATTGTTAAAAATTGATTTCTTTACATCAACATGAGTTATACAATACAAATAAAAAAAATTAATTTACTCTTTAATTTAATTTACATAAAATAATTTTTAAAAAAAATGCAATTTACCAAAACTTTCACTTACATATCCATCAATCCCACTGTCTGAAAACTCAACAAAGTTATGTCCTATTTAAAACTACACAAATCTTCAAGTTCATACTTCTTACAGCTACAAGGCACAGCTGTTTAGACATAGACAAAGAATCGGTGACAAAATTCATTATTGTTTTCATCTTTTTTTAGTTTCCGCGTTTGAGCAAATACAAGTCCTTTTCCTTGTATTCAAATCCGAAAAAAGGGTTTTCTTTAGAGTATAGAAAATCAATCCATGGTTTTCCAGAAATGCTTACCTGTAGTCCACCACACTATAAATAAAACTCATCAAACCTATCTTTCTTTACTTGTCACTTACATTTCTCAATTCAACAAAAAAAAAATGGCTCAGCCTCACTTTCTTTGCATTTGTTCCTTGTCTTGTCTTCAGCTACTGCTTGTGATCGATGCGTGCACCAATCCAAGGCTTCTTATTTCTCCGACGCCGCTGCATCATGTAACTTGCTGCCAAGTTCCTTCTTCTTGATTAATACCCAGACTTGTTTTCTTACATGAAAATGGATTTTGATAAAGACCCAGATCATATTTTTGTGAAAATTGTGGGTAACATTTGTTTTATGGCTTTGATATTTGTTGCTGGAGCTTGTGGATATGGTTCCTTAGCATTAACCATTAGCGGTGGCCACCTTGCAGCTGGTGTTTCGTCTCTTTACAAACAAGGAGCTGGTCGTGGTGCTTGCTTTCAGGTTTTGTATACATTTATAATTGTTTTCTTTTTAATTCTTATAATGGAAAATTGAGGTTTGAGTTTTTAACATTGGCAGATAAGGTGTAAGGATTCAAAACTGTGTAGCAGTAAAGGAACAAAGGTGACACTAACTGATCTTAATCACAATAACCAAACGGACTTTGTTCTTACTAGCAGAGCTTTCATGGCCATGGCTAACAAGGGCAAGGGTCAAGACGTTTTGAAACTTGGGATTGTGGACGTGGAATATAAAAGGTGAGCTTGATTCAAACATAAAATAATGAAAAAGGTCGGGCCCTGCTTGAACCAACTTAACATATAATGGGGCACACTAATGGCTAACGGTTCAATATCTTCTTTATATTCCTTTGGGTAAACTACACTAGTAGTACCCAACTATTAATATTTTTTTTTTTTTGGACATCTAATTATGAAATGTTATGAAATGGTCACCTAATTATTAGTAAATTTATTGTTTGGTCACCCAATTGTGAAATGTTACAAAATGATAATTCAACTATTCAATTTTGTCTTTTTTGGTCACTCATTGGCTAATTATGACAGATTTTAAAATCGGTATAATAGCAACTTTAATTCTCAACATTTATACATTGCGTCAATTCAGTCTTCATTCTAAAAAATCTAACCCATACACATTGTGTAATTTAGTCTTTTTTACAGTTTTACTTTTGTTTGTGAACCTTTCACCTAAAAAAGTTAAAAAAAAAATTTATCAGCTAAATTTGATTGAAAGTATATAAAAAAAATGGAAACACCAAAAAATCCAACATAATATTGAATAGTTTAGTGACCATTTTGTAACTTTTTATAGTTGGGTGACTACCGGTGTTAGTTTACCCTATTCCTTTTCCATGCATGTTAAACTTGCTATTGATTTTGGTGATGTGAAATTAACAGGATACATTGTGAATACAAAAACCGGAACTTGGCAATTAGAGTTGAAGAATCAAGCCAAAAACCATATTACTTGGCTATTAAACTGCTATACCAAGGTGGCCAGACAGAAATAGTAGCCATTGATGTAGCTCAAGTTGGATCATCAAACTGGAGTTTTATGACTAGGAACTATGGGGCAGTTTGGGATAGCAGTAGGATCCCAAATGGTGCCTTACAATTCAGATTTGTGGTGACATCTGGGTACGATGGGAAGCAGGGATTTAAATAGCGGTCCGGTATCGGTATAGCGGCTGCTATATAGCGGTACCGACACTGTCCAAAACTGCTATTATGTTTTACAATAAGTTGTGTGAATTTTAACAAAAATTTACGACCTTGATACCCGCAGTGACAGCAATAGCATCCGTTATGTCCGCAACTGCGATAAACGCAGCCGCGACCGAAAACGCGGCCGCGACCGCAATTTAAATCCCTGATGGGAAGTGGGTTTGGGCCAAAAATGTGGTTCCAGCTGATTGGAAAATTGGGGTTATATACGATTCTGGGGTTCAAATCACTGACATTGCACAAGAAGGTTGCTCTCCTTGTGGAATTGGTGATGAACAAGACCAAGAGCAAAGCATTTTTATTGGGGCTAAACTCTGATCCCTGGTTTCTGTAAATAAATAAATAAACAAAGAAATAAAATTAACATTTCAAGTTCTTAAATATAGTTTGAATAATATTTTATAAGATTTAGTAAAAGAATGTATAATGTGTTTTTTATCATTTAGTTTCTATGAAGATGTATAATATATATTTTTTATTCCACAAAAGATTACTACAAGCACTTTTTAGTTTGCAGTTGAAATACGAGCTTACTTTCGATGGCAGGAAAAGTGACACTTGCTAAATCGATACTCTTAGCGATCCCTAATTATTTTATGCAAACTGTCAGAATTCCCTCGGAGGTTTTCAATGAAATTGAGAAGATTGTTAGGGGATTTATTTGGGGTTCTAGCATTAATAAGAGAAAAACGACGCTTGTCAATTGATCTTCTTGCTGCCAACCGCTTGCTAATGGAGGCATTGGGATACGTAAACTTGAAAAACATAATAAGTCCTTCTTTCTTAAAATTGGTTTTAATTTATCGACTAAATTTGATGCTCTATGAGTACAGGTCTTGCGTACTAAATGTAAAATTACAAATGTTTGTCTCGACACTATCAAGAGGAGCTTGACTTCTTATGTTTGGAAATCTCTAACTCATGTTTGGAGCTTCCTTTTACAAAATGTTTGCTGGTCTATTGGTGATAGTAAAGACACTCGTTTTTGGGAGATGTTTCGGTCCCAGATGTTGGCCCTTTGCGCGAGATTTCGAAAGATACTCAATGATACGAGCTCACCTATGAAGCCTGTGACGGATGTCAATCATGACCCGATGAGGCTACCTAATGGGCTAATTACACGTTCCCGAACCAAACAATTCAAAGATGCCGCAACGGTGTTGGTGGCACAAATTTGGGATGATCATAAAAGAGAGCCCAAAAACATGCTGAACTCATACAACTTATTTGAAGTTGAATATACTAGCCAGTCTGACTGCTAGTTTATTTAACACTTTAATTTACGCATGTTTTAATTTTTATTTTCAGTAATAGCTTCATTTTCTTATTTATTATTTATTTTAGTCTTTATCGAAGTTGAATATTAGTATGCTCTTATCTAGTGTTTAAATAAGGAAATTAAAATTCTGTCTAATCTAATTTTAATTAATGTGATTTTATGCAGTGCTCCACGTTTTTGATGTCATGAAAGATGGTAAAAAAATGCAAGCCTTGAATTTGAATCAACATGGTGGAATTAATGAAATAAAGCTCTTGTCTGTATAATTAGTTAGCTCTATAAGATGTTGGAAATCAACTATAGTTGGCTCTCCCGCAATTATTACCTCCTCCAACATATCTTGGTCATCTCTTGGTTTTTCTACATTAAACTGCTTCCCAGCTTCATGCTCAATTAGCTTGATTCGCACCTTTCTTCAAGCTGATTTAGTCGTGTTAGCTTAGTTCAGCTTCATTCAGTATTCACTAGCCCAATGCCTTTTGGTGAACATGAAGAGACAAAGTTGCCAGGTGCCTTTTGGTGAACATGAAGAGACAAAGTTGCCAGGTGCCTTTTCGAAAACCCAAGGGTTAAGGGACAAGGTTACTAGTGCCTTTTCGAAAAGTTAAGGGTATACTAGTGTCTTTTCGAAATTTTAAGGGTTAAAGGCCAAGTGATAACGGTCCGTCTCGGGTTAGGAGGCGAATCGTAAATGTTGCCCGATCGTAAATTAGGTAGTTTCTCGTTTAGTTAACAAAGGGATAATTTTATTGGAATTAAAATCTTTGAAAGGTAAAGATAGGTGATAAGCTGAAATGGATACGTATTTGAAACAAGAAAGAACCTTTAATAAAAATTAAAGACCCGAATCTTATAAGTTTCAAATTGATAGAATAAGTTTTGAGATAAAACCGAGACCCACTATCTAGCGAGATAGGAACCAACGGTATAGGTAGATGAACGCCACACCCGTGAGGATGATAAGTTCAAAACAAGGAAAGAACGACGCCACTAGAAAACTAGATAAGTCAATTCAACCTCGAGAATAAGGAGAGTGAATACTCACCAAAAGAAAATTTTCTTTCATTCAAATTCAAGTTATATTCAATGATAATTACATAGCCTTTTTATAGGCTAAACAAAGGCCAACCACAACCTTGGCCTTTAACCCTTAAAATTTCGAAAAGACACTAGTAATCTTGTCCCTTAACCCTTAACTTTTCGAAAAGGCACTAGTAACCTTGTCCCTTAACCCTTGGGTTTTCGAAAAGGCACCTGGCAACTTTGTCTCTTCATGTTCACCAAAAGGCACCTGGCAACTTTGTCTCTTCATGTTCACCAAAAGGCATTGGGCTAGTGAATACTGAATGAAGCTGAACTAAGCTAACACGACTAAATCAGCTTGAAGAAAGGTGCGAATCAAGCTAATTGAGCATGAAGCTGGGAAGCAGTTTAATGTAGAAAAGCCAAGAGATGACCAAGATATGTTGGAGGAGGTAATAATTGCGGGAGAGCCAACTATAGTTGATTTCCAACATCTTATAGAGCTAACTAATTATACAGACAAGAGCTTTATTTCATTAATTCCACCATGTTGATTCAAATTCAAGGCTTGCATTTTTTTACCATCTTTCATGACATCAAAAACGTGGAGCACTGCATAAAATCACATTAATTAAAATTAGATTAGACAGAATTTTAATTTCCTTATTTAAACACTAGATAAGAGCATACTAATATTCAACTTCGATAAAGACTAAAATAAATAATAAATAAGAAAATGAAGCTATTACTAAAAATAAAAATTAAAACATGCGTAAATTAAAGTGTTAAATAAACTAGCAATCAGACTGGCTAGTATATTCAACTTCAAATAAGTTGTATGAGTTCAGCATGTTTTTGGGCTCTCTTTTATGATCATCCCAAATTTGTGCCACCAACACCGTTGCGGCATCTTTGAATTGTTTGGTTCGGGAACATGTAATTGGCCCATTAGGTAGCCTCATCGGGTCATGATTGACATCCGTCACAGGCTTCATAGGTGAGCTCGTATCATCCCCTCCCTCTTTAAGTTGATTCGTCCTCGAATCATCACCTACATCAAAAGGAGAAAGATCAGAAACATTAAAACTCGCGCTCACATTATAGTCACCTGGTAAGTCCAATTTGTACGAGTTGTCATTTATGCGTTCAATGACTTGAAATGGACCGTCTCCCCTTGGGAGAAGTTTAGATCGCCTTTGCTTGGGAAACCTTTCTTTTCGCATATGAACCCAAACCCAGTCCCTTGGTTCAAAGAGAATACGTCTACGACCTTTGTTAGCTCGTTGGACGTATTGCTTGGTTCTTGCTTCGATATTCTCGCGCACCTTTCGATGCAGCTCCTTTATGTATTCCGCTTTTTTTTTAGCATCAGAATGGATAAATTTATCTGAAGGCAATGGCAATAAATCAAGAGGGGTGAGAGGGTTAAACCCGTAAACAATCTCGAAAGGCGAAAATTTAGTTGCAGAATGAACAGCTCGGTTGTAAGCAAATTCGATGTGAGGCAGACAGTCTTCCCACGTTTTGAGATTTTTTTGCACCAATGCTCGCAGCAAGGTTGATAGGACTCGGTTCACTACTTCGGTTTGTCCATCCGTTTGAGGATGACACGTGGTCGAGAATAGTAGTTTAGTCCCTAACTTTCCCCACAGAGTTCGCCAAAAATGACTTAAAAATTTTACGTCCCGATCAGATACGATCGTCTTTGGAACTCCATGCAATCGTATGATTTCCCTAAAAAACAAGTTTGCAATATGTACAGCATCGTCAGTCTTAGAACAAGGGATAAAATGGGACATTTTAGAGAAACGATCAACTACAACAAAGATCGAGTCCTTCCCGGTTTTTGATCTCGGTATTCCAAGGATGAAATCCATAGAAATATCGACCCACGGAGTGTTTGGAATAGGAAGGGGCGTATATAAACCGTGAGGCTGGACCCGTGATTTTGCTTGTTTGCAAGCAATGCAATGTTCACAAATCTGTTCGACATCCTTTCTCATTTCTGGCCAGAAAAAGTGTTCTTGAAGAGTGGACAATGTTTTGTCTCTTCCAAAGTGACCCATAAGGCCACCACTATGTGCCTCTATCACAAGCATGTCTCGTATGGAACCTTGCCGTATACAAATCTTGTTTTCCTTGAAAAGGAATCCTTCATGCCTGTAAAACTTATCAAAAGCACCACTCTCACAAGCATTATAGACATTGCCAAAATCAGCATCGTTAGCATACAATTCCTTAATATGATGGAAACCAAGTACTTTAGAATCAAGAAAGGTTAATAAATTGTACCTTCGTGATAACGCATCCACTACTACATTTTCCTTACCTTTCTTGTACTTAATTACGTACGGAAATGATTCTAAATACTCGATCCATTTTGCATGTCGTTTGTTGAGCTTGTGCTGACCTTTAATATACTTAAGTGCTTCATGATCTGAATGAATAACAAACTCTTTCGGTCTCAAGTAATGTTGCCACGTTTCAAGTGATCTTATTAGAGCGTACATCTCCTTGTCATACACGGGGTAATTAAGTGCAGCTCCGTTCAATTTCTCGCTGAAGTATGCCACCGGTCTTCCATTCTGAGTTAGAACGGCTCCGATCCCTACACCTGATGCATCACACTCAATTTCAAAAGTTTTAGTAAAGTCAGGAAGGGATAACAATGGAGCTTTAACAAGAAATTCTTTAATGGCATTAAAAGACTGTTCTTGTTCATCGGACCAATGGAAAGCTGAATTCTTCTTGATCACGCTCGTTAAAGGAGCGGCTATCGTGCTGAAGTTGGGCACGAATTGACGGTAAAAACTAGCCAACCCATGGAAACTTCGTACTTGGCTAACCGTTGTAGGACGGGGCCATTCTTGGATTGCTCTAATCTTCTCTTGGTCCACTTCTAATCCATTTGCACTTACGACGTATCTTAAGAAAATAACTTTGTCAGTACAAAAAGAACATTTCGCGAGATTGGCGTACAATACCTCTTTTCGCAGTGTTTCTAAAATCGCACGTAGATGTTGGAGATGATCCTCCAAAGATTTGCTGTACACTAGTATGTCATCAAAATAAACAACACATGATTTGCCAATAAAAGCTCGTAAAACATGATTCATAAGTCGCATAAAAGTACTCGGAGCGTTTGTAAGTCCGAATGGCATTACCAACCATTCATACAAACCTAACTTTGTTTTGAAAGTCGTTTTCCACTCATCGCCTTCTCGCATCCTAATTTGGTGATAACCACTTTTGAGGCCAATCTTTGTAAAGATTCGAGCTCCACTTAACTCGTCAAGCATGTCATCGAGTCGGGGTATCGGGTGTCGGTATTTGATGGTAATCTTGTTGATGGCGCGACAGTCTACACACATTCGCCACGAACCATCTTTCTTTGGCACTAGTAACACCGGTACCGCGCATGGACTAAGGCTTTCTCGGATATATCCCTTTTCTAGCAATTCAGTGATTTGCTTTTGGAGCTCTTTTGTTTCTTCGGGATTGCTCCGGTACGCAGGTCGATTGGGCAGTAAAGCTCCCGGCACCAAGTCAATTTGGTGTTCTATGCCTCGAATGGGCGGTAAGCCACTTGGTATCTATTCTGGAAAGATGTCCTTGAATTCCTGAATCAGAGACAACACAGAAGAAGGAAGATTCTCGGGTAAGTCATTAGTGTTCAAAAATGATTCCTTGTATAGTAAGACATACATTGGTTGTCTTACACACAAAGCTTTTTGAATATCTCTTGCTTTTGCAAAAACACTCATTTTTCCATTTTCTTTTTCTTCCTTCATTTCCTCTCCTTTTTGTTCACACTCTCCTGTTTTATCACTTAATTTCTTGCCCCTCTTTTTTTTTAAATTTTTCTCTTTTTCTTTCTCATTTTTCCACTCGCTTTCTTTTGATTTTTCTATTGATGCCTTCATCTTCAACTGATCTTCGTAAACTTGCTTGGGTGTTAGCGGAGCTAGTGTCACATTCCGGCCCAAGTATTTAAAAGTGTACCGATTAGTGTAGCCGTCATGGATTGCTCGCTTGTCAAATTTCCAAGGTCGTCCAAGCAGGAGATGTCCTGCTAGCATCAGAACCACATCGCACAAAACCTCATCTTGATACTTCCCTATTGAAAAGGAAACCAAAACTTGTTTTGTGACCTTAAGTTCTCCCGCGTCGTTAAGCCATTGTAGCTTATACGGATGGGGATGTTTGGTGGTAGTCAATTCAAGTTTCTCCACCAATATGGTGCTGGCCACATTAGTACAGCTTCCTCCGTCAATAATGACGCAACAAATCTTCCCCTTTACTTGGCAACGCGTATGGAAGATGTTTTCACGTTGTTGTTCGTTTTTGACACCTTGTAGGCTAAGGCTCCTTTTAACCACCAAGATTTCTCCACTTTCGGCTTGTTCTACCTCTTCTTCATCTTGGGATGTCTCACTGGCATCATCTTCTCTTTCACTTTCGGATTCGACCTCGCCATCATCTCGGATAAACATAGTATTTCGGTTTGGACATTGACTTGCAAGATGTCCTCGTCCCAAACATTTGAAACACTTAATGTCTCGGGATCGATTCGGAAGAGCTTCCATTTTGCCCTTGCTCGTTTCACCGATTGGTTTGTTAGACTTGGGTGCGCCGCTTGTTTCTTTGGCTCGGTTCGGTATGTCCTTTTTGTTGGTCGCTTGCCCCCACTTAGATGTTGAAGCATGATTGGGGGTTGCTCTAGGCGTAGCTTTTCGTTTCAGCTGTTTTTCGACCTTTATTGCCATGTGGACCATTTCGATGATATCGATGTAATGGTGTAATTCTACAATATTTACGATATCTCGATTAAGGCCAGCGCTAAAACGTGCCATGGTGGCTTCTCGTTCTTCTTCTACATTAGCTCGGATCATGGCCACTTCCATCTCCTTGTAGTAATCTTCCACGCTTCGGTGACCCTGAGTTAGGCTTTGCAACTTTTGATGCAACTCGTGGTGATAGTAGGTTGGGATGAACCTTTTTCGCATTAGTGCCTTCATTTCCGCCCATGTGAATATTGGGCGTTCACCATCCCGTCTTCGACTCGTCGTTAATTGATCCCACCAAATGAGGGCGTAATCAGAAAATTCGATGGCAGCAAGTTTCACCTTCTTATTTTCTGAATAATTATGACAGTCGAAGATTAATTCCACCTTCTTTTCCCACTCAAGGTAGGCTTCCGGATCGGACCGCCCTTGAAAAGCAGGAATCGCCATTTTAATGTTCTTCAAGTCGTCATCGGCCCATTCTCGATCCCTTCGCTCACGGACTCGTGGACCTCCTCTTCGTTCATCGTGTTCGAAAGCTGGGTTGCTGTCGGCTTCACTTGGTTCGTAGACGTCGTTGTCACGTAACCAAGGTTGTTCTCGTCCCCTTCTCGGAATTGGAGGGGTATTTGCTCGAGGTCTTCGTTCATCTCTTTGATCTAATCGTTCGCTGATTGATCTGAACATACGTGTGATTTCTTGCATTACTATTTGCAAATCCTGATTTCTCCCTTTAGGATCATTTCTCCGGGGTTACAATCCTCTTCCACCTCCGGCGGCGTCGGATGCTTCATTACTTATTATTCGACGTTCGGGGCTCCTAGACATGTTTTTAAACAAAAAATTAATGAATCCTCACTACAATCCTCACTTGTTCACTCACAAAGAAATTATCAACACTCACACTCGTGTTTTCACTCAATTCTGGCTTTTTTTTTTAATGTATTCACTCTTGCCTTTTACCGCTCAAATTCACTCTTCTAGATTCTAGAAGGTTGTCTTTGACTTACTAGCAACTCGTAGGTCGTTTTTAAAAAAAATTAAAACGGTAAGATTGGTCTCGGAAATGGGTAGGCTCAGAAAGGATAGAAAGGTTGATAGGTGGTGGGTCGAAAAATAAGGCTCGATGGTAGAGATGGTGAATTATGAATAGTTTGAAAATTCAAGATACTAAATTTTTTTTTAACTCGAATTTTTTTTTTGAAACTTACTCGGAAATACTCAAGACGATCAAAACGTGCCTAATTTGATTGGCTCTGATACCAGATGATAACGGTCCATCTCGAGTTAGGAGGCGAATCGTAAATGTTGCCCGATCGTAAATTAGGTAGTTTCTCGTTTAGTTAACAAAGGGATAATTTTATTGGAATTAAAATCTTTGAAAGGTAAAGATAGGTGATAAGCTGAAATGGATACGTATTTGAAACAAGAAAGAACCTTTAATAAAAATTAAAGACTCGAATCTTATAAGTTTCAAATTGATGGAATGAGTTTTGAGATAAAACCGAGACCCACTATCTAGCGAAATAGGAACCAACGGTATAGATAGATGAACGCCACACCCGTGAGGATGATAAGTTCAAAACAAGGAAAGAACGACGCCACTAGAAAACTAGATAAGTCAATTCAACCTCGAGAATAAGAAGAGTGAATACTCACCAAAAGAAAATTTTCTTTCATTCAAATTCAAGTTATATTCAATGATAATTACATAGCCTTTTTATAGGCTAAACAAAGGCCAACCACAACCTTGGCCTTTAACCCTTAAAATTTCGAAAAGACACTAGTAATCTTGTCCCTTAACCCTTAACTTTTCGAAAAGGCACTAGTAACCTTGTCCCTTAACCCTTGGGTTTTCGAAAAGGCACCTGGCAACTTTGTCTCTTCATGTTCACCAAAAGGCACCTGGCAACTTTGTCTCTTCATGTTCACCAAAAGGCATTGGGCTAGTGAATACTGAATGAAGCTGAACTAAGCTAACACGACTAAATCAGCTTGAAGAAAGGTACGAATCAAGCTAATTGAGCATGAAGCTGGGAAGCAGTTTAATGTAGAAAAGCCAAGAGATGACCAAGATATGTTAGAGGAGGTAATAATTGCGGGAGAGCCAACTATAGTTGATTTCCAACATCTTATAGAGCTAACTAATTATACAGACAAGAGCTTTATTTCATTAATTCCACCATGTTGATTCAAATTCAAGGCTTGCATTTTTTTACCATCTTTCATGACATCAAAAACGTGGAGCACTGCATAAAATCACATTAATTAAAATTAGATTAGACAGAATTTTAATTTCCTTATTTAAACACTAGATAAGAGCATACTAATATTCAACTTCGATAAAGACTAAAATAAATAATAAATAAGAAAATGAAGCTATTACTGAAAATAAAAATTAAAACATGCGTAAATTAAAGTGTTAAATAAACTAGCAGTCAGACTGGCTAGTATATTCAACTTCAAATAAGTTGTATGAGTTCAGCATGTTTTTGGGCTCTCTTTTATGATCATCCCAAATTTGTGCCACCAACACCGTTGCGGCATCTTTGAATTGTTTGGTTCGGGAACGTGTAATTGGCCCATTAGGTAGCCTCATCGGGTCATGATTGACATCCGTCACAGGCTTCATAGGTGAGCTCGTATCACCAAAGTTGTGGTTGGCCTTTGTTTAGCCTATAAAAAGGCTATGTAATTATCATTGAATATAACTTGAATTTGAATGAAAGAAAATTTTCTTTTGGTGAGTATTCACTCTCCTTATTCTCGAGGTTGAATTGACTTATCTAGTTCTCTAGTGGCGTCATTCTTTCCTTGTTTTGAACTTATCATCCTCACGGGTGTGGCGTTCATCTACCTATACCGTTGGTTCCTATCTCGCTAGATAGTGGGTCTCGGTTTTATCTCAAAACTCATTCCATCAATTTGAAACTTATAAGATTCAGGTCTTTAATTTTTATTAAAGGTTCTTTCTTGTTTCAAATACGTATCCATTTCAGCTTATCACCAATCTTTACCTTTCAAAGATTTTAATTCCAATAAAATTATCCCTTTGTTAACTAAACGAGAAACTACCTAATTTACGATCGGGCAACATTTACGATTCGCCTCCTAACCCGAGACGGACCGTTATCACTCAAGTAAGAGATATGCCAGTGAGGATGGTTGTTGGATATGGGAATTATTTGCAGATCAATTAGACCATTCTACCATCTTAAAAGTTGCGGTTATTGGACCTCCTAATAAGGTTGCAGAGAGGGATATTTGTATGGACAAATTCTCTGACTGAAGCTTATAAAGCAATTGTGAAAGATAGTTGGTCACCATCTAATGATTTATGGCAGAAAATTTGGAGGCTTAAATGCCGGCAAAGAATCAAACACTTCTTGTGGCTGGTTTTGATAGGTAGACTTCTCACTAATAGTGAGAGGTGTCAAAGAGGTTTGGACTTCAATCCTACTTGATTACTTTGTGGACACTACAATGAGATCCTATCATCCATATATTATTAGAAACTGTCGCTTTGCTTGAGTTATTTGGACAAGACTTATTCCTAAGAAGAGCCATGATGGGCATTCGATGGGTGCTGTCAAAGGAGTTGAACAAAGGGCCTTTGCTGGTGGAGTCATCCGTGACAGACAGTGGTATATGTTCTGCTCTTCAAGCAGAAATATGGTCTTAATTTTGCCTGGGAAAGGGGTTTCAGAAATTCTCTGTGCTGTGAAAATGCATGAGATGGGACTCTAGCAAAGCACCATGGAATTGGCATTTGAAGAAAAGTAATAACCACATAAATTATTTAGTCAAGCAATGGATCGAGGCATAAAAGTTGAGCATTTGATAAAAGGAATATACATAGCATATATGCATCATGCAGTACATTTTATATATAAATTAGAAGGATATAATAAATTTTTTTTAAAAATAATCAACAAAAAAATAAAAATATTAAATATATATTTAATTTTGAAAATATTTCTTAGCAAAAAAAAATTGAAAATATTTAATAAAAAATAACTTATTATAATTTATAATTTTTTGAATCACTTCAAATTGAAGTGATTTTATCTCTATTTAAAAAAAATAAAAATGTTATAAATTCAAGGATTATAATTTTTTATATATTAAAAATTTGATATATAATAATAATAATTATACATGCAATTATAATAGTTTATTAGCCACATGAATTAATCTTCAAGTTTTATTTCTTATTATATAATTCTATTAAAGAAAAATATATTTTCTATTAGTGTTATATTACTGATATATCATAAGTGAAGAATTTACTTTTAACTCATAATCTTTCTTTTTAAAATTATATGAAATTAAATAAAATTGATTAACTCTCTTCATAAAATTTTATGTTTGGATTGATTATATAAAATTGCATTTTTTATTATATATATCTGGAATCATTTGTTTGCTTTTTAGATTTTCGGTTGATACTTGTTGCTTTTTCTGTATGGATGTTGCAGAAAGATGTGATCACAATTTTTTTGAGTGCAATTTTTAAGGAATGTGTAGCAGTCAATTTTGCTCCTTTACTCCATTCATAGGGCTACATGAACTTGGAGGCAGGAGTTAGCTTGAGCAATATTGAAACTTAAAGGAAAGTCCTTGCTTGTTGCTATGCTCAAGCTTGCTTGGAGTACATATTTGTATGTGATATGGAGACAGAGGAACAATAGGTATTTGGTGCATCTTTCTTGTCTGGAGATGCTGTCTTGGTGCAGAGTAAAAAGATTGTGCGAGCTAGTTTAAGAGGTAGACCAATTAATAGAACTGATATTGTCAATGCTTCGCTTTATGCTTTTGGGGTATCATTGGTTAATTTATTTGTATAACTTAAAGTTACTCTGCAATGTTTTTTATTCTTTTGTATGAGTTTAATTGCATAATTAGATTAATGAATTTCATCATTCATCCCAAAAAAAATTACATTTTTTTATGTGATATTTTTAATTATCAATATATCAAATTATATATAGTGATATAATCTGAATTTTATTAGAAATAACATAAAAGTAAAAAAATATATATATAGAAAATCATTTCACATGCAATATTTTTAAGGTAATTACTATAAATAGAAATAAATTACTACAAAAAAGTTAAAAAAAAAAAAACTAATCTATATATACTTGCAAACATCTTATTTAAATTTTTTGGGGGGAAAACACACACCTTAGAATGCAAAAAAAAGAAAAAAAGAAGTTTATTTAAGGTTAGTATCATCAGTCTTTTCTTGCTTATGGACTTGAGTACTTAAACCAAGATGAGCCATAATGAGAGCAACATGAGTGAGCAGCTCGCTACCATGCCTCAATTGTTGTGCATGTTCCTCCCATGTGCATCGACTTGCACCATAAACCATCATCTCCATCCACACGTCACTTATCATTTTCCATTTCTCTTCATGATCCCACCTCTCTGTTACCAAGCCTTGTAATTTCTGGGCAAACTTCACCCCTTCCCATAACGCTCCAAATTCGAGTTCTGGTAATCGAGTATTCATAACGTCAGAGGACAGTAACCATAGTGTTTCGATGAATTCCTTCATTGCGGTCTGTTTCAATTTCGGTTGAAGAAGGATCCTTTGCGTTTGGTTGTAAGTGTCATCGTTTACCCTATCACTGAACCCCTTCGGCAGCATTGTAGGACGGACCAAAACAAGGTACATCATGTAATCGGACAAGGATTTTCCGATCTTGCATATCGAACTGCAGCTGCACTTTCGATGCTTTGAGAGATCGTCGTAGTAAACGATTGAGGTAGCGATGTGCCAAATAAAGATCCGACGGGTGAAATCCGTGGATTCCATTTTCCAGTCCTCGTTCACAATCGGATCCAAACGCTTCCTCTCGAGGATGGCATCACCTTTCTCCCCCAACATCTTCTCGAGATGCTTTGGATTAAACTGTTCGTTACTAAGATCGATACGCAGGTCTTTGAGGTGTTCATAGATGAATTTTTTCAACTCGATATCCACGTCCTTCCACTCTGAATACCAAAACCTCTGAAAAAGGTTAATGAAATCGATGGACTTCAACGCCCGAGTAATTTGGCTTGTCTTGGCCTTCAAGTAATACCCCAAAAGATCATGTTGTGCCATTCTCCGTAATCCCTTTTTCTATTTCATCGAGCGTAACTTTTTCTCCGCGAACCATAGGTACAGCCTCTTGAGTTTGTTTTTACGATTCGCATGCCACATCAGCGTCCACTTGGACCGAATGTACATATGGAACGAAGAGCTCTCATGGAAAACAGCGCTGAACAGCAGCACATAGGTGACGACGAAGTCGACCGTGTGATCCTGGAACTTGTAATAAAGAGCCGAGAAAGCTATCAGCGCAGAAAAAGCAGAGGAAAAGCATATTAAGCGAAGCGCTAGGTTGCAAATATGGTGTTGATGATGTAGGGGGTTCTTGGTAAGGAGCAAATCGTAAAGGAATTCGAGTTCGATCCTAACGAAATTGAAGGCCTCTGCTGCATTCATACAACGTTTGAGGTACACCAATTCTTCGTGAAACTCCTCCGAAATCTGGAACCGTAGATCGGTGAAGAGAGGCTTGAGAACTTCGAAAGCTGAATGCACTTGCCGAAGAAACTTTACTTCGTCAGTAATATTCGGATCTTCTATAAACCTTTTCCTTCTCGAAAGATCGTAAAGTCCTGTTCGGATCATTGTTTTCTTTTCGTCCCCATCACTGCTGCTATCACTCGGACTATTCGAACTCTGGGGTACAAAAAAGGACTTCATGAGCTGTTTCGGACTCGCACATCTAAGAGCCCATATTCTTTCGAAATACTTGAGAACTCCAGCAATAAACAACGGGACAGCCAGAGCGTTTAGTTCGGTGTCCGATTGAAACTGGACGGAGATATAAATCGCCTCTCCGATCTGGAAGAACATCCCAAGAAAGTGGCGCAACCAAAGCTCATTATCTTCCAAAGAGTAAGCGGTGATATTGTAAGGACCGCCGAGATGCCATAGAAGAAAAGGGGTCCAGAAGGCAACGAGTCCTTTTTGCAATCCAACACTGCCTCGAAGAAGGGTACTAAGCACAAGGGTTGCCATCCAATCTGCAGAAAGATATATTATCCAGGCACAGATTGCAATCAACGGAACCTGAGCTCCGGTATATTTCTTTCGCCTCTTCCCGAAATGAATGAGCAAAAACTGGAGAACAAGACTGAGGAGAACCATCAATCGAAGCTCCCATTCGTTCCAAAAGTTATTCACTATTTGTGAGAATACCCTCCTCAACACTTGGCCCTTTATCTCTACATAAAGTAGAGAGACGGCAACTGAAAATTCAAAACCATCCATTATTATTTCTTTTTCATTGTTGCAAAAGGTTCACATAACAGGGTTTGAATCTATATGAGCTTGAATAATTAGGTAAAATAAGAAGGGAAAAAACACTTAGACAACATTTCGAAAAGAATTGAATTGTCATTATTTACGGGAATACAAACTAAAATGTTAAAATTTTAGACATTACCGCTCCTATGACAATCTACGTGTACTTTATGTATTGAATTTCGAGTGTTTTTATAACTCTAAATTATTTGTTGACCTGATATATAACTGAGATTCATTACAATTTTTTTTTTTGTTATATGGCTAATAAGTGAGTATTTTTATTTGAAAATGTTACATCAATGAATCTATAAGAAGAATTTTAACAATTGAATATAAATTTTGAAATCTAAAAAGTAAATATAGAGACTAAATTCTAAATATATAAAGAGTAAGAGAATTTGAAGCATATTTTAACTACATGACTCGAGATCTTATCATCAATCTGAATACACCTTTGATCACTAAATTCATATTGAGGAGAGGAGATTAATAAATTAATCAATGCTAAGAGAGAAATTAAAATGAACAAAATTTCACTACTAATCATAACAATAATATATACTTACTAGCAAATAGCATGGATCACTGCTGTTTTCCAGTTCTTGACCGTAAATATTATTGGAAAAAATTTTCATGGAATTGAAGATAGATTGAAAGGAAAACTGTACAAGGAAAAATCATGCTTTGCTCCTTTATATTGAAACATACAAAGGAGGCAAAGAACGTGTAATACGTTGACATGAATATTGTAGGCCAAGAAAAGAACTTTCACTGAAAACCCTAACAGTGAAAAAAAATTATGCATATATTCTTGGAGAAACAAAGACAAAAAGATGTTTCCAATTAAAATTCTTGGTGCTGTTGGGTAAAATGCATGAGAGGGGAATCAGGCAAAGCAGTGGGGGATTGGCACTTGAAGAAGAGTAATTAGTACATGAATTATTAGTAAAGCAAAGGATCAAAGCATAAAAGTTGAGCATATGGCTTTTTCCAATGGATTTATAGCTATTGGTTACTAGATAAAGAGGTACATTAATATATAAATTATATGAATGTTTGCCATTTTCAATTTATCATCAAGCGAGTGATTATGCAGTAAGATGCATGGTTGGTTGGGCCAGAAGTGTTATAAACTTATAGTATATCTCGGTAATGGCAATAGTAATGATTGCAAAGTAATAAGAAAGAAAAATAAGAATACGCGAATTTTACTTGAAAAATTTTTATCAGGAAAAATCACGTGCAGATGAGAAGAAATTCACTAATGTTGAAAACAACAATACAAGAGGTTTGCGGCTATAAACAAAATTTAAGGGTTAAACAATCCGTCTAATAAAAGAAGTATAGTCCTATACGGATTCAACTTGTTTAGCTCTCGGTCCTTCGCTCCCACAAATCCCCAATTTTGTCTCTCTGTTTTATTTATTTAACAAGTGAGTTGCACTTCAAACTTTTTCAGACCAGATCAAACGGGATTCGAGTCATATAACACTAACAAGAAGTATATATATATATTTGTTGATCATATAGGCATCATGCACATGATAACATTAAGCTGAGGAAAATTGATTAATTGGTTTGATCTCATCAAAATAAAAAAGATGGTCAAAATTTGGTAAAAGTACCGGATTGTATTTTGTCTAATTTATTCAAAAAATGAGTAAATTAATATGTATATATTAAATTAAAGAACAAATGAATCATTCAGTTAAAATATTCATCTATTCTATTTTTACTGTTAAAAATTAATTTCTTTACATCAACATGAATTATACCATACAAATAAAAAAATTAATTTACTCTTTAATTTAATTTACATAAATTAATTTTTAAAAAAATGCAATTTACCAAAACTTTCACTTACATACTCAACAAAGTTATGTCCTATTTAAAACTACACAAATCTTCAAGTTCATACTTCTTACAGCTACAAGGCAAGCTGTTTGGACATAAACAAAGAGTCGGTGACAAAATTCATTATTGTTTTCATCTTTTTTTAGTTTCCGCGTTTGAGCAAATACAAGTTCTTTTCCTTGTATTCAAATCCGAAAAAAGGGTTTTCTTTAAAGTATAGAAAATCAATCCATGGTTTTCCAGAAATGCTTACCTGTAGTCCACCAAACTATAAATAAAACTCATCAAACCTATCTTTCTTTACTTGTCAATTACATTTCTCAATTCAACCAAAAAAAATGGCTCAGCCTCTCTTTCTTTGCATGTTATTGTTCCCTGTCTTGTCTTCAGCTACTGCTTGTGATCGATGCGTGCACCAATCCAAGGCTTCTTATTTCTCCGACGCCGCTGCATCATGCAACTTGCTGCCAAGTTCCTTCTTCTTGATTAGTACCCAGACTTGTTTTCTTACATGAAAATGGAATTTGACAAAGACCCAGATCATATTTTTGTGAAAAAAATTGTGGGTAACGTCTGTTTTATGGCTTTGATATTTGTAGCTGGAGCTTGTGGATATGGTTCCTTAGCATTAACCATTAGCGGTGGCCACCTTGCAGCTGGTGTTTCTTCGCTTTACAAACAAGGAGCTGGTTGTGGTGCTTGCTTTCAGGTTTTGTATACATTTATTATTGTCTTCTTTTTAATTCTTATAATGGAAAATTGAGGTTTGAGTTTTTAACATTGGCAGATAAGGTGTAAGGATTCAAAACTGTGTAGCAGTAAAGGAACAAAGGTGACACTAACTGATCTTAATCACAATAACCAAACGGACTTTGTTCTTACTAGCAGAGCTTTCATGGCCATGGCTAACAAGGGCAAGGGTCAAGACGTTTTGTAACTTGGGATTGTGGACGTGGAATATAAAAGGTGAGCTTGATTCAAACATAAAATAATGAAAAAGGTCAGGCCCTGCTTGTACCAACTTAACATATAATGGGGCACACTAATGGCTAACGGTTCAATATCTTCATTATATTCCTTTGGGTAAACTACACTAGTAGCACCCAACTATTAATAAATTTTTTTTGGACATCTAATTATGAAATGTTATGAAATGGTCACCAAATTATTAATAAATTTATTGTTTGGTCACCCAACTGTGAAATGTTACAAAATGATAATTCAACTATTCAATTTTTTCTTTTTAGTCACTCATTGGCTAATTATGACAACTTTTAAAATCGGCATAATAGCAACTTTAATTCTCAACATATATACATTGTGTTAATTTAGTCTTGATTCTAAAAAATCTAAGCCATACACATTGTGTAATTTAGTCTTTTTTGCAGTTTTGCTTTTGTTTGTGAACCTTTCACCTAAAAAAGTTAAAAATAAATAAATTTATCAGCTAAATTTGATTGAAAGTATATAAAAAAATTGGAAACACCAAAAAAATCCAACATAATATTAAATAGTTTAGTGACCATTTTATTAACTTTTTATAGTTGGGTGACTACCGGTGTTAGTTTACCCTATTCCTTTTCCATGCATGTTGAACTTGCAATTGATTTTGATGATGTGAAATTAACAGGATACCTTATGAATACAAAAACCAGAACTTGGCAATTAGAGTTGAAGAATCAAGCCAAAAACCATATTACTTGGCTATTAAACTGCTATACCAAGGTGGCCAGACAGAAATAGTAGCCATTGATGTAGCTCAAGTTGGATCATCAAACTGGAGTTTCATGACTTGGAACTATGGGGCAGTTTGGGATAGCAGCAGGGTCCCAAATGGTGCCTTACAATTCAGATTTGTGGTGACATCTGGGTACGATGGGAAGTGGGTTTGGGCCAAAAATGTGCTTCCAGCTGATTGGAAAATTGGGGTTATTTATGATTCTGGGGTTCAAATCACTGACATTGCACAAGAAGGTTGCTCTCTATTGGGCAGCAACCCATCTTTGAAAAGTCAAAGATGGGGGGCTGTAAAATGTAAACAAGTTGGCAGCAAATGGCTTGGTTAGGCACCGAAAGTTTTTTTGGAATGGGATAATTGCAATTTTGGTCCCTATTTGAATAGGTAATTTGCAAGTTGATCCCTGAACCTCAACTATAAATAGGCCTAACCATTTCTCATTTTCTTCATCCCACAATTTGCCATTCTCTACTTAAGGCATTGTTCTCTCTCCCTATTTGTATATTTTCACTTGTAATTTTGGAGTGAAATATATTTGGTAGTGCCCGAGGACGTAGGCGAAATTTGTCGAACCTCGTTAAAATTCTGGTGTTCTTTATTATTTATTTTTCATATCTTGTGAGTGTGATTGTAGTTATTTATTGTGCTATTAAATTACGATAGAGGGATATTCTGGTTAGGAAAGATCTGGTACTTAAGCGATCCTCGTGATCCACCTCTCTTTCCTGGGAATTGAACTCAGTGTGATTTTTCAGTACAATAATTATACTCTTTTACACGCTTCCGCACAGCAATTGGTATCAGAGCTAGATTCGTACTTGGGGAGTACGATTGTTTGTGGCACTATTCACATATACGGTACTGTTCATGTATACAATAGTTGGGATTAAGGAGAAAAATGGCACAGGCATCGTCATCAGCAAGGACTACGGTGACCAATGCAAAATTTGAAGTAGAGAAATTTGATGGTACCAATAATTTTGGTATGTGGCAATGTGAGATCCTGGATGTCTTATGTCAGCAAGAGCTAGATATAGCCCTTGAAGTAAAACCTGACAATATGGATGACAAGGAGTGGGCCAAGATTAATAGACAAGCTTGTGGTACAATTCGTCTATGTTTGGCCAAAGAGCAGAAGTACTCTGTCATGAGGGAGACATCAGCGAGGAAATTGTGGGATACATTGGAAAAAAAGTTTCTTACGAAAAGCCTTGAAAATAGGCTTTATATGAAAAAGAAACTTTTTCGATTCACGTATGCACTCGGTATGTCAATGAATGACCATGTGAACTCATTCAATAAAATTTTAGCAGACTTGCTAAATTTGGATGAGAAATTTGAAGACGAAGACAAGGCATTATTGTTGTTGAATTCCCTTCCTGATGAATATGATCATCTTACCACCACATTGTTTCATGGGAAGGACACAATCACATTTGATGCAGTCTGTAGTGCGTTGTGTAGATCTGAGACTCGAAAGAAAGATAAAAGAGATCACAGAGATACAACTGCAGAAGTCTTAACAGCAAGAGGTCGTTCAAGCAGCAGCAAGCCTGGTAGAAGGGGAAAGTCCAAAGGGAGACCCGCCAAAGATGAGTGTGCCTTTTGTCGTGAAAAAGGGCATTGGAAAAAGAATTGTCCTAAGTTACAAAAGGGCAAGGCTATTTCTAATGCATGTGTAGCAGAACATGATGAGGAGTCAGACTTTAGCTTGGTTGGCATGGCAATGGCATGTCATACTGATGAGTGGATTTTGGATTCGGGATGTACTTACCATATGTGTCCTAATAAGGACTGGTTTTCTAGTCTTACAGAACTAGAAGGTGGAGTTGTTCTTATGGGCAATGACAGTGCTTGTAAGACAATGGGAGTAGGTACAATCCAATTGAAGAATCACGAAGGCTCAATCCAAGTCTTGACTGATGTTCGCTACGTACCCAGCTTGAAGAAAAATCTCATCTCATTAGGGGCCTTAGAATCTAAAGGGCTCAAAATCACTTTGAGAGATGGATTACTAAAGGTAGCAGCTGGGAATTTGATGGTGATGAAAGGCACAAGAAGAAATAACTTGTAATTTTTAAATGGAAGTACAGTTATTGGATCAACATCAACAGTTTCTACGAAAGATGTAGATTCAGAGGCTACCAGGTTATGGCATATGCGATTGGGACATGCTGGTGAAAAAGCTTTGCAGACTTTGGCAAAGCAAGGCTTGTTGAAAGGTGCAAATTCTTGCAAATTGGAATTCTGTGAACATTGTGTTCTGGGCAAGCAGACGAGGGTAAAGTTTGGTTCAGCAATTCACATTACAAAAGGAATTCTGGACTACGTTCACAGTGATGTGTGGGGACATACCAAAGTGGCTTCTTTGGGAGGTATGCACTATTTTGTTACTTTTGTTGATGGTTATTCAAGAAAAGTATGGGTGTATCTAATGAAAAGAAAAAGTGAAGTATTGGATGCATTTCTGAAATGGAAGAAGATGGTGGAAACTCAGACTGGTCGAAAGGTCAAACGACTTCGATCAGATAATGGTACTGAGTACAAAAATGATCCATTTCTTCAAATATGTCAAGATGAGGGCATCGTGCGACACTTCACTGTTCGGGATACACCACAGCAGAATGGGGTGGCAGAACGCATGAATCGAACTATACTGGAGAAAGTTCGATGTATGTTGTCCAATGCTGGATTGGGCAAGGAATTTTGGGCTGAGGCTGTTACATATGCGTGCCATCTAATTAACCGTTTGCCATCAGCTGCAATAAATGGCAAAACTCCTATGGAGATGTGGACTGGTAAATCTGCTACTGACTATGATTCTTTACATGTTTTTGGTTCCACTGCATATTATCATGTAAAAGAATCGAAGTTAGACCCAAGAGCAAAGAAAGCATTATTCTTGGGTATAACTAGTGGAGTAAAAGGATACCGTCTCTGGTGTCCTGATACAAGGAAGATTGTCTTTAGCAGAGATGTGACTTTTGATGAATCAACCATGTTAAAGGATTCACAAAAGGATGACAAAACCAGTAGTACTTTGCAGCAGGTGGAGCTTGAAAAGGTTAATAATGATCCAGCTAATATTGAAAGAACAAATGATGAAGAAGTTCCGACCTAAGAACTTCTACAGCAACAAGATTCAATTGCATATAGGAGGCCAAGAAGAGAGATTCGTAAGCCTGCTCGCTTTGATGATATAGTGGCCTATGCACTTCCAATTGCAGATGATGATGCTCCTTCTACTTACACAGAAGCAATAAGTAACCCTGATGGTGTAAAGTGGAAGCAAGCCATGAATGAAGAAATGCAGTCTCTTCATCAAAATAGGACTTGGGAGTTGATGACACTGCCCAAGGGAAAGAAGGCAATTGGATGCAAATGGGTATATGCAAAGAAGGAAGGATTTCCTGGTAAAAATGAAATTCGGTACAAGGCTAGATTGGTAGCAAAGGGTTATGCTCAGAAAGAAGGAATAGACTACAATGAAGTGTTTTCTCCAGTTGTGAAGCATTCGTCTATTCGGATTTTGCTAGCCTTGGTTGCGCAATATGATCTTGAACTAGTTCAGCTTGATGTGAAGACCGCATTTTTACATGGTGATTTGGAAGAGGAAATCTATATGACTCAGCCAGATGGATTCAAGGTTGCTGGTAAAGAGAATTGGGTTTGCAAACTGACAAAGTCGCTTTATGGATTGAAGCAATCCCCGAGGCAGTGGTACAAGCGATTTGATCAGTTCATGAAAGGGCAAAGGTACACGAGAAGTAAATTTGACCATTGCGTGTATTTCCAGAAGCTACAAGAAGGAACTTTCATATACTTTCTCTTATATGTTGATGATATGCTAATAGCATCTAAGAGCAAAGTTGAGATTGAGAGATTGAAGACTCAACTCAATCTCGAGTTTGAAATGAAAGATCTTGGTGAGGCTAAGAAGATTCTTGGCATGGAAATATGTAGAGATAGAGCCCATGGCAGAGTTAGCTTGTCTCAGAAGCAGTATTTGAAAAAAGTACTACAGCAGTTTGGCATGAACGAGCAGACAAAACCTGTAAGTACCCCGTTGGCTTCTCATTTCAAGCTTTCTGCACAACTATCTCCTTCGACGAATACGGAACGAGAATACATGTTGCAAGTTCCATACTCCAATGCAGTGGGTAGCTTGATGTATGCAATGGTGTGTACAAGACCTGACATTTCACAGGCAGTTAGTATAGTGAGCAGGTATATGCATAATCCTGGAAAAGGACATTGGCAAGCTGTGAAATGGATTCTACGGTATATTCAAAAGACCGTAGATTTTGGATTACTGTTCGAGCAGGATAATACATTTGGTGAATGTGTTATTGGGTACGTTGATTCTGACTATGCCGGTGATTTGGATAAACGAAGATCAACCACTAGTTACGTGTTTACACTTGCTGGAGGACCAATCAGTTGGAAGTCTACTTTACAGTCTACAGTTGCGTTGTCAACCACAGAAGCTGAGTACATGGCTGTAACAGAGGCTATAAAGGAAGCTATTTGGTTACAAGGTATGGTTAAAACCTTGGGATTGGTTCAGGAGCATATTAATGTGTATTGTGATAGTCAAAGTGCTATTCATTTAGCAAAGAATCAAGTCTATCATGCACGTACAAAACACATCGACGTACGATTCCATTTTGTGCGGGAAATTATTAATGAAGGGAAGATTCGCCTTCAGAAGATTAAGACTGCAGATAATCCCGCAGATATGATGACCAAGGTGGTAACAGCAACCAAGTTCGAACATTGTTTGAACTTGGTCAATATCCTGCAAGTTTAACAGTTGAAGAAGGCACTATCAAGCATTGTTGGCAAAGGCAGAAAGAATTGTGTGAAGATAAGATTATTCTAATCAAATCTTCAAGGTGGAGATTATTGGGCAGCAACTCATCTTTGAAAAGTCAAAGATGGGGGGCTGTAAAATGTAAACAAGTTGGCAGCAAATGGCTTGGTTAGGCACCGAAAGTTTTTTTTGGAATGGGATAATTGCAATTTTGGTCCCTATTTGAATAGGTAATTTGCAAGTTGATCCCTGAACCTCAACTATAAATAGGCCTAACCATTTCTCATTTTCTTCATCCCACAATTTGCCATTCTCTACTTAAGGCATTGTTCTCTCTCCCTATTTGTATATTTTCACTTGTAATTTTGGAGTGAAATATATTTGGTAGTGCCCGAGGACGTAGGCGAAATTTGCCGAACCTCGTTAAAATTCTGGTGTTCTTTATTATTTATTTTTCATATCTTGTGAGTGTGATTGTAGTTATTTATTGTGCTATTAAATTACGATAGAGGGATATTCTGGCTAGGAAAGATCTGGTACTTAAGCGATCCTCGTGATCCACCTCTCTTTCCTGGGAATTGAACTCAGTGTGATTTTTCAGTACAATAATTATACTCTTTTACACGCTTCCGCACAGCACTCTCCTTGTGATGATGGGAATTGGTGATGAACAAGACCAAGAACAAAGCATTTTTATTGGGGCTAAACTCTGATCCCTGGTTTCTGTAAATAAATAAATAAAGAAAGAAATAGAAGTTCTTAAATATAGTTTGAATAATATTTTATAAGATTTAGTAAAAGAATGTATAATGTGTTTTTTGTCATTTAGTTTCTATGAAGATGTATAATATATATTTTTTATTCCACAAAAGATTGCTACAAGCACTTTTTAGTTTGCGGTTGAAATACGAGCTTACTTTCGATGGCAGGAAAAGTGACTCTTGCTAAATCGATCCTCTTAGCAATCTCTAATTATTTTATGCAAACTGTCAGAATTCCCTCGGAGGTTTTCAATGAAATTGAGAAGATTGTTAGGGGATTTATTTGGGGTTCTAGCATTAAGAAGAGAAAAAAGACGCTTGTCAATTGATCTTCTTGCTGCCAACCGCTTGCTAATGGAGGCATTGGGATACGTAAACTTGAAAAACATAGTAAGTCCTTCCTTCTTAAAATTGGTTTTAATTTATCGACTAAATTTGATGCTCTATGAGTACAGGTCTTGCGTACTAAATGTAAAATTACAAATGTTTGTCTCGACACTATCAAGAGGAGCTCGACTTCTTATGTTTGGAAATCTCTAACTCATGTTTGGAGCTTCCTTTTACAAAATGTTTGCTGGTCTATTGGTGATTGTAAAGACACGTTTTTGGGAGATGGTTCGGTCCCAGATGTTGGCCCTTTGCGCGAGATTTCGAAAGATACTCAAGTAAGAGATATGGCCAGTGAGGATGGTTGTTGGATATGGGAATTATTTGCAGATCAATTAGACCATTCTACCATCTTAAAAGTTGCGGTTATCGGACCTCCTAATATGGTTGCAGAGAGGGATATTTGTATGGACAAATTCTATGACTGAAGCTTATAAAGCAATTGTGAAAGATAGATGGTCACCATCTAATGATTTATGGCAGAAAATTTGGAAGCTTAAATGCCCGCAAAGAATCAAACACTCCTTGTGGCTGGTTTTGATAGGTAGACTTCTCACTAATAGTGAGAGGTGTCGAAGAGGTTTGGACTTCAATCCTACTTGCTTACTTTGTGGACACTACAATGAAACTATCATCCATATTATTAGAAACTGTCGCTTTGCTTGAGTTATTTGGACAAGACCTATTCCTAAGAAGAGCCATGATGGGCATTCGATGGGTGCTGTCAAAGGAGTTGAACAAAGGGCCTTTGCTGGTGGAGTCATCCGTGACAGACAGTGGTATATGTTCTGCTCTTCAAGCAGAAATATGGCCTTAATTTGGCCTGCGAAAGGGGTTTCAGAAATTCTCTGTGCTGTAAAAATGCATGAGACGGGAATCAAGCAGAGCACCATGGAATTGGCATTTGACGAAAAGTAATAACTACATAAATTATTTAGTCAAGCAATGGATCAAGGCATAAAAGTTGAGCATTTGATAAAAGGAATATACATATCATATGTGCATCATGCAGTACATTTTATATATAAATTAGAAGGATATAATATTTTTTTACATAATCAACAATAAAATAACAATATTAAAAATATTTTTTAGAAAAAAATTGAAAATGTTTAATAAATAATAACTTATTATAATTTATAATTTTTGAATCACTTCAAATTAATGTGATTTTATCTTTATTTAAAAAAATAAAAAAGTTATAAATTCAAGGATTAAAATATATTATATATTCAAATAATTACCCGATCAAATTTTTAAATCACAAATATAATAATTATATATATATATATATATATTATACATGCAAGTATAATAATTTATTAACCCCAAGAATTAATCTTAAAGTTTTATTACTTATTAAATAATTCTATTAAAGAGAAATATATTTGTAGAGCCCAATTTTAGCACAAGCCCATTAACCAAAAAATAAAATATAAATAAACCTAATAAAAACAAAGCCCAAAATAATAAAAATCCTAGCCCAACAGAAACAAAAAACAAAAAACAGAAAACCTAGGTGTGCCGCCCCTACCCCCTGGTTACGGTCACCGCCTCCACGTTAGCCACCTGCTCCACTGCCCTCAAGTTGCACCTGCGAGAGAATGTGACGGAACAAACCTGGAACTCGAGAAATGTAGAAGAGAAAAGAGAAGAAGAGAAAAGAAATACTAGAAATCTGATTCAAAATTTGCATAACTGTTTCTTACTGTCCTCAATACAAGTATTGATTGCTGAAATCAGAGCTTTAAAATTTATAAAACAATGATCAAACCTGGAAACTAACTCTGACAACGATTAAAGGCAAGTGTACCTATCGAACAGTAGTATAGCTTAGGCAAGACCGGATTATCGAACCCAAAGGAACTAAAAGTACTAATACTAACTTTCTTTTTATTATTTAGCCTTAAACAAAAAAAAACGGAGTGAAGTTACTTTTAAACTAAATTGACAAGAACTAAACTAAGAACACAAAGACAAAAAGGACGACTTGGAAAATAACTTGAAGAAAACTCAATTGATCACGACGATACCCTCAGGAAGAATCCACCTAGACTTCACTTGTTATCTAACCCTTAATTATACAATTTCTTTACTCAGCTTGATCCGTAGGACTCCCTAACCTATATTAAACCCTCTCTCGAGGCAAATAACGTCTAACCCTAGGTTAATTAGTGGAACTCTCGTTCGCTTATAATAACCCCCTTAGGATAGCAGTAAATCGATCAATGGACTCCCATATTAGGTTTCACCCTAATCTGGCAAAATCTCGTAACCCTATCTCTAGGCGTTCGATCAACTCCGCTTAATCATGTTAGATCTACTCTTAGGCAGGGTCTATTCCTCCTCCACCTAAGCACATTAGATTTGGATTAAGCAACATAATTAAGAACAAACTAAGTAATTCATCATATAACTTAAAAACCAAATAACAAGATTCGTCTAGGTTTCATCCCCTTCAGGTATCTAAGGGGTTTAGTTCATAATGAATAAAGAAAACATCGCAAGAGAAAAGATAAAACAAAACATAAGAAATCCCTAAAACCCCCTGAAGCAATTAAAGGAGAATTCTACCGTCTTGAGTATAACTCCGGCTTCTTGGGATGGATCAACTGGCTATCATCGCGTTATTCCCTAACTCTGACCTTCTCGGTTTGGCTCATTGGCCTAGTTTTATGCCCCCTATAAAGGTGGTACCTGGGAGATATATATAGGCTCTTGGAATGCAATTCTTTCTCCCTAAGTATCCTTTTCCAACTGAAATTGTTCTTTCCAGCGACAGAGGCACGGCCTTGGCACACGCCCGTGTGGATCGCGTTCAGACCGTGTTCGGACTTTTTAATTTGAGGCACGACCGTGTGAGGCAGAGTTGAGGCCGTGTTCTAGGTGATCGTTGAGGCACGGCCGTGTGGGCTTTGGGCCAGGTCGTGTCAATTTTGTACTAAGCTCATTTACTCCATTTTGGGCCCGATTTGTGTTCTTTTCATCCTCGGGTACCTTCCTGGGTATAAGACATGAAAAGAAAGGATTACAAGCACCTTTTTATAGAAATCAAGGAATAAATCATCGAAAAGCATATTAAATGTGGGTTAAAATATGTTACAATTACAGTTTATCAGGTATATAGATTAATAACCAATAACCGACACTAATTGACTAAACGCATCGTTTCAACAAAAACATAAAAACGCAGCGTATACTAAAATGAAAATGAAAACACGATCAAAACACATCGTTTTGGCCTGCATGGTAATAGCGTGTATGGCAACAGATTTGTTACGTAACAAATACCCCGTTCCTGAAAAGAATCCTTGTCCTCAAGGATCAAACGTAAGGAATCGTCGATGAAGAGCCTCTAGATTCTCCCAAGTGGAATCTTCAGGGAATGTGCCACTCAACCAAAACTTGCACAGTAGCATGATTCCCCTTCTTGACAAGGCTTCTGTCCAAGATATGGATTGGTGTTTTGAGAAAAGCTCCATCAGTCCCTATGGGTTGCAAGGTAGAAACACTCACTGCAAACATAATATGCTTCTTCAATTAGGAAACATGAAAAGTAGGGTGGATTCGGGCAGAGGGCGGTAACAGCAAACGATATGCCATGTTTCCAACACGAGCTTCGATAGGGAATGGACCAAAGTATCATGGAGAAAGCTTTTGGTTCTTGAAGTGACAAAGAGAGCGTTGACGATATGGCTGTAGCTTTAAGTACACTAAATCTCCCACCTGGAATGTTCGCTCTGAACAATGTCTATCTACCATTTGCTTCATACGATCATGTGCTCGAGAGAGATGAAATTTCAAAACTCGACACATAACCTCTCGTTGCTGCAGGGAACGGTCAATAGAAGCAACTGGAGAAGTACTAGCTAGGTAAGGTAAGTGGAGAGGTGGGTCTTGGCCATAGAGGGCTTCATAAGGCGTGCATTGAATAGCCAAGTGATAGGTGGTGTTATACCACCATTGAGCTAAAGGAAGCCAAGATACCCAAGCTGAAGGCGTCTCACTTGTCATGCAACGTAGATAAGTCTCTAAACATTTGTTGAGAATTTCGGTTTGGCCATCCGTTTGGGAGTGGTAAGCAGTGGACAGCTTAAGTTTGACCCTCAAATGGTGAAATAAGTCTTGCCAGAAATTGCTCAAGAATATTTTATATCTGTCAGATACAATGGCCTCAGGTACACCATGCAGCTTGTAAACGTGATGAAGAAATTCCTGAGCAACAATGGAAACAGTATAAGGGTGAGCCAAAGCCAAAAAGTGACTATATTTGCTCAAACGGTCAGCTATAACTAGAATAGTTGATTTTCCTTGAGATACTGGCAAACCCTCAATGAAATCCATGCTAATAACAGCCCAAGCACAATCCGGAATAGGCAATCGTTGTAACAGCCCAGGGGAAGCAGAAGTATCACTCTTGCAATGTTGACATACCACACACTCCCTAACCCAGTGTTTAACATCATTCGAAAGACCCTTCCAGTAGAGCAAGGCTGGGATTCTGTGGCAAGTAGCGTGGAACCTAAATGGCCCCCCAAGGAACTATCATGAAAGAGAGAAAAAATTTGTTTGCGAAGCTAAAAATCTTTACCCACCACGATTTTGCCCTAACGACATAAAAATGTACCGTGCCATGAATATTTTGGATGCAAATGAGGTCGCTCTTGAACCCCTCGGCATAGTTGAGAGAGCTTGGAATCAGCTGCGTAAGAAGCCACGATACATGTCCATATTTCAGACCAAGAAGTGTCAACACTGCTTGTACATTGTAGCTACTGAGGTGAAGGCTCATGAGTTCTCCTGGATAAAGCATCAGCCACGGTGTTCTGAGTGCCTTTACGGTATAAAATCGAGTAGTCATACCCTAACATTTTCGCGACCCATTTCTGTTGGTAGGGCGTGATAGATTGTTGCTCCGAGAGAAATTTAAGACTTTGATGATCAGTCTTAATGAAGAAATGCCGGCCAACTAAGTATGAGTGCCATTTTTTTACAGCCAATAAAACTGCTAACATCTCCTTATCGTAGATGGATAAGGCTTGGTATTTCACTCCCAATGCTTTACTAAAATATGCCACAGGTCGGCCATTTTGTTGTAAAACTGCTCCAACACCTTGTGCACTAGCATCTGTTTCTACACAAAAAGGTTCTTGAAAGTTAGGCAAAACAAGGACGGGTGCTTGACAAATAGTAGCCTTGAGTTGATCAAAAGCATTCTGCTCCACTGTTGTCATTGCCACGTAACCTCTTTTTTTAATAGAGCGGTAAGAGGCTTAGCCAACATGCCATAACCTTCAATGAAACGTCGGTAATATCCGGATAACCCAAGGAAGCCACGTAATTCTTTAACAGACTTGGGAGGGGGCCAATCCACAACTCCAGCTATCTTGGTGCTGTCCATGCTGACTACACCTTGAGAAATAACATGTCCCAAGTATTCCACTTGTGTAGCTCTAAAGGTGCACTTAGAGCGTTTAGCATACAAGTGGTTCGACCTTAATACTTGAAGTACCTCTCGCAAGTGGACCAAATGATCTGCCCACCCTTGTGAATATACGGGTATATCATAAAAAAAAAACAAGAACCGATCTTCGTAAGAGGGGTCGAAAAATGGAATTCATCAGATATTGGAAACTTTAGGGGGCATTGGTTAAGCCAAATGGCATGACCAATAATTCGTAATGGCCTTCGTGAGTCTTAAAAACTGTTTTGTAGACATCGTGCTCCCACATCCAGATTTAATGATAGCCCGAATGCAAATCCAACTTAGAAAAGAAATGTGCTTGCCCCAACTCATCCAACAGCTCCTCAATAATTGGAATAGAGAATCGATCCTTAACAGTCAATTGGTTGAGCTGCCTATAGTCAATACACAGCCTCCAACTACCATCTTTCTTATTAACCATTACTACAGGAGAAGCAAAAGGAATGTTACAGTCACGAATTATTCCAGCTTGCAACATCTCTTGTATGAGCTTTTCTATTTCAGTCTTCTGAACCGCAGGATACCTATAAGGTCTCACTTTAAAAACTTTGGTCTCATCGATCAATGGAATTCTATGGTCATGTAGCCGTGGATGAGGTAGACCAACAGGAGTACAAAAAACATCCTTAAATTCTTCCAAAAGAATTTGCAATTCAGCTGCCAACTGACTGGCTGCAATGTGATAGTAGTCTGTTCACTAGAAGCTAAGAGCATGGGAAATGGACCATTGCCGACCAAACTAAGGCATTTGGAAAATTGATTGCTAGGAACTAGTTGGAGGGAACCAGGCAGTATGCCACGCAGAGTACAATCTTGTCCCCTATGCTGAAACTGCATAGTTAAGTTGGAAAAATCTACATAATCAGCCCAAGAGATAACAACCATTGAATACCGAGCACCAAATCAAACCCTTTTACTGCTAGGAGCAAAAAATCGGTAGAAAATTGGTAACCTTGTGCTTCTCAAGAGACCTCTCTACATAGACCTTGAGTGGACAGTCGAACTCCATTTGCCACTATAACCTTCACAGAACAGCCCGACTCTACAGTTAACTGCAGTCATTTAGCCACCTTATAATCTAAGAAATTATGCATGCTACCCGAATCGACCAACACAACCACCTCAGTGTGATCTATGACAGCTGAAAATCTCATGGTGTTATGACCCTGTAACCCTTGAAGGGCATGTAACGATAACACTGGACTACCAGGAGCCTGATCTGCCAAGTTCAATTGGTCAGAGTAATCCTGTAGATCTTCAGAAGTAGGACCCTTCAACTCAGAACCTTGTTCCCAACTTGGCTCAATAACGAGCTGGAACACTTGAGATTTAGAACATTTGTGACCATGGAAATACTTCGAGCCACACCAAAAACAAAGACCCTTCCTCCTCCAATCTTCCAATTCTGTTTGAGACAAAGATTTAGATGGTACTCTTTGTCTCACATTACTATGCACTGACCCCCTACAGTTGTAGAATGTCCCATTCCTTGTGGTGCTCTCGAATTAGGGAATAATAACCTTGAAGAACCAACTCCATTACCAGCAACAAATCCCTTCTTCACTGGCCCCAACATAATATTCTCGACTTGTCTAGCTAGTTTGTAACCCTCCACCAACGTTTGAGGCGTAAACAACCTAAGATACTATCCTATCTCAGGCTTCAAATTACTTATAAAGATACTCAAAGCATAGGACTCAGGTAGATTCAATTGATTAAGCAAACTGAGGAATCCATCGTGAAACTGGTCAATGGATCCTTGTTGTTTAAGAGTCACTAATTCTGTCATAGGATCAAGGAAAGAATCAGATCCAAAACGTTCCTTTATTCCCCTAGCTTACATCTCCCATGTCAACTGATGCAATCCCCCATGTCTATGTAAAAAGAAGTGATGCCAATCTAAGGCCTTCCCTTCTAAATGCAACATAACCACCCTAACCTTATCCTGCTCACTTACCTCTTCAGCCTCGAAATACTGTTCCAACTTAGACCACCAGCCTCTGAAATTATCGCCATTAAAATGTGAAAAATCCACTCGAAAAGAGGAGTTACCAACATCTACAGTACCACCTCTAGAGGACAAACTCGAATGTCCTAACTCAGATATAGGTGACACTAGGAGGTGTTCCTTTGCTGGAAACCCCGGAGGAGAGCCTAAAATCCCCTTCCCCTTACACGTCATTACTCCAGTAGCCGTAACTGGAGGACTTTGTCCAAAATATTATTCAAACAAAGAGTGAAGCTCAGACCGAAGTTTAGATCTTACCTCCGAACGAACCTCTGATTTAATTCCTTCCTGAAAATCCTTCAATCGGGCATCAATTCTTGCATCTAGCTGAGTGAACTCAACTTGGAGCTGAGTGAGCTCTCCCTGCATCAAACCAAATTCCTTCTGCAACCTTGTCGTCACTCCCTCACCGGCCATGAGGATCAGAACAGCTCTGATACCTTTGTGACAGAACAAACCTGGAAATCGAGAAATGTAGAAGAGAAAAGAGAAGAAGAGAAAAGAAATACTAGAAATCTGATTCAAAATTTGCATAACTGTTTCTTACTGTCCTCAATACAAGTATATAGAATAATAACCAATAACCGACACTAATTGACTAAACGCATCGTTTCAACAAAAACATAAAAACGCAGCGTATACTAAAATGACAATGAAAACACGATCAAAACACATCGTTTTGACCTGCATGGTAATAGCGTGCATGGCAACAGATTTGTTACGTAACAGAGAAACACGCAAGCAAGTGGCAACAAACAGTAAAATAGATTAAAAAAAGCATTGTAAAATGGCTATAAAAGCCATTACAAATCAAATGTAAAAGAGAGAGTTCAAAAAATATAGCAAAGGCAGAGAAGCAAACAGATTCAAAGGTGTTCTATTTTTTTTCTTTTTTTACAATTTCTTATATATATTTATAGTAATAAACAAAAAGAAAAAAGAAAAGGGATTTTACCTATTTTTGATCGCCGAAAAAAGAAAATATTTTATTTTTTTGGCCACCGTGGACGGCGAATTTTTATTTTTTCGGCCGTTGTGGACGGCGGTGCCGTCGTCAGCGATCGGCGCGGCTGTTGATTGTAACAGCCCAATTTAAATAGTGTCGGAACAGTGATTTGAGATCACTAAATCTGACGAAAAAGTTAGAAAACTTTGTTAATCGATAATTATAAGTTAAGTGTGATTTAAGAAATATTTTAAAATTAGTGAATTTTGTGAACTAAAAGGATTAATTAGAAAAATTGGGCAAAAAAACAAGGTATTGAGACCTCGAATTCATAAAGTGAGCCATAAATATTTCTAAAAATATTTATGGAGTGTCATTAAGTTATTATTAAAGTTTAGTTGAGAAATTTTAACATTTGGGAAGAAAATTAAATGAAAAGGACTAAATTGAAATGAAAGTAAAAGTTAAATTTTAGATTAAAAGAAATTATGAAGGACCAAAATGGCAATTATACCATTTTGTATAGTTGAGGCGGTGTAACTTAGAAAAATCTGAGATTTTTTAAAGTATATTATTATATTATATATTATATTATATTATATTATATTATTATTATATTATTATATTATTAAATTATATAATATTATATTTATTATATAATAAAAAAAGAAACAAAAAAGAGAATAGAAACAGAAGCTCAAAACGAAACAGAGAGCATAGAAAGAAAGAAAAGGAGAAAAGAAAGAAGAAAAAGGGAAAATTTAAAGTTTGAAGCTTGGAGTTTAATTTGGTAAGTTAATTTAATCCTTTTCTTTTAATTTTGATGCCTTATAAGTTTTAGAACAAAGTTTTGATGAATTTAAGTTGAAGTTTTTGAAGTTTTAGAGTTTTTGAATATAGCATATGATGAATAAAATGATGAATTAGTGGTTTAATTGAAAGAATTTGAAGTTAGAATTGGATAAAGGACTTAATTGCAAAACAAGCTATAAGAAAACAGTTTTGGGACAGCAGCAGTAGAGTAACTTTGAAAAATCACTAAAATTCGTAGAAGTGTAATTAGAAGTTGAGTGAGATATGAAATTAAAGCTTATTGAGTCTATTTTCATATGAAAGAAACATGAAATCAAAGGAATTCTGTATTCTGAGATATTTATATTTTTGTGAGACAAGGTCAGAATGAATTCGGGTTCCCCTGTTCTAACTTTAGAAAATCATCAAAAATTGAATAAAAATAATTAGAGGCTTAAATTTATATTTTTAGAATCCTGAATGAGTCTATTTTCAATAGAAATAAACGAGAACATCATATGAATTTTGTATAAAGAGATAATTAATTCTTAGTGAAGAAGGGTCAGAACTGCCAGACAGCAGAACAGGGGTGAATTTGATGAATAAACTGTACTAATTGGCTAAGCTAAAAATTCTGGAAATTTTATGGTATGAATATATGTGAGTCTAGTTTCAGAAAAATTAACGATTCTTCATTTGGAGTTCTGTAGCTCTGGAAATAAATAATTTAGTAACTATGACTCAAATGGACAGCTTTGAATATACTTATGAGTAATTAGTGAAATTATTGATAATGTTACTTATAGCATGTTATATACATTAAGGATGTGGAATGGAGAGGAGGAGGACGAAAATATGTATGAATATTCAGCTAGGATGGCTAGTTTGTAATGTTTTAGGCTCAGGGACTAAATTGAATAAAAGTAAAACTTTATGATTAATTTTGTAAAAATGTGGAAATGACCAATTTGCATGAAATGGATTATTTTATTATTGAAAATTGCAAAATTGAATGAAATTATTAATTTAGATTAAGATTGATTGAAAAATCGATGAAAATAGAAAATTTCTAAAGTGCCCCTAAATCTTGATATTTCTACAAATTTAGCCAGATAAGTTCGTGTAACTTAATGATGTGATATAAGGAAATGTAAGTTGATGGTACGTGAAATATTAATATGATAAATTAACTGTTTTATGTTTATGAAGAAACGGCAGGTGAATGATATTTATCATGACATGTAAATATGTGATTATCTTTAATATGTTAATACAAGGTAATTAAGTATGATGAAACGAGTAATAAATTCAAGTAAGACATGTCGAGAAAAATAAATATGTTTAAGGGACAATATGTTTGATTTTGATTGGTGTCAAATATAAATGCTAGATGAAATAAAATGTTTGATAAATAAATTTGTAATTCCGGTAATACCTCGTACCCTATTCTGGCGTCAAATACGGGTAAGGGGTGTTACATTGATAGCCGGTCCTCTGACCGAAATAAGAGCTAAGAGAGAGAGAGAAGGGGAGAGAGCATTTTCAGATTTTTTTTTAGAATTATGGCTAAATGAATTTTTTTGTCAAAAATTTGACTTATATAGGCCCCAAAACGATGTCGTTTTGGGGACTGGCCTCAAATGTTTAAAACGGCGTCGTTTTGCCTAAACCCGCGTGTTGACCCGACCCGCCAAGAAGTATCCGCGTGTTTTTTAGACCAAATGGTATATTTTCTTCATGAGTCCTTAGGCCTTTTAATTATTTTACAATTCGGTTTTCTTTATTTTTTAAATTTGGCCCGATGATTTCACTTTTATTTCAGTTTAGTCCCGCATAAAGTGCCGCGTTTTGGAGGGCGGGGATATTTTCCCTTTGGTCCCTCCATTTCATTCGTGCATTGCAATAAGGTCCCCTATTTTACTTTATTTCGACTTTTTCCCTATTACATTCCATTCGATTTTCAATCTAGTCCCCTTTTGTTATTCATTTATTTTATTATAATTTAGACTCTGAATTTTATTTTAATCCCAATCTAATCCTTTATTTACTTAACTTCAAGCTCTTATTTTATATGTATGATTGTTCTGTTTTATTTTACTTTATTTATTTATCTTCTTTTAATATTTAAATTGTTATTGTTTTCATTTTATATGCATTCTGTATTTTTTATGTCTTTATTTATTTTTCCTTCTGTTATTATTGTTACTATTATCATATTATTTATTCATCTATTCTTTATATTATATATCCCTCTTATATATATTAAGGATTTTAATGCTTACATTCTCTTCATTTAAATATTTGTTGTTCATTTAAATCTTTGAAGGTTGGAGAAGGTTCATTGAATATCCACTGGTTCTGGTTCTTCAAAGATGTTTTCTTCTGGTTGATGAACATGGTTTTGATGATGATTTGGAAGATTTTGGCTGAATTTCGTTCTTGTTGCTGGATGGGAGGTCTCTGGCTTTTGGTTTGCTTTGATGATTTTGGTTTTCTGTGTGCTTGGTCCCTGGTTTTGTTTGTTTGGCTTTTGTCGTTTCTTTTTCATTTGTGTCTGTTGTTTTCCTTATTATTTAATCTTCCTTTTCTTGATTTTTGTAACGTCAGTTTCTCTCCCTCTATTATTAATGAAATTTGGCTTTTAACAAAAATATTTGTTGTTCTTATTATTTTCTCGCTACTAATATTTATTTATTTGTCCATCTATCTATTATTTGTTTCTTTTATATATATTTTTTTGTATTTCCTTTTTATTATTTTACTTACTTGTTATTATTATTATAATTTAACATTATTATTACTATAGTTATATTTTCTTTTTAATTTTACTAACTTATTATTATCATTATATTATTAAATTAATTAGTTTAATATTGTTATTACTACTATCATTTTCTTTTTTATTTATTTACTTATTATTATCATATTACTAAATTAATCAATTTTGCATTATTTCTATTACATTCCTTTTATATTTATTTACCTAAACTTTTTCTCATATACATTTATTTTATCATTTTATCATTTATATCCTTTTATATAATTTTAAAAATTTTAAATTATTATTATTATTATTATATTATTATTAATATTATCATCGTTATTACTAATGTTATTATTCTTAAATTGTTTTACAAAATACTTATTTATTTACTTAATATTAGATCTTTAGCTTAAATTTTTTTTTCAGTTTATTATTCTTATTATTTGTTATTCTTATTATTGGCTTGTTTATTTATTTCATCTTCGTTCTTCATATTGTCACTTACGTTAACTCATTTATTATTCTGTTATGCATCAACTCTGTAATCCATTTTACATTTTTACTACAAAATCGCGTTACATTTTACCTGTCACATTGAAAGTTCTGTTTTGTTTTTTAAAATAAGCAATTTTTCGTATTTTGAGATTCGAAAAGTTGTATCCTAACTTACAGGGTTCTGATTTTCTCGACAAATCCGAATAACGAACGTTTTTTAAACATTTTTAAATAATCTCGGGAATTACTAAAAGATTGTGTTCTAACTTACGGAATACGATTTCTTTCTAAATCCGAGATAATCGTATGCCTTTTAAATGATTTTTTTCGGCGTTTATTCTCGATTCGGGGATTTAAGGCATGGTGTCCTAACTTGCGGGATGTAATCCTTTTCCTCGACTAACGTGAAATACGCACTTTTCTCAGAAAATTTTCAATTAAGCGATATTTTAACGAAGGATCGTATTTTAAAATTTCTTCAAATTCTTAATTTTCGACACTAAGACATTAATTAATCAACTAGGTACCAATTTTTGGGCGTTACAAGGGTGCTAATCCTTCCTCGTGTGTAACCGACTCCCGAACCCGTTTATTGGATTTCATAGACCAAAAATCATCGTTTTAGTGAATTTAAACTTTTATTAAAATGATTGAATTATGAGGTGACTCGATCGCATCTCATAAAAAAGATTGGTGGCGACTCCCCTTCTTTTGTTTTCAAAATCACAAAGTCGACCCCTTTTTTCAACCTATTTTTTCAAAAAAATGGTTTCGACAATATTTTCTATTAGTGTTATATTACTGATATATCATAACTGAAGAAATTACTTTTAACTCATAATTTTTCTTTTAAAATTTATATGAAATTAAATAAAATTGATTAACTCTCTTCATAAAATTTTATATTTGGATTGATTATATAAAGTTGCATTTTTTATTATATATCTGGGATCGTTTGTTTGCTTTGGAGATTTTGGTTGATATTTGTTGCTTTTTCTGTATGTGTAATCACCAATTTTGGCCCGGGTTCATTAACCAGGCCCAAAACCAAACTAAGGCCCAATAAATAACAGTCCAATGTCCAATTAACAACAGTCCAAATTACAAACCCAATTTTACAACGGCCCAATAGGCCCAAAAAGTTTAAAGTTTTGGGAAGGCTAGGGTTTCAGGAAAACCCTAGTGCCGCAACTCTCCTTGGCCACCAACGTCACCATGTGCGCACCACTGGCCTCCATTGCCGCAACCCACTCAGCGCACCATCGCCGCTCTCCACCTCCCCCACCTCTCTCTGTCTCCCACAATCTGCAACAAGACAAAAGAACGACAGATCCACAAAACAGGCGGCACTTGGTTCATTTTTTATTCACTTTTTTTTTATATTATTTTCAATTGGCTATAAAGCCAGAAAAAGAAACTGAAAAGGGGCTTCCTCTGATTTTTTTTGATGAACAGAATACAAAAAAAACAACTTTCAATCCAAGAATAATAAAAAAAAATGACAGATCAGTAGCATTTAAAGGTTGATTTCATCCCCTTTTATGGATTTCGGCCGATTTATCATTTGATTTTTCTGTTTTATTCTTGAATCAAAAACAAAAAAAATCAAAGAAAAGAGAGGAAGAGGACTTACCGAATCCTTACGGTCCCGTCGTCGGAGTACTCCCTCCGTCGTCGGAGCTGGGCTGAAAAGGGGTGCCGAAGGCCCTCTCCCCTTTGTTTTCAAGCGTCGGATGTCGATGCTTCTAGGGGTCTCGAAAAAGGCCCTAAAAAATCCGGGCTTGAGCATCGCTGGCCATCGATGTGGTAGCGACGCGGAGGTGCGACGAACGGTGTGAAAGGCCCGGTCGTCGGGCATGAACGAGGAAGAGAGGAAAACTCTCTCTGCTTCTCTTTTTTTTTTAAACGAAAAAGGCTTTAGGGGGTTTGTTTCTGATCCTTTTTTGCCTAGGGAATTAGAGGAATAAGGTTTGGGGTTAGGAGAAATTAAAGTTGCGTCGTTTGGGACACCAGGGGAACCGTGCATACCTCCTTAAATGGGGTATTTGCACAACGAGTCCCTCCTTCTTGCGGCGCCGCTCAATTGAATCCCCTTTCACCTTTTTCTTTTTTTTAATTTTGCCCCATTACTTTGCTTCATTTTTTAATTTAGTCCTTACTTGGTCATTCGAAACGCCTCACAATCAAGGGTTGGGTAATTTACTCATTTAGTCCCTAGGAGTCCTCGCGCGTTACAACTTGGTTCTCATCCTCTCTTTTATTTTCCAATTTTAACCCTAGAATTCCTTTTTAATTTCAATTCAATCCATTTATAGTTAGTGTACGTTTTTATTCTGTTATTGTTATTATGTACTATATCATTATATTATTATTATTATTATTATATTATTACATTGTGCATGTTCGATATTATTATTATTATTCTATTAGGGTAACATTATTATTATTATTAATTATTATTATTATTAATTGTTATTATTATTATTATGTTTAATATTATTATTGATCATTATTAATATTGCTATTATTATCTTGTCCACATTTTATATTATTATTATTTTACCATTATTACTATACTATCTACTATTATTATTATTATTTTCTGTATATATAATTCATCATTATTTTGTTTAACTAACTTTAGTATTATTATTATTATTATTATTATTATTATTATTATATTTATTATACTTCTATTATTATATTGTATATACCTCGTATCATTACTATTGTCCAAGTATTATTACTATACTATTTTGTTATTATTAATTATTATTATTATATTATTATTATGTTGTACATATTATTATTATTATTATTATTATTGTTGTTGTTGTTGTTGTTATTATTATTATTATTACTACTTGTATATACTTATTACTATTATTATTATTGATTATTATTATTATTATTATTATATTTATACTATCATACTGTATATACTTTTTATTATCTCGATTTTTATTAATACTTTTAACCCCTTTTTTATTATTACTTCAAAGCCGTCTTTTACCTTTTTATTATTGTATCTTTTGTTACCAGTATTGTTGATTTCGTATTTTTGTCGTTTCATGTGGATCAACGATTTTAAATCTTAATCCAATTTTTTAATTCATACAAAGGTAATATTCATGAGTTTGGGAACTCAAAATTTTGTGCCCAATCGTGCTGGGTGTGACTTTTTGTTTGACCGAACGAATGGACATCCTTTCAAATTTTGTTTCTATTTTCAAATAAGGTGATATTTGTGTATTTGGAAGTTCGAAAAGACCGTGCCCAATCGTGCTGGGTGTGTGTTTTTTTATGACCGAATGAGCAAATATCATTTCCAAGAAAATTTCAAAAAATGAGTGTTTGGAGAATTTTGGAAATAATCTTGAGTTCAAGGATTTAGATTATCATGTCCAATCGTGCTGGATGTGAGACTCTATTCCTTCGAAACAAGAGAAATTTGATATTCGATCAAGTAGTTTAAAATCACAAAAAAAAAAGAATTTCAAAATCTTTTCAAACTTTTCGACATTAGGACATCGAGTAATCAATTTGGTACCAATTTTGGGCATTGCGAGGGTGCTAATCCTTCCTCGCACGTAACCGACTCCCGAACTTATTTTCTCGAATGTTCGTAGACCAAAAACTCTGTTTTAGTAAATCCAAATGTTTTATTAAAACAAAGGTGATTCGATCACACCTAATAAAGGTCGGTGGCGACTCCCGTTTTCTTTATTTTCAAAACCCAAGTCGATTCTCGTTTTTGTGAAAAAATGGTTTCGACAGCTTGGCGACTCTACTGGGGAGCTAATAAGAGAGTCATGCCGTAAAATTGATTATTCTTTGTCCTTTTGTCAAAAACTTGGAAAATCATTTTGAAAAATCATGTTTCTTTTGATGCATTTGCTGGTACTATGATTGCAATAATGTCGAGTCTCATAGGATGTCTCTGCATTCATATTTGCATGACCGTTGTGGTCACACCCTTAAGTGGGAGCGAGAAGCTATGCCTTCGTGAGGTTTTCACCTCCGCATGGGCTAGGGGACTGCTTCCGGAATACATCCGTACCTATGGTTTCGTGAGGTTTTCACCTTCGCATGGCCATAGGGAAATGTATTCCCCTGAACTGAACTTGATCCGTATGAGCCTATAATGGGTGAGGATTGAGGAATCTGCTAGTTCAGGTAGCCTCACTTTAGAACCAAACCACATGTAGAGAGACCTAGGAACCCACATTGGACAGAACCACGCTAAACCCCTAGTAGTCACCCCAATAGGTGTTTTATGTTTGCTTATTTCTCTTGCACTAACATTTTTGTGTTTGCTTATCCCCTCTTGCATTAACATGTTTTCTCTTGTTTTGATTGCATTGCATGCATTTTCACATTAAAAGGTGTCGATCTCCGTTTGGTTACTAAGATAGAAGCTTGTTATGGGGGACGGATTCCTTGATAAAGTAGAGGATAATGCGTCCGTGCGTATAGGGTCAGAGAAGATAAAACTCGAGAAAGGGGATAGTCTAGCCAAGGAATATACATCGGAGTTGGGGGACTTTACTCGCATCAGTATAACACAGAATCCAAGAGGTTCAAGCACAAAGGGATGCTCTGAGGAAGACTGCAAGTGAGAGCCAAAGGGAGAATGAGACACTGAAAGCTCGATTAACAGAACAAGAAAAGACGTTTGGCCGAAGACGCGACTCTACGGTGAAGTTAGAATCAAGCCTAAACCAGATCGAAGAATTAAAAGGGAAGGTGGTAGAGCTCGAAATGACACTGCAAGGTAGTGAGTTCCGAATTCAACGATCTCAGAATCAGGTCAAAGAGAGGGATTATGTCAGGGGTAAAGCTGTAACACAGATACGAGAAGTAGCTGAACATCCACAATCCTTAGCGGTCTAAGCTGATGTATTAAGTATAATATATGAATCAAAGTCAGACCGAGGTCGAGAGTTAGCCTCGCTCTTCGAGAAAGTTAAAGTTCTGGGCATAAGGGCTAGGTCGCATATGCGACTCTGTTTTATGTAAAGGATTTTGTTTCTTAAATAAACTTTCTATAAGAAATTGAATGGGAATCGACGCCTTTTGCATTCATCCCACACATTTGCATTACATTGCATCATCTTAGAAAGGAGGGGTTGATTCGTATTCAATTGCTAAATAGAAAAATTTGTCATAAGAAAATGTGTAACTTGATAAAGTGGATTATAATACGGTTGAGACAAGACCTTGCCTGAAGATTCAAGCCAATAGGGATTTTTCGGGAGTCATCAGAAGATCATGAGCATCGCCGAGGGTAAGTGAGTAATGAAGTCAAGCAACAAAGAGCTAGAAGAGATGTCTATTGAGAAAGTCCACGGGACACGACATCCAGATACGAAGAAGAGGATTTGTCTGAAGATCTAAGCCGACAATGATTGTTCGAGAGCCACTGAAAAATTATGAGCATCGCCGAGGGTAAGTGAGTGATGAGGTCAAGCAACAAAGAGCCAAAAGAAGCGTCTATTGAGAAAGATTCATCTATTGAGAAAGGTTCACGGGACACGACCATGATATCCTGCTAAGAAGAAGAAGATTGGTGTTCTCAGAGGCCGTATATGTAGTCTATTTTATGTAAAGAAACGTGTTTTCTAGACAAGTTCTTCTAATAGGAATTGAATTCATAATCAGCGCCTATCTTTCTTTTTACATTCATTCCATGCATTTGCATTGCATTTCATGCATTGGCATTGCATCTTATCATGTGCATTAAGATCTGTAGAAAGACCCTGACTAGGCGAAATTATTTCAGTGACCTAGAAAACATGGAACAAAGGTTGGAGAGATTAGAGGAAAGACAAATATTGATCCAAGAGCAATTGATCAGAATTCAACAACAGATGCAAGAGCAATCAGCCAGAATTCAACGAGAGATGTAGGAGCAAATGCGAGAGTTCCAAGAGGATATGATATGCCATCTAAACCAGCTACTAGCGGGAGGATTTGAAACAAGGAGGGGCCAAGTGGTCGACAATATGGAGGAATATAAAGAAATTGTTTATTCCCCGATAAACATCCTAACTCAACCAGACGCGCGATCGCATAGGGGACCCGTCACTATCAAGCCCCAATATCAGGCTAATACCTCGACCCCGTTGAACTTCTTGGCTGGATCATGTTTTAACCCTGAGGAGAGTCGGACTAAACCAATGGTCTAGGCAGAGGCAAAAGAAAGAAGGGAGCGGACATTGAAGGCCCCGAGGAAAAAGGAAGAGGAAATGGGTAGCGCAAGTAGGGATGACCAAAGACCATTCACCGTGTTCCCACCTAATAGCACGCTTACTCTAAACCAACTCAAGAACGAACAAAGGCTGGCGAGACCCAACCCCAAGAAACCTCGACTCACCCCTATTTCTGTGTCATACGGAGAACTGTGCCTGAAATTGTTGGAAAAACAATTAATTTCACCACATTATATGGCACCATTGAAGCCTCCGTACCCGAAATGGTATGATCCTAATACTAGTTGCATTTATCACGCTGGGAACTAGGGGCATTCTACGGAAGAGTGTATAGCCTTCAAAAGGAGGGTTCAATGTCTTATTGATGTAGGGATTTTACAATTTGACGGTACGGGTAATACGGTTGGAAATCCGCTCCCTAACTACCTTGAAGGGAACGTGAGCGCAGTGACAAAAGGGATGATGCAATCAAAGAGGTTTCAGTGATATGCCATTATCTTCTCGGGTTTGTTTTGAACAATGAGACTGCGAAGGGATCCATGTATTTTAGTTAATCTGGAGTAATATTCAAAACATGCTTGTTGCTTTAAGCCTAGAGGCAACAAGAGTTCTTTCGTGAAATAGGCTTGTTTCCAGAATTGTTATTTCAATAAAATGCATCTTTATTTTCACTCATCGTATTTAATACTCCACATTGTTTCATTCTTATATCATGTTTTTAATTTTCTACCTCCAAGCCCACAATGGGTCCCCAAATATCAATGACATGAGCGACACTGTTACTGACTCCCTTTTAGAGAGATATGTTCTAGAGGATCTAAGAACTTAGGAGATGACAGAGATTGCAACTTATTTCCTAAATTGTCAAGAATAGTAGATCCCAGCTTACGAAGTGCCAGCAAACACTACAAGGGAGATGAAGATAGAAGCTTAGCTTCCCGCCGGAACAAAGCAAGGAATCATTGAGTTATCCCCAAGAGTTCAAAAATATTTTCGTCACGTTAAGACACACTGGGACTACTAAGGCACGAGTATGTTGTCACAGAAGAAACCCATAGGGATATTTCAAGATCACATGTTGATGGTTCTACCCTGACTAAGCCAATCAAAAGGTTCGAGCTGCTGGTCTACCCAAAAAAAAGAAAATTGTATCAAACGCCAAATCAAGGATAACAGAACTTATGTGCCTCTTCCCTTTTCTACACGTGGGGTATGGACGTTATCAAGCCAATCTCCTCGAAAGCTTACGGTCCGCATCGATTTAGTTTTGTGGAAGTCGATCTCTTTACAAATTAGGTGAGGGTCGCTTCATGTGCTAATATCACAAAGTCGATAGTCATTAGACCCCCCCAAAAAAAGGAAAAAAAAGAAGAAAAAAAAGGGCAACAAAAAAAAAGATTGTTAGGAAAATAACCTAAACTTGTGAATGTTGGCATATAGGAGTTACGTACCCTTTCCCAGGACCTCTGCTGGGGCAACACATTTCCGGGGCACGGGCCAAGCCCAAATTGGGTGAGGTGAAACGGATCCCGATGTGATCAAGTGAATGTGTAGAGAAAATATTGAGAGATGTCTGTCACGATCAGATGAAGTGAGTTTTCAACAAAAAGATCGCCTTAGAAAATTTCATGATAGGACTTTGAAGAAGATCCTTTCCCATGCAACAAGGATTTCAGAAGAAAGAAGATGCCAAGCCAGGAAGGACCTTAGGTAGCAAAGAAGGCCCGTTCTAGGGAAACAAGGATATTGTCTGATGTAGACGACAAGGACCTGCCCAATCCGGAGAATTCAAAAATTCAAAAAAAAAAAGAAAAAAAACAAAAAACACAAAAAAAACAAAAAAATAAGAAGAAAGAAAAAGAAGAAAGGAGAGGCCAAAGTGAAAACCTGCAAAGGGCACTCTGAGACCAAAGGTGGGTTTGAGTTGAAAACCCAAAAAAGGCAGCTCAAATTTTGATAAAAATGGGGCATAAAGTAGTCTTGCTACGCTGGAAGTAACAATGAAGAGGAATGTTGCGCCTTGGGGCATCGACAAAGTATTCTGGATCCCCTAAACACATATTGAGTTTAGAAAGGTCCTTAAGAAGTTTGAACAGAGAAGCTCAAACTGCGATATCTGGGGCACCTAGTGTCCATTTTACCCATTTTGAGTCTGCTGTTGTTGTCTTTTCAAAATACACTCTAAATAAATTTGCTTCTTTATTGCATATGCTAGCTTTGATTAACTTGCTTGAGTCGAGACATATTCCCAATAAATTCCCACTCCATCCATCATTATGGTCCTTTTTTGCATTTTGCATTGAAATAACGATTATTAGACTAAAAACACTTTCATGAAAGGAGTTTCGCATATTACTCTGGAAACCTCTAAACAATACAGGAGTCTGAAACAGGATTATTGCTTAAAATTCACCGAGCTTAAGGGTTGGAAATATCTGAGTCCGAATTAAGGTGATTGGACAAAATGACAAGGTACCACGTCAGTGACACAATCCTGACAGAAAATGGGCATTGTTAAACCAAGAACATGATATTCTGCATTCATGCGAGCATCACGCATACACATCTGGTTGGGTCACCTAAAGAGTGATCGTTAGAAGGAAGCTTTAAATGTCAAGAGCGTGAGTTGAAGAAGAGACAAATCCTATGTTTTAGAGTCGCAGTGGGATGAATGGAAGATGTCCGAATCTGATACCCCAGGTCACGATGAGATGAATCCCGATATTATAGGGGGGCATAAGAGTGATATACGAGAAGCATAGATCAGTTGTAAAACTCGAGGACGGGCACGGAACAAGACCTGAGAAAAGTCAAGAAACGAAGCAATGAAGATGGGTCATCATGAGAGTCATAACAGGACAAACCCAAGATGCATAGTCATGTAGGCATAAAAGCATTTAAGACAAACATGTGCATATCATGATAAACGCCACGCATGACACATACAGGTACACCAGTGAAGCAAGAAGTTTTGACGATAATTGTACCGAACCGAGGATAAAAAAGGCATCCGAGTTCCAGCAGATGATACGTTTTCAAGTACAGTTTTTCAAAAAATATCAGCTCATAATATGAGAGGTGAGTTGAGCCTCAGGTCACACGCTGAGGTGTTTTTTAATTTCTGTTTTTCAATTTCTGTTAAAATATCAGCTCATAATGCGAGAGGTGAGTTGAGCCTCAGGTCACACGCCGAGGTGTTTTTCAATTTCTGTTTTTTTTATTTCTGTTAAAAGCAGATCTTGCCTTCCTAAGCGAAGCTGATCGAAAAACAGATCTTGCCTTCCTAAGCGAAGCTGATCGAAAAACAGATCTTACCTTCCTAAGCGAAGCTGACCGAAAAACAGATCTTGCCTTCCTAAGCGAAGCTGATCGAAAAACAGATCTTGCCTTCCTAAGCGAAGCTGATCGAAAAATAGATCTTGCCTTCTCAAGCGAAGCTGATCGAAAAATAGATCTTGCCTTCCCAAGCGAAGCTGATCGAAAAATAGATCTTGCCTTCCTAAGCGAAGCTGATCGAAAAATAGATCTTGCCTTCCTAAGTGAAGCTGATCGAACAACAGATCTTGCCTTCCTAAGCGAAGCTGATCGAAAAACAGATCTTGCCTTCCTAAGCGAAGCTGATCGAACAACAGATCTTGCCTTCCTAAGCGAAGCGGACCGAGGTATTTTTAATTTGTGTCTTTTAATTTCTTTTCAAAATGTCAACTCATATTGCGAGAAAGGTGAGTTGAACCTCGGGTCACACCCTGAGGTGTCTTTTAATGTTTATTTTTCAAAATATCAACTCATATTGTGAGAGGTGAGTTGATGCATCGGGTCACACGCTGAGGTATTTTCAATTTCTGTTTTTATTTCTGCTGGCAAAAATTAGTTCATATTATGAGAGGCCAAAGTATTTTCAAATTCTGTTCTTCAAATTCTGTCTAAAAAAAAAATATTCAGGTGAGTTGAGCCTCAGGTTGTACGCCGAGGTATTTTCGATTTCTACTTTTTTAATTTCTGTTGGTTCAAAAAAAAAACTCATGAGAGTGTGGTTGAGCCTCGGGGCACACGCGAAGGTACTTACAGATGGAATACTAAAGTCGCATTGAGCAAATTGAATGAAGAAGTTCCAGTGGACAAAGAAGATTGAGCAAGAGCAAATTGAAGCTATAGGCTATATCTCTCAGAAGTAGTGGTGGAGTAAACTGAAGATCGAAGTTTCCCCGAAGATGGTAAGAAAGTAGTTTGAAAAGTTCAGATTTATTTCCTCAAAGTCCCAGTGGAGGAGATCAAAGCCCTGAAATCACATCGAAGCCGATCAAGGCACTAGCTACTGTGCCCTTGAAGAAGCAATGGAATAGGAAATGTCATCTCCCTGAGGATATAATGAAACGGTGAAGTGGATCAAAGCGACAAGTTACAGTTGAGTTTGAAGCTGTTTAAAGAAGACGAGGACCAAAAAGTCAAGGCTTGGCCAAGACTGGGCAAAATTGGTTCTTCTATTGTCTTTGCCCTATTATCGTTTCACGACAATGAGCAAAGAGGGGCAGCTGTAATAACCAATTTTGGCCCGAGTTCATTAACCCAGGCCCAAAACCAAACTAAGGCCCAATAAATAACAGTCCAATGTCCAATTAACAACAGTCCAAATTACAAACCCAATTTTACAACGGCCCAATAGGCCCAAAAAGTTTAAAGTTTTGGGAAGGCTAGGGTTTCAGGAAAACCCTAGCGCCGCAACTCTCCTTGGCCACCAACGTCACCATGTGCGCACCACTGGGCTCCATTGCCGCAACCCACTCAGCGCACCATCGCCGCTCTCCACCTCCCCCACCTCTCTCTGTCTCCCACAATCTGCAACAAGACAAAAGAACGACAGATCCACAAAACAGGCGGCACTTGGTTAATTTTTTATTCACTTTTTTTTATTATTTTCAATTGGCTATAAAGCCGGAAAAAGAAACTGAAAAGGGGCTTCCTCTGATTTTTTTTGATGAACAAAATACAAAAAAAAACAACTTTCAATCCAAGAATAAAAAAAAAACGACAGATCAGTAGCATTTAAAGGTTGATTTCATCCCCTTTTATGGATTTCGGCCGATTTATCATTTGATTTTTCTGTTTTATTCTTGAATCAAAAACAAAAAAAATCAAAGAAAAGAGAGGAAGAGGACTTACCGAATCCTTACGGTCCCGTCGTCGGAGTACTCCCTCAGTCGTCGGAGCTGGGCTGAAAAGGGGTGCCGAAGGCCCTCTCCCCTTTGTTTTCAAGCGTCGGATGTCGATGCTTCTAGGGGTCTCGAAAAAGGCCCTAAAAAATCCGTGCTTGAGCATCGCTGGCCATCGATGTGGTAACGACGCGGAGGTGCGACGAACGGTGTGAAAGGCCCGATCATCGGGCATGAACGAGGAAGAGAGGAAAACTCTCTCTGCTTCTCTTTTTTTTTTAAAACGAAAAAGGCTTTAGGGGGGTTTGTTTCTGATCCTTTTTTGCCTAGGGAATTAGAGGAATAAGGTTTGGGGTTAGGAGAAATTAAAGTTGCGTCGTTTGGGACACCAGGGGAACCGTGCATACCTCCTTAAATGGGGTATTTGCACAACGAGTCCCTCCTTCTTGCGGCGCCGCTCAATTGAATCCCCTTTCACCTTTTTCTTTTTTTTTAATTTTGCCCCATTACTTTGCTTCATTTTTTAATTTAGTCCTTACTTGGTCATTCGAAACGCCTCACAATCAAGGGCTGGGTAATTTACTCATTTAGTCCCTAGGAGTCCTCGCGCGTTACAACTTGGTTCTCATCCTCTCTTTTATTTTCCAATTTTAACCCTAGAATTCCTTTTTAATTTCAATTCAATCCATTTATAGTTAGTGTACGTTTTTATTCTGTTATTGTTATTATGTACTATATCATTATATTATTATTATTATATTATTACATTGTGCATGTTCGGTATTATTATTATTATTATTCTATTAGGGTAACATTATTATTATTATTATTATTATTAATTGTTATTATGATTATTATGTTTAATATTATTATTGATCATTATTAATATTGCTATTATTATCTTGTCCACATTTTATATTATTATTATTTTACCATTATTACTATACTATCTACTATTATTATTATTTTTTGTATATATAACTCATCATTATTTTGTTTAACTAACTTTATTATTATTATTATTATTATTATTATTATTATTATTATTATTATTATTATACTTCTATTATTATATTGTATATACCTCGTATCATTACTATTGTCCTAGTATTATTACTATACTATTTTGTTATTATTAATTATTATTATTATTATTATTATTATGCTGTACATATTATATTATTATTATTATTATTATTATATTATTATTACTACTTGTATATACTTATTACTATTATTGTTATTATTATTATTATTATTATTATATTTATACTATCATACTATATACTTTTTATTATCTCGATTTTTTTAATACTTTTAACCCCTTTTTTATTATTACTTCAAAGCCGTCTTTTACCTTTTTATTATTGTATCTTTTGTTACCAGTATTGTTGATTTCGTATTTTTGTCGTTTCATGTGGATCAACGATTTTAAATCTTAATCCAATTTTTTAATTCATACAAAGGTAATATTCATGAGTTTGGGAATTCAAAATTTTGTGCCCAATTGTGCTGGGTGTGACTTTTTGTTTGACCGAACGAATGGACATGCTTTCAAATTTTGTTTCTATTTTCAAATAAGGTGATATTTGTGTATTTGGAAGTTCGAAAAGACCGTGCCCAATCGTGCTGGGTGTGTGTTTTTTTATGACCGAATGAGCAAATATCATTTCCAAGAAAATTTCAAAAAATGAGTGTTTGGAGAATTTTGGAAATAATCTTGAGTTCAAGGATTTAGATTATCATGTCCAATCGTGCTGGATGTGAGACTCTATTCCTTCGAAACAAGAGAAATTTGATATTCGATCAAGTAGTTTAAAATCACAAAAAAAAATAAAAAGAATTTCAAAATCTTTTCAAACTTTTCGACATTAGGACATATATTAATCAATTTGGTACCAATTTTGGGCGTTGCGAGGGTGCTAATCCTTCCTCGCACGTAACCGACTCCCGAACTTATTTTCTCGAATGTTCGTAGACCAAAAACTCTGTTTTAGTAAATCCAAATGTTTTATTAAAACAAAGGTGATCCGATCACACCTAATAAAGGTCGGTGGCGACTCCCGTTTTCTTTATTTTCAAAACCCAAGTCGATTCTCGTTTTTGTCAAAAAATGGTTTCGACAGTATGGATGCTGCAGAGAGACGTGATCACAATTTTTCTGAGTACAGTTTTTCAAGGAATGTGTGGCAGTTAGTTTTGTGCCTTTACTCCATTCATAGGACTGCATGAACTTGGAGGCAGAAGTTAGCTTGGGCGATATTGAAACTTAAAGGAAAGTCCTTGCTTGTTGCTATACTTAAGCTTGCTTGGAGTGCATATTTGTATGTGATACGGAGACAGAGGAACAAGAGGTGTTTTGGTGCATCTTTCTTGACTGAAGATGCTATCATGGTGCAGATTAAAAAGATTGTGGGGGCTAGTTTAGAAGGTAGACCAATCAATAAAACAGATCTTGTCAATGCTTCACTTTATGCTTTTTAGGTATCATTGGTTAATTTATTTGTATAGCTTAAAGTTACTGTGCAATGTTTTTTGTTCTTTTGTAACAGTTTAATTGCATTATTAGATTAATGAATTTCATCATTCATCCAAAAAAAATAAAAATTACATTTTTTTGTGATATCTTTAATTATCAATATATCAAATTATATACAGTGATATAATCTGAATTTTAATAGAAATAATATAAAAGTAAAAAAATAAATAAATTATACAAAATCATTTCACATGCAATATTTTTAAGGTAATTACTACAAATAGAAATAAATTACTACATTTTTTTAAAAAAAAACTAATCTATATATATTTGCAAACATCTTATTTGAATATTTTGGGGAAAAAAAAGAAATACCTTATAATGCAAAAAAAAAAAAAGAAAAAAAAAAGAGAGTTCATATAAGGTTAGTATTATCAATCGAATTTTCTTGCTTATGGACTTGAGTACTTAAACCAAGATGAGCCATAATGAGAGCAACATGAGTGAGCAGCTCGCTACCATGCCTCAATTGTTGTGCATGTTGCTCCCATGTGCATCGACTTGCACCATAAACCATCATCTCCATCCATACATCACTTATCATTTTCCATTTCTCTTCATGATCCCACCTCTCTGTTATCAAGGCTTGTAATTTCTGGGCAAACTTCACCCCTTCCCATAACGCTCCAAATTCGAGTTCTGGTAATTGAATATTCATAACGTCAGAGGACGATAACCATAGTGCTTCGATGAATTCCATCATTGCGGTCTGTTTCGATTTCGGTTGAAGAAGGATCCTTTGCGTTTGGTTGTAAGTGTCATCGTTTACCCTATCACTGAACCCCTTCGGCAGCATTGTAGGACGGACCAAAATAAGGTACATCATGTAATCGGACAAGGATTTGCCGATCTTGCATATCGAACCGCTGCTGTACTTTCGATGCTTCGAGAGATCGTCGTAGTAAACGATCGAGGTAGCGATGTGCCAAATAAATATCCGACGGGTGAAATCCGTGGATTCCATTTTCCAGTCCTCGTTCACAATCGGATCCAAACCTTTCCTCTCGAGGATGGCATCACCTTTCTCCCCCAACATCTTCTCGAGATGCTTTGGATTAAACTGTTCGTTTCTAAGCTTAGTACGCATGATTTTGAGGTGTTCATAGATAAATTCTTTCAACTCGATATCCACGTCCTTCCACTCTGAATACCAAAACCTCTGCAAAAGGTTAATGAAATCGATGGACTTCAACGCCCGAGTAATTTGGCTTGTCTTGGCCTTCAAGTAATACCCCAAAAGATCATGTTGTGCCATTCTCCGTAATCCCTTTTTCGATTTTATCGAGCGTAACTTTTTCTCCGCGAACCAAAGGTACAGCCTCTTGAGTTTGTTTTTACGATTCGCGTGCCACATCAGTGTCCACTTGGATCGAATGTACATTTGGAACGAAGAGCTCTCAAGGAAAACTGCGCTGAACAGCAGCACGTAGGTGACGACGAAGTCGACCGTGTGATCCTGGAACTTGTAATAAAGAGCCGAGAAAGCTATCAGCGCAGAAAAAGCAGAGTAAAAGCATATTAAGCGAAGCGCTAGGTTGCAAATATGGTGTTGATGATGTAGGGGGTTCTTGGTAAAGAGCAAATCGTAAAGGAATTCGAGTTCGATCTTAACGAAATTGAAAGCCTCTGCTGCATTCATGGTACAAAGGTTGAGGTACACCGATTTTTCGTGAAACTCCTCCGAAATCTGGAACGGCAGATCGGTGAAGAGAGGCTTGAGAACTTCGAAAGCTGAATGCACTTGCCGAAGAAACTTTACTTCGTCAGTAATATTCGGATCTTCTATAAACCTTTTCCTTCTCGAAAGATCGTAAAGTCCTGTTCGGATCATTGTTTTCTTTTCGTCCCCATCACTGCTGCTATCACTCGGACTTTTCGAACTCGGGGGTACATAAAAGGACTTCATGAGCTGTTTCGGACTCGCACATCTAAGAGCCCATATTCTTTCGAAATACTTGAGAACTCCAGCAATAAACAACGGGACAGCCATAGCGTTTAGTTCGGTGTCCGATTGGAACCGGACGGAGATATAAATCGCCTCTCCGATCTGGAAGAACATCCCAAGAAAGTGGCGCAACCAAAGCTCATTATCTTCCAAAGAGTAAGCGGTGATATTGTAAGGACCGCCGAGATGCCATAGAAGAAAAGGGGTCCAGAAGACAACGAGTCCTTTTTCCAATCCAACACTGCCTCGAAGAAGGGTACTAAGCACAAGGGTCGCCATCCAATCTGAAGAAAGATATATTATCCAGGCACAGATTGCAATCAACGGAACCCGAGCTCCGGTATATTTCTTTCGCCTCTTCCCGAAATGAATGAGCAAAAACTGGAGAACAAGACTGAGGAGAACCATCAATCGAAGCTCCCATTCGTTCCAAAAGTTATTCACTATTTGTGAGAATACCCTCCTCAACACTTGGCCCTTTATCTCTACATAAAGTAGAGATACGGCAACTGAAAATTCAAAACCATCCATTATTATTTCTTTTTCATTGTTACAAAAGGTCCACATAACAGGGTTTGAATCTATATGAGCTTGAATAATTAGGTAAAAAACACTTGGACAGCATTTTGAAAAGAATTGAATTGTCATTTTTATGGGAATACAGACAAAAATGTTAAGGTTTTAGACATTACATTTCCTATGACAATCCACGTGTACTTTATGTATTGAATTTAGAATGTTTTTATAACTTTAAATTATTTCTTGACCTGATATTTAAGATAAATAGAATCCTACTAGTACAAAATATATGTGAAGTGTGAATGGCCACCAAATGATTTAAAAACTATTTGATTATTTTTAAAAGTTTAATGTCCAAATTTAACTAAAAATAATAATAAATATCAAATTAACAAAAGATATAAAAGTTAAAAATTAAATGTACCATTATGCCAAAAAGAAATATCTTAACAAACTTTATGGATAGTCATCGAGAAGATATATCCTAATTGAGAAAGTTATGCCCAATACTTATACCTAGAGGTGATTGTGGGTCAAATTGAGAACATGCATTGTGTTAATTCTATGGATAGTTATTCAACTATAATCATTTTTATTTAATATTTAGGAATTATATATCTTCTACTATTTGTATATATATAGCTTTAGTAAGATTTTAAATATAGATAACTTATTAGTTTTTTTTTGTCATTCAATTATAAAAAATTACAAAATAATCACTCAATTTATTGAGTTTATCTTTTTTTATCACCAAATGGTTAATTAACCAAACGATGACCAAATATGTTGAGTTAATATCAAATTTTAAGGGTAACAGTTTATTGGTTACAATGTGCTATAAGTACTGCTTTTCGTATATTTAGAATTCAAATTTTTGTGCTCTTTGTATATTTGAGAATTTAATCATTCTACTTCTAAATTTTAAAATTGTAAGCCCAATTATTAACACTGTAGTAATTCTTCTATTTAACTAAGATTCATTACAACTTCAATTTTTTTTTTTGTTACATGACTATCATGTGAATATTTTTATTTGAAAATGTTACATCAATGAATCTAACAGAAGAATTTTAATTAACAGTTGGACATAAATTTTGAAATCTAAAAAATAAATATAGAAACTAAATTCCAAATATACAAAGAGTACGAGAATTTGAAGCATATTTTAACTACATGGCTCGAGATCCTATCATCAATCTAAATATACCTTTCATTACTAAATACATATTGAGGAGAGGAGATTAATAAATTAATCAATGCTAAGAGAGAAATTAAAATGAACAAAATTTCACTACTAATCATAACAATAATATATACTTACTTGCAAATAGCATGGATCACTGCTGTTTTCCAGATCTTGACTGTAAATATTATTGGAAAAAAATTTCATGGAATTGAAGATAGATTGAAAGGAAAACTGTACAAGGAAAAATCATGTTTTGCTCCTTTATATTGAAACATACAAAGGCAAAGAACGTGTAATACGTTGACATGAATATTGTTGGCCAAGAAAAGAACTTCAACTGAAAACACTAGCGGTGAAAAAAATTATTCATATATTCTTGGAGAAACAAAGACAAAAAGATGTTTCCAATTAAAATTCTTGGTGCTGTTGGGTAAAATGCATGAGAGGGGAATCAAGCAAAGCAGTGGGGAATTGGCATTTGAAGAAGAGTAATAAGTACATGAATTATTAGTAAAGCAAAGGATCAAAGCATAAAAGTTGAGCATATGACTTTTTTCAATGGATTTATAGCTATAGATATACAAATTATATGAATGTTTGCCATTTTCAATTTATCATCAAGCGAGTGATTACGCATTAAGATGCATGATTGGTTGGGTTAGAAGTGTAATATACATTGATAATGACAGTAGTAATGATCGCATAGCAATAAGAAAGAAAAAATAAGAATACGTTACAGAAGAGGAGAAATCTACTAATGTTGAAAACAAAAATACAAGAAGTTTGTATACACAATTTTTAAGGGTTAAACAGTCCGTCTAATAGAAGAAGTATAGTCTTATACGGATTCAACTTGTTCAGCCTTCGTCCTTCGCTCCCACAAATTCTCAATTTTTTCTCTCTATTTTATTTATTTAACAAGTGATTTGCACTTCGAACTTTTCAGACCAGATCAAACGGGATTCGGGTCACACAACTCTAATAAGAAGATATAATTTTTTTATATATACATTTTTTTGTTGATCATACAGGCATCATGCACATGATAACATTAAGCTAACATATCCAAAAAAATCTTAAATTACTACATTTCGTTTAACATGTAAAGGTTTACGTGGAGAACAAGAGAATGGAATGTAAGTCTGATCATTAGAGTTTCTTCATTGCTTTCATTAACAATGTGAGTAAACACATCCACAAATGAAGCTTTGTGGAGAGCTTACAATGTGTACGTTGCTTATTTGAATCAGTGAAGGAGACTTGTTAAGGCTACTTTTGTTTTCGTTTGATTTAGAACTGAGAAAGACTCGAAGAAGGTAATTGGGTTGGAAATAAGGGGTATTTTAAAAGAAATCTCACATTATCCCAAATTACAAGGGGGGTTTTGTCATGTGGTCTGTCCATGTGAATCTCTGTTGCATGTGTTTAGTTTTTGAACTATTTCAATGTTCTGATTTTCACTCATTTTTCACTCATATTGTTTTCAAGTGCTTTATTAAACATCAAAACATGAATATAAAGAATTAAGAGTATATAATTCACAATTAACACTACATAATTACTCAAAATATGCACTAAAAATTAGGTTAAAATATATTACTTTTGACACTTATCAGATTTCAAGTTTATATAAAAAACTCAAATCCTTAATTTGAATTGCGTCAAGTGAGTTTTTCACATTCTTACTTTCTCTCTCCTTGATGAATATTTTCTTCAGATGTCGTTATTTCTTCTTTTGTTTTTTTAATAAAAATAATGTACAAAGCTTAATTTTAAACTTTTGTATTATATTGCCGAAAGATTAAATTGTAGTCGATGGATGGGGGCTTGGAAACAATGCCCTATAGATGTTGTGCTAGAAGATCCCTTTAAATGCTTGGCTTGAAAATGTTTTCACAAGGGTTGGGTGATAAGTGGGGCAAGTTTGTGATGCTCGATGGTCACCTACTAGTAACAAAGAAAGATTTAACATTGCTAGGATGACTATAAAATAGTTTTTTGCATTTTTCACTTTTCACATAGATGCATTGTGAGGGAATATATTTTCCATTTTTTTATTAAAATTTCGAAAACTTCTTAAGAATATGCGCATTATTGTTAATGTAGGAGGATGTGGGTTCAAATTCCTTGAAGCTCATTATCCACTTATTTATGAACTAGAGAAGGCTATGAATAATTTTAGACATAATATCCAACAAATGTCGAGCAAAGCTCTTAAAATTTTCCAAAATTTCTTAAGAATGAGTACATGTCCAATAATCCTTAAGAAATAATTGATATTTAAGAATGTTCATTGTCACCCACATCTCTTTCATAAAATATTACGTATTGCACAAATTCTACATCAAATTGATGCTGATAATGACAAGATGATGGATGTCTTTCATATCAAAGTTTCAGAGGTTAGGTTTAATAAATCTCTGAGGGCTCACATGCAAATTACAGAAGCCATAATATCTCTCTCCCTATCAAATTTAAGAGATCATAGATCCCATAAGGAAGTCCTAGCTAATATGATGAAGGGTGACATTCCTAGAACTAGTTTAGAAGGCAATTGGGGGGGGGGGGGGTTGCTTGTAGAAATACAGGTTAAAGATATGGACTAGCTTAATAATTACTGCCTGGTTAAGGAGGGCAAGATGTATAGCACTGACTTGGTGCAACAGGCTTTGCATGTAGATGGTGTCTACTATGCATACAATCTCTTACTGTTAAAAAAGAGATTAATCTTCAACATCATGTGATGAGACCTTTAGTTGATATGGTTAGGCAAAGTTTGTTTGCAATGACACTGAAATAAATATTAGTAATTAATGCATTTATTTAATAATGAATTATTTTGCCTTATACCATAACATATTTGATATATAATTGATATATTTTAATTCAATTTTCAAAAGATATAATTAAGATGTTTTATTTTCATTATCAGACATAATATTTTAATATAACTAAAAGTAAAAATATCCAAAAATTTGAATATTTTTCAAAATTTTATAATTAATTCAACTCAAATAAATAATACATTTTTCTATAAACTTTCAAAATATTGAAATTTTAAGCAAGATATAATAAAAATAAAAATCAAGATATTGAAATGTAAGCACATACATGTAGAGATGCATTTTGTATTTTCATAAGAATAATATGGAGAAGGATCTAATTACGGTATACATTTATAATATTTTGAAAGGTCTATGGACGTTGTTCCGGTATTATGGAGAAGTCATAGATGCGTTCATTTCGGCAAAGAAGAATAACAGTGGAAGAAGGTTTGGTTTGAGGTTTGACAAAATGGGGGACGCACGAAAGGATATCAACAGGTTAAACGGTTTTGTGATTTTAGGGTATAAGATATCGGTATACATGACAAGATTCAAGGGAAGGAGTCAAATTGGGAGATCAGTTCCATTTATAGGGAAATCAAGGCAGAATTTCGTAAACCACAAAGAAGGGGAGGCAAGTGGAAAGAAGGCGATGGATATCGGATTGGAGTTAGGAGAAACATCTAACAGAAGTAGGGACGATTTGAGTATGATCGGAGTTAGGGATAGTAAAGGGAAAAATCAAGTTAAACTGATCAGGAGGCATGTCGACGATGAACAACTCTGGAAGCTACAGAAACGTTAGGTGGGAGAAACTTTAACCACATACATAATTTAGAGATATACGTAATCCAATAAGATCCACCCCAAATATTGACTTTAAAATTAGAGAAACATACACATTTTAGGAAACATTATTGGAAAATAATTTCATGGAATTGAAGATAGTTGAAAGGGAATTGTACAGGGAAAAATCATGCTTTGCAGTTTGCTCCTTTATATTGAAACATACAAAGGACAAAGAACGTGTATAATGTTGACATGAATATTAGATTCCTACAGACGAAAAGAATTTTCATAGACAACCTTTAAAAGTGAAAATTTCCTTGAAATTGTTGAAGAAACAATAGAAAAAGATGTTTCCAATTAAAATTCTTTGCTCTGTATGTCTTATTGTTTTAGAACTTGAATTCTTCACCAAATGAAGCCTTTTTTTTTTTCTTTTTTTTTTTTGCTGTAAGTAAAATGCATGAGGGGGAGGGGGGGATCAAGCAAAGCAGTACATGAATTACCAGTGAAGCAATGGATCAAGGAATAAAAATTGAGTAAATGTCATTTTCCAATGAAACCCTTTTTTATTCAATAGATTTATAGCTATGAATTACTTTATATTATATGAATCTTTGCAATTTCCAAAATAAATAAAAAAATGAATTTATTATCCAGAGATTGGTAATAATGCTAAGTTTGGTTATTTAGAGTATTAACACAAAAAAAAAATACAATTATTACATAAATTTTGTCAAAACATGCAACATATTGGGAAAAACAAAAAGCTCAGCCTACTTGTGAGTAAAAGAGTGTCCACAATTTACCATTTTAGATTTATCCACAAGGAAGACTCGACGTCCCGATGACATGACACTCGTTATCCCGAAGAGGCAACATACGACATCACGACGTGTTCCCACATAAATCGAGTTTTTTCTTCTAATTAAACTCTGATTATTTTTCCTAGTCAAACTATGATTAATCTAGGATATTTTAGTCATATTTGACCTATGAATTTAGCCTATAAAAAGTCTTAGCAACCCTAGAGTAAAGGACACAACATAACATAGTTAAGAAATAGCTTTAATAGAGCTTTAAGACAATTGAGCTTTAAGACAATTTTGTGTTTTAGTCGGAGAGTTTTGTATTCAAGATTCAGATTTTGTTTTTTTATTATCTTCATCTTGTACTTTTCATATTACTTTCTCATTAGTGAAGTCTTCTTTTACCCATGGTTTTTTATCCTCTTTGTAATAGCCCATTTTCGCCCGGGCCCAATACCAGAATAAAAAATAAATTAAACCAAAATAAAACCAATAGTAACAATCCATTAATAAAAGTCCGTTTACAAAACAGTCCAATATCAGTCCAAATTACAAAAACAGTGGCCCAAATTAAACAACCTGGATAAATCAACCTAGCCCAATTCCTAACAGGACCCGAATGGCCCAATACCTATTCTAAGACCTGAGCAGGTCCGATTCCAAGTGGCCCAATACTGTCAAGTGTTTTCCAGAAACCCTAAAGGTTTCTGGAACCCTCCAGCGCCGCAGCCTTCTACCACGTGCGTCGCCCCACGCCAGCCGAACGCTCGGGCTACCCCTCCTCCACGCGGGCCCTTCCTAGCTGTACCTGCAACAAACAAGGGAAGCAAAAACAGTACAAAAAAGCCAGAAAATTAGAATAACAGAAAAAAAAAAGATTTGATTTATTTTCATTTTTTTCGGCTATATAAAGCCTACTGTTTAACAATGTAAGGGGATTTCCCACTTTTTATGTACGAACACACATATATGCAGAATACAGAAGGAATATAAAAAGAAAGGTGATTTTCGATCACGCTTCTGGGAAACTTTGTTCTTATTTCTGGGATTTTCATTTGTCGCATAAAAAAAACAAAATACATATAGAAGAAAAAAGGAGTTCTTATCTGTTTTTGGTGTCGTTCTAGCCTAGGTTTGCTCCTTCGGCCCAAAGATCGACGGATCCTTGTGGATCTAGTTGAGGCTACGACAGTGGTGGAGGTGCCAGTGCGCCGACGAAACCCAATGGTCGGCTGAGAGGGCAAAGAGTTTTAAGACTTTTGGAAAAAGGTTTTGAAACCTATTTTGAAAGGGGCGTTTCGGTGATCTGAAGGCATATAGCCATTTAGATTTTTTTTAGTTTTAATAATAAAAGAAACGGTGCCGTTTAAGGGAGGTGACCCGCGCGTCAACCCGGATCCGTGTACTGCGTTTGCACATTTTGCTCTAATGGGAAATTTTAGTGACTAGTCCCCCTTCTCTGCGTTGTTATTCGATTAGACCCTAGCTACTTCTTATTTGTTTTTTTAATTAGCCTCAGTAATTCAAACGCGCTTTCAATTTGGTCCGACTCGAACGCTACGTTTTGGGTTTTGGAAATATTTGCTGGTTCGGTCCTTGACTATTTGAATGCATCTTAATTTGGTCCTCAATCTTGCTTAAATTGTTCCATTTATTTATAAAATAGGCCGATAGTTTTATTTTTAATTCAATTAGGTATATTTTATTTATTTATCATATAAATGTTTGATTTCAAAATTTCCTATTTCTTTGTTTTAATAATTTGCATAAATTTAAATACCCTTACATACTATTATTTTTTTTATATACATACATAATTTATATTAAAATTATCTCGTTTTATGTATATATTATTAGTTTCATATTATTTTATGTGTTTTCTCTTAGATATATATGTATATATTTTGTTTTTAAATCTATATATAAATATATAATTTCTCTCTTAAAGATCTTATTTTAAATTATGTTTTATTCAGTTCCAACACTTCCTTACATTTATTATTTTTATGTACATACGTTATTTATATTACGTATCGTTTTTAAATCATTTTGTATATCACATATTTAAATTACAAATGATATATATATTGAACTCGTTTATGTAGTATTATGTGTGTTTGTGATTGGCTCTGAATTTCTTTTAAGAATTCTTTTTATTACTCATAAAATTTTAAATATTATCATTTTAAACATGATGTGTTGTGAAATTACCGATGTTGTATATTTCAAATTGTATGAGCATATTGTTGTCTTTGTTATTCGTTTGTGCAAATTCGTATTCATGAATTATTATTCCACACTATATTTTTGTTTCTTATTATCTAGTGATTCAATCAAAACATTTTAAGTTGATTTTAGAATTATTTATTTAAAGGTTTTTAAACAAGGCAATATTTGATATTTGGGAATTTGAGGAAATTGTGCCCTATCGTGCTGGGTTTCAATTTTCCGTTTGACCAAATAACCAAATATCCTTTTAAAATTTGGTCCATATTTTCAAAATAAGGCAATATTTGTACGTTTAGAAATTCGAGGAATCGTGCCCTATCGTGTTGGGTTTCGGTTTTCTATTTGACCAAATAACCAAATATCCTTTTAAAATTGATCCATATTTTCAAAATAAGGCAATATTTGTACGTTTGGAAATTCGAGGAATCGTGCCCTATCGTGCTGGGTTTCGGTTTTCTGTTTGACCAAATAACCAAATATCCTTTCAAAATTCTGTCCATGTTTTCAAAATAAATATTTGTATACTTGGAAATTCGAGGAATCATGCCCTATTGTGCTGGGTTTTGGTTTCCGTTTGTCCAAATAACCAAATACCCTTTCAAAATTTTAATGCATGAGCTTTGAGAATTTTGGGATAATCTTGAATTCGAAGACTAAAATCATCATATCCTATCGTGCTGGACGTGATGTTTTATTCCTTCAGAACAAGAGAATCTAAGGAATTTCAAAATCACTTCAAACTTTTCAACATTAGGACATCAATTAATCAATTTGGTACCAATTTTGGGCGTTGCGAGGGTGCTAACCCTTCCTCGCACGTAACCGACTCCCGAACCTATTTTCTCGAAGTTCGCAGACCAAAATGTTTTATAGGTGTTCCGATCACACCTAAACAAAAAGGATTGGTGGCGAGTCCTTATTTTTAAAGTCGATCCCCATTTTTCAAACCCGATAAAAAATGGTTTTGACACTCTTGACTTGAGGAGTTCTTCGACATAAATATTTGTGTGTTTGATCTTCTCTAATTCATTGCTTATACGAGTCGATCCTCAACAGTAACTATGATTAACTAACCGGTTATTATTTCCAGATCTGTGCTAGAAATCTCAAGGCAATGTTAGGAAGAAAGTTAACATTAAGGAAGAGAAAACTCGCAAGCTAAGCATTCATCAGACTTTCTTTAACAGTTGCAAAATTGAATTCAAGTATTTGAATGGTTGATGTTTAAATTGTGAGTTGGTGTTTTCATATCTACGCCAGAAATCTATCTTTTATTGTTTTTTTTTATAAGACAACTTTAAATGTTAAGAATATATAAATTAAAATTCAAACAATTTTTTTTTTTTATGACACTGACCGTTAGATCGTCTTGCACCTTGAACCAAGCTTGGACAAGTATTTTTGCACCTTGGGTTTGCTTGAATTCAATTTAAATAATAAAAAAACATTTTAAATTTGAATTTAATTATAAAATTTATAAAATATTATTATTTTTAAATAATGATTAGATCTTTAATTGATATGATTAGGCAAAGTGTGTTGATACCATGCTTCAATTGTTGTGCATTCTCCTCCTATGTCCACCTTTCGCTTATCATTTTCCATTTATCCTCATTATCCCATCTCTCTTCGCTTACCAACATTTGTATTTGCCCCCCAAACTTGATCCCATCCCAAAATGCCCCAAATTCAGAAAAACTTGAAGGAACCACAGAGTGAGAGTACAATGACCCTAGTGTTTCAATGAATACCTTCATCGCGGTCTGTTTTGTTTTTGGTTGAATAACTATTCTCTTGGTTTGGCGGTAGGTCTCATCGTTTACTGTTAAGATTTGGCCTGCAATGCAACATTGAACCAGCAGCAGCAGTAGCAGCAACTTAGCATGCAGGCAAGCTTGGATCGAGGGAAGCTGTTCCATTTTGATGATTTTGTTACATTGTAACTTAGTTTAGTTTCATTGTAACTTTTTTAACTAAGTTAGTAGGATTAGTTTATGATATGAAATTGATGTAATGGCTGAAATATCAGCTAGTCTTTTTGCTTGTAATTCAAGTTGTATTAGTTAATCTTAGTGGGAGTAGTTAAGTCATTAGGTAACTTTCAACCTCACATTGTATTTCATGTATATATTTGCATTTCAATGAAATGAATGGCAAATTTTTAGCCATTATTTTATGTGTTCAAATTCTCTTTGAAAAGCTTTTGGTTTTTCCTTTCCTTATGATTGTTTTCACATATGATCATATGCTAACTACATGCTAAGTGCATGCTAAGTTGCTGCCATTGTTCCAACAATTGGTAATCAGAGCCTGCCTTCTTTGAGGACCTCTTTTGTTGGTGTTTTTCGGTGAGAACAATGCTTAAGAAGGAATAAACCTCTTTGTTGTTGATCTGTTTGTTTTGTTGCTGAAACATGAGCTTCACACCACCACCACCACCTGTGTTTGCTGGAGAGAACTACCATAACTTACCTTCAAGCACATGATCTGTGGAGTGTGATCGAGAATGATGCTGAGCCACCTCCATTAAGAGCCAATCCCACCATTGCTCTGATTAGGCAGCACAGTGAGGAGCGAGCCAAGAAGCACAAGGCCATGGCCTGCCTGCAGAATGGAGTGTGTAATGTGATATTCACTCGAATTATGGCCTGTGACTCACCTAAGCAAGCTTGGGAAAGGCTGAAGGAGGAGTTTATGGGTTCAGATAAGACAAGGCATCAACAAGTGATCAACCTTAGAAGAGAATTTGAGAGTTTGAAGATGAAGGAGTCAGAGACTATCAAGTAGTACTCTGATAGAATAATGGCAACAGTCAACAACATAAGGCTCCTAAGAGAAGGTTTCAGTGATAGCAGGGTTGTTGAGAAAGTTATCACCACTCTCCCTGAGAGGTTTGAGTCAAAGATCTCCTCATTGGAGAACTCGAGGGACCTCACAATCATTTCCTTGTCTAAGTCGGTGAACTCCCTTTATGCACTTGAGCAAAGAAGGGCTAATAGGCAGGAAGAGCATCCTGAGGGAGCTTCCCAAGCAAAAGCCAAAGAAGGCTCGAGCTCAAGTCAGAGGCCAAAGAAGCCTTGGGTTGACAGAATGGAAAGATCAAGAAGAGATGCAGGGAGAATGAGGTTTCCACCTTGCATACACTGCAAAAAGACTAATCACTTGGAGAAGCACTGTTGGAACAGGCCAGATATTCAGTGCAAAAGTTGTAAGCAGTTTGGTCGCCATGAGAAGGTGTGCAGGAACAAAGACAAACCACAAGCTCAGCAGCAAGTTCAAGCTAAGACTGCTGAGGACATTCAAGCTCAGGAGGAGCATTTTTTTACTGCCTCATGCTTTGCAACCACAAGCAAAGCCAAGTGTAGTTGGCTTGTGGACAGTGGCTGCTGATCATTGTTTTATGCGATGTCAAAGTCTTAAAATTTATAAATGAGAATGATCGAACCTGGAAACCAACTATGACAACAATTTGAGGCAAGTGCACCTATCGAACAGTAGTATAGTTTAGGCAAAACTGGAATGTCGAACCCAAAGGAACCAAAAGTACTAATACTAACTCTCTTTTTATTATTTAGCCTAAGAATTAAGTGATTTGTTTATCTAATCTAAAATTAACTAACTACTAAACTAAAGACTCTAAGACAAAGAAGAATAAAATTGGAAAATAACTTGAGAGAAAAACCAATTAATTAAGACGATACCCAAGGAAGAATCCACCTAGACTTCACTTGTTATCTAGCTCTGAACCAGACGATGTATTCACTTGACTTGATCCGTAAGATTCCCTAAGTTATACTAATCCCTCTCTCGAGGCGGCTAACGTCTAACCCTAGGTTGATTAATTGAAATCTCTTTCTAATTAAAACCCCTAGAATTACATTAACTTGATCTATGGACTCCCATATTAGGTTTCACCCTAATCCGGCAAAATCTCGTCACCCTATCTCTAGGCGTGCGGTCAACTCCGCTTAATTATGCTAGATCTACTCTTAGGCAGGGACTTTTTCTCCTCCACTTATGCACATTACACTTGAATTAATATCCCAGAAATATCAACACAAGAATTAAGAACGCATAATTAAGAACAAGTCAAATATTTATCATATAGTTTAGCAAACGATAACAAGATTCATCTTAGGTTTCATCCTCCTCAGGTATCTGAGGGTTTAGTTCATAATAATGATAAAAGAATACATCTCAAAAGAAAAGATAAAACAAAACATAAGAAATCCCTAAAACCCCCTGAAGGAATTGAATGAGAGATCCTCCATCTTGAGTATAATTCCGGCTTCTTGAGATTAATCAACTGGCTATCTTCGAGTAAATCTCCACAAATCTGCCCTCCTTGGCCTAGCTGGACGCCCCCTGACTGAAGCCCTGGGTTCCCCCGACAAGAGCCCTGGTAGAAGGCTTCTGCCGAACTCCCCGCTTAAGTTGCCCCCTTGGGTGTTTATATAGGCTTTGAGATGCCTTACTTGGTCCCTAAGTATCCTAATCCAAGTAGAATTCCTACTAGGGTGTTTAAATAGGCTTTGGAATGTGTTTCTTTGACTCCAAGTATCCAAATCCGAGTAAAACTCCTCTTGGTCGCGGTAGGGACACGCCCATGGCACATGCCCGTGTAAGTCGTGGCCAGGCCGTGTTCGAGACTATTGAGTGAGGCACGGCCGTGTGGTTTTGGGCCCAGGCCGTGTTTATTTCGTGATATGGCCCATTTACTCCTTTTTGGGCCCGTTTTCCGTTCTTCTCATCATCCGGTGCTCTTCTGAGTATAAAACATGAAAACGAAGGATTAAGAGCACCAAATTACATAATTCAAGGCTTAAATCATCCAAAAGCATGCTAAATGTGGGCTTAAAATATGTTACTTTTATGGTTTATCAGCTGCTCACATCACATGGCAGCTGATGAAAGCTTGTTCAAGGAGCTTGACATGAACTTCACCTCAAGAATCATAATTGGCAATGGGAGCTTGATTGAGGCCAAAGGTAGAGGTGATGTTGTGATCAACACAGATTCAGGTAATAAGCTGATTTCAGACGTGCTTTATGTGCCTGATATAGATCAAAATCTACAAAGTGTTGGTCAGTTGGTTGAAAAAGACTATTCACTAGTTTTCAAGAATGATTCTTGGGTAATTGAAGACTGTCATGCCCAGGAAATTGTCACAGTACCTATGGCAGACAAGTGTTTTATGTTTGATCTAAGTCAGCTTGAGAAGAAGGCTTATACAAGCCTAGCTGACAGTGCTGGCCTATGGCACAGGAGACTAGGCTATGCCAACTTCAGGTCACTTGATTTGTTGCATAAGCAGAATTTGGTTGAGGACATGACCAAGGTTGAAGCAGCAGATGTTGTTTGTGAGGTTTGCTAGCTTGGTAACCAGGCCAGGTTGCCTTTTCCAGTCAACAAGGCATGGAGAGCTCGAGAGAGGCTTGAGCTGGTGCACTCTGATATTTGTGGTCCAATGAAGACCCCTTCACTTAATGGCAGTAAGTACTTTGTACTGTTTATTGATGATATGACCAGATTCTGTTGGGTTTACTTCATGAAACAGAAGTCTGAGGTATTTGAAGCTTTTGGAAAATTCAAGGCACTTGCTGAAAATCAAACAGGTTGCAAGATCAAGGCCTTAAGGACAGACAATATGGCTGAATATTTTTCTGAAAGATTTCAGAAGCTATGTGAGCAAGCTGGGATCCATCATCAGCTAACCACAATGTATACTCCACAACAGAATGGAGTATGTGAGAGGAAGAATAGGATAGTGATGAACATGGCTAGATGCTTGTTATTTGAAAGAAGCTACCAAGTGCATTTTGGGCTGAGGATGTTAGCACCTCAGTGTACCTGCTTAACAGACTTCCAACACATGCTGTGAAGGACAAGACCCCATTTGAGGCATGGCATGGACACAAACCATCAGTTTCCTACTTAAAAGTGTTTGGATGTGTGTGCTATGTGCTTGTACCTGCTGAAAGAAGAACAAAACTTGAGAAAAGGTCAGCTCCAGCCATATTTGTAGACTACAGCAGCACCAATAAGGGATATAGGCTATATGATCCATCAACCAAGAAAATTCTGGTGAGTAGGGATGTCAAATTTGATAAAGAGAAGACTTGGAGCTGGGATGGTTCCAATGCAATTCAGTTTGAAGAAGATCTGGTTGATGGCAGCCTAGAACCAACTGAACATGAGTTCAGCAATGCAAATGAGGATGATCCTCCTGTGAGAGGCACCAGGTCTATTGCTGATGTTTATCAGAGATGCAATGTAGCCATAGTTGAGCCTTCGAGCTTTGAAGAAGCTGTCAGAGACAAGCATTGGAAGAAAGCCATGGAAGTTGAACTTGACATGATTCATAAGAATTAGACTTGGGACTTGGTAGACAGACCTGTCCAAAAGAAAGTCATAGGTGTCAAATGGGTTTTTCGAGCCAAGTTCAATGCTGATGGCTCATTGAACAAACACAAGGCAAAACTTATGGTGAAAGGGTATGGCCAGTAGTATGGCATTGATTTTATGGAGACATTTGCTCCAATAGCAAGGCTAGACACTATCAAACTCCTGTTTGCTTTGGCTATACAAAAACAATGGAAAATTCACCAGTTAGATGTTAAGTCAGCCTTCTTGAATGGCTTCTTTAAGGAAGAGATCTACATAGAGCAGCCAGATGGTTTCAAAGTCTAAAGAAATGAGGATAAGGTTTACAGGCTGAGGAAGGCACTTTATGGCCTGAAACAGGCACCTCGAGCCTGGTATGACAGGATTGACACCTACCTATCTAAGCTTGGATTTAAGAAGAGCTTGAGTGAGCCAACACTCTATGTGAAGAAGTCCAACAAGGAGACCTTGCTGATTGTTTCAATCTATGTGGATGATTTGCTGGTAACTGGAAGCAATGATGACAATTCAAGAGTTCAGAGCACAAATGCATGAAGTGTTTGACATGACTGACTTGGGAATCATGACATACTTCCTTGGTATGGAAGTAAAACAGACTGATCAAGGCATTTTCATCAGTCAGCATGCCTTTGCTTTGAAAATTCTCAATAAATTTTGCATGGAAAACTGTAAATTAGTGAGCACACCTATGGCTCAAGGAGAAAAGCTAACAAGCATTGAAGATCATGAAAGAGATGATGAAAGGGAGTATAGAAGCCTAGTTGGTTGCTTGCTTTACTTGACAGCAACCAGACCTGATCTTATGCATGTTGTTAGTTTGCTATCAAGGTTTATGCATTGTTGCATTATGATGCATTTCAAAGCTGCTAAGAGGGTGCTTAGATACATTAAAGGAACATTGAGCTAGGGGTCAAGTTTAAGAAAGAAAATGAGCTTAGGCTGATTGGTTATTCAGACAGTGACTGGGTTGGATCACTTGATGACATGAATATCACATCGGGCTACTTCTTTAGTCTTGGTTCAAGTGTGTTTTGCTGGAGCTCAAAGAAGCAACAAACAGTTGCACAGTCCACAGTTGAAGCAGAGTACATTGCTATAGTAGCAGCAGTTAATCAAGCCATTTGGCTTAGGAAGTTGCTGTATGATCTAAATGAAGAGCAACTTGGTCCTACTGAAATTTTGGTTGACAATCAGTCAGTTGTTTCCATAGCCAAGAATCCAGTTTTTCATGGCAAGACAAAGCATTTTAAGATTAAATTTCATTTTGTTCGAGAGGCTGAACAATCTAAGGAGGTCAGTCTTGTTCATTGCAGCTCACAAGACCAATTAGCAGACATTCTGACCAAGCCACTTAGTACATCACGGTTTGAGTTTTTGAGAAGCTTAATTGGTGTTTGTTGCATACAGTCCAAGGAGGAGTGTTAAGATTTGGCCTGCAATGCAACATTGAACCAGCAGCAGCTCAGCATGCAGGCAAGCTTGGATTGAGGGAAGCTGTTCCATTTTGATGATTTTGTTACATTGTAACTTAGTTTAGTTTCATTGTAACTTGTTTAACTAAGTTCGTAGGATTAGTTTATGATATAAAATTGATGTAATGGCTGAAATATCAACTAGTCTTTTTGCTTGTAATTCAAGTTGTATTAGTTAATCTTAGTGGGAGTAGTTAAGTCATTAGGTAACTTTCAACCTCACTTTGTATTTCATGTATATATTTGCATTTCAATTAAATGAATGGCAAGTTTTTAGCCATTATTTTATGTGTTCAAATTCTCTTTGAAAAGCTTTTGGTTTTTCCTTTCCTTATGATTGTTTTCACATATGATCATATGCTAACTACATGCTAAGTGCATGCTAAGTTGCTGCCATTGTTCCAACATTTACCTTATCACTGAACCCCTTTGGCAGCATGGTTGGACGGACCAAAACCAGGTACATCATGTAATCGGACAAAGATTTGCCCATCTCGTTGTAATGATCCATTGCGGCTCTTCAATGCTTCGAGAGGTCATCATAGTAACTAAAATTGTCATTCAACTATTTTTGTCGTCTAACTATCTTAGATTTTTTGGTGTTTTTATTTTTACGTTAGCTGACTGATGATAAATAAAATAAAATTGAATAGTTGGGTGATCGCCATTTTGTAACTTTTCATAGAAGAAATTGATTGATAATTGAGTTACCATTTTGTAATTTTTCATAATAAGAAAAGACAAAACTATAGTACATGGGTGACCTCTATTATAATTTACCCAATTAAAAATAAAAAGTTTTACTACTAAATACTTACTCCTGACTAGGATCGATCACAGCTGCTTTTCGGTGAACTTAAGAAATACGTTAATCCCAAATGATCAACCCCAAATCTTGACTTTACATTTTAGGAAACATTCTTGGAAAATAATTTCATGCAATTGAAGATAGATGAAAGGGAAAAAGTCATGCTTTGCTTCTTTATATTGAAACATACAAAGGGCAAAGAAGGTGTATAATGTTGACATGAATATTAAATTCCCACAGACAAAGAAAAGAATTTTCACTGGCAATCTTAAATACTGAAAATTTCCTTAAAATTCTTTGCGCTGTAGAAGACAAAGTGTGTTATTGTTTTTCTTTTTTGCTGTTGGGTAAAATGCATGAGAGGGGCATCAAGCAAAGCAGTAGTGACTTGGCTTTTGAAGAAGAGTAAATAACTACATCAATTATCCGTAAAGCAATGGATCAAGGCATAAAAATTGAGCATATGTCATTTTCCAATGAAACCCTTGCTTTATTTAATGGTAGCATTATCTAAGAATTTATTATTAAAAAGATTGGCACTTAGGCTTTTATATATTAGCATTATGTGTTTCAACGTTTGGCTTTGTTGTATTTTGATTTGCGCCACCCAATTTTATCCGTGTTCATGTTTAGGTCACCCAAATTTAAAAATTTTAATTTAAACACTAATATTTAAATTCGTTCTTGTTTTGATCACGTGCTATTAAATTTTCAATTCTTTTGGTCAGTTTATTTATTTTTTTTTTTTGAAAACAATGGTGGTTTTAATTTTAATTTTAATTTTTACTTTCTAGTCTTTTTTTTTCTTTTTTCTTTTTTCTTTTTTGCATATATATGCTACTTTTCGAGGTAAAGGTGCTCCTAGATCTTTTGAAAATAGTCCTCGGAGGACCTTATCATGATAGAGCACAATGATGATACTTGTAAAATTAGAATCCAAGATGAGAAGGAGGATGGCCATGTGAGACTGGACCTTTTTTGCATTCTTGAGGTTCTTAATAGTGATTTCTTGATTGACCAAAATTCATCGTCAAGTAGGCCTAGTTACAATAGGGCTAGGATGCAAATTTTAGCAATTTTATCAAAGTGAAACATCTCCCGTTTGTTTCTGAATTCTTCTAGTGTTTTGATTATTGTTGGTTTGTCTTTCTCCACTTTGGTGATTATTTTGCAAACATAGCATTTAGTGTTTTTTTTTTTAATCATTTGTACCGTGTCATGTCTTTGTATATATTCTTATTGTTCACCGTTCCTATTAATGGAAGTATTTTCTTTAAAAAAATGCTCCAAATCTTTCTACTCTTCATACATATAGAATTTAATCCCCTACTTTCTTTTCAAACAATTTAGTCCCTCTACTTTCAAATTTAAAAATATAAGTCCAATTGTTAACACCATTAAAATTATCTGGCAAATTTAAGTCCTATACATCATTATATTTCTTATCTATCAAATGAGTATTTATTTATTTCAAAATCATACATCAGTGAATTTAATAAAAAAATTAATGGAGTTAACTATTAGACTTGAAGATAAAACTTGAATAATGAATTAATTATCCAAGTCAACCATGAAAATAAAAAGCATCAAACATAGTGTTATAACCTTGAATCAATTGCATTTTTTTAAGGTGAAGTATATTTCGCAATTACAAGTAATTTGTATAACAACAATTAGACTTAGATAATATAATACTCAAACGAAATCATAATTACAATCAATACATTTAATAACTACAATTAAGATCAAATTATTAAATAAAAAATTGACTAATAATTAAAATCATAAAAGAAAAAGTTTAAAAAGGGATGGGAAATTCAGAAGCACTAGCTTGATCAGCTGTTTTTTCAAGCCTTTGGACTTGAGCAGTTAAACCAAGATGAGCCATAATAAGAGCAACATGAGTGAGTAGCTCACCACCATGCCTCAATTGTTGTGCATGCTCCTGCCATGTGCATCGACTTGCACCATAAACCATCATCTCCATCCACACTTCGCTTATCATTTTCCACTTCTCCTCATGATCCCACCTCTCTTCACGAACCAAGCTTTGTAATTGCTTCGCAAATTTGATTCCATCCCATAATGCCCCAATTTCAGAAAATTCATTAAACTGTAAGGACAGTAATGCTTCACTGAATTCCTCCATGGAAATTTTCATATTTTTCTTCGGAGATTTTCTCTTGGTTTGTTGGTAAGTTTCTTTGTTCACTATGTCACTGAACCCTTTCGGCAGCATTGTAGGTCGAACCAATACCAGATACATCATGTAATCGGACAAAGATTTGCTGATTTCACAAGCCGGATTGAACAACGTGCTTCTCCGATGCTTCGATAGATCGTTGTAATAAACGAGGGAGGTAGCGATGTGCCACACGAAGATTTGACGGGGGAAATCTGTGGTTTTCAATTTCCAATACTCATCCTTATCATCTAGATCAAAGCCTTTCTCTTGGAGCACATTGTCACCTCTCTCCGCCAATATCTTCTCCAGGCACTCAAGCTTAAAACAACCTTTTTCGAACTTGGAACGCTTCTCGTTCAGGTGATTATAGATGAACGTCTTTAACTCGATATCGACTTCCTTCCACTTCGTGTACCAAAACTTCTGCAAAAGGTCACCGGGGTCAATAAACTTTAAGATCTGAGCAAATTGGCTTGCCTCGACCGTCACGCAATACTCTAAAAGATCATGTTGTGCCATTTTTCGTATTCCCTCCTCCGACTTGATCACATTTAACCTGTTTTGAACAAGCCGATGGTATAGCTTACCCATTTTGTCTTCTCTAACATCGCGCCAGAGAATCATCCACTTGGAACGAATGTGCAAGTAAAACGAATAGCTCTCGAGCCAAACCGCTCCTAACAGCAGCATGTAGGTGACGACAACATCAACGGTCGAATCTTCATTCTCGGTGTAGAGAACTGAAAAAGCTATCAGTACTGAAAGAAGAGAGAAAAAACAGAAGCAACGAAGAGCTAAGCTCACAATATAGTGTCTGTGTTGGATGGGGGTCTTGGTGTAGAGCAAATCGTAAAGGAATTCGAGTTCGATCTTGACAAAATTGAAGGCCTCGGCTGCTGTCCTTGTACTAGATTTGAGGTAGACCAGTTCATCGTGAAATTCTTTCGAGATCTGAAACGGAAGATCAGTAAACAGAGGCTTGAAAACATCACACGCTGAATCTACCTCCCGAAGAAACCTTACTTCCGAAGTAATCATTGTATTTCCTATAAAATCTCTCTTTTCCGAAGGATCAAAAAGGCCGGTTCGGATCATTTCTGTAATACCCAATTTCTGCCCGGGCCCACGTAGACAAAATAAAACCAAAACAAAAAGGCAAACAGAAATAAAAATCCAAAGATTAAGAGTCCATTAACAGTCCATTTACAGTAGCCCAAATTAAACTAAACTTGAGGCCCAAAATTTTGGCCCAATACAAGCCCAAATCTGCATCGGCCCAGTGGCCCAAAAAAATCAAAAAAACTTTCAGCAGATGAGAAACCCTAGATTCCCTAATGCGCCGTCGACCCCTCGTCTGCCCCGCGCGTCTCCTACACGCGCGCCGTTTCCACTCCCATGTGCGCCTTCCTGGATCCTCACGCTTCTGCCACGGCCCATCCCTCACGCGCCCGCACTCACCGTTGTCGGCCATCATCAGCCACCTTCACATGCTTCGCCCATGCCCTGCAAAAGGAATACGACGAACGACAGAGGCAACGACACAAACAGAAAGAACAATAGAATAATAAAAGAAATCTCTGTAAATCGGTTATATAAACCGAAGCAAACGATTGTAAAAGGGGATTTTTTTTTTGGGCAGGATCGCTAAAATCAAAAGAAAAATCGAAGGTTGATTCCACTCTGATTTGCTGTTATTATTTTGTTCTTATTTCTTTCTTATTGGACCATTTTCGAAATCTTCAGGAATCAAAAAAAAAAAACAAAAAGAGAAACTTCAAAGTTGTTCTTGTTCTTGCTCTCTGTCGATTTTTACTTTCATCTTCCATTTACTCATTTCTTCTTCTATTTTCAAAACAATAACAAAACGAAAAAACTTACCTGAATCGGCGCTCTTCGACGACGAAATTCCCTCCTTCTTCCGCGTTGAAATCAGGCTGAGGGTTGGGGTTTCGAGAAGAACTTCGGATGGGGTGAAAACCCATTCTCCACGCGTCGCCGATTCGTCGATTTAGGTGGTAGTTCGACCACCGCCGGTGAGAGAAGCCCTTCGGCAGAGAGGAAGTTGAGAGGAGACAAAAGAGCGGTGGCTGCTGCATTTTAGGGGATAAAACTGCTAGGTTTTCAGAAAAGGGGTTGGGTTTTCGAATTGGAGACAAAACGGCGTCGTTTTGCTTTAAGAGTACTGCGCGTTTTCCCTTAAAAGGGGATATTTGCGCGCTGAGCCCCTTTTCTTTTGCAACGCTAGTTAATCAAGCCCTATTTTGCATTTTCGTTTTGCGATTTTCCCCTATTATTTCATTAAAGGTTTAATCAAGTCCCTTTTAAAATGTGCGTTACATGAAAAGGGTCAAATTGCTTAACCAGTCCCTCTCGTTATGGCGCGGGTTATGTTTAGTCCCTAATCCCCTTTTACTTTGATTTATTGCTATTTTGGCCTCCTTAATTTTATTCTGATTCTAATTTTACCCTTCTTCGTTTATTCTTATTATATTACTATTATTATTATTATTAGTTTTTTTTATTAGCTTTTATTATTATCTTTACTACCGTTATATTATTATTATTATCATTTTAGCATTTTACTATAGTTAGTACTATTATTATATTATACATATCGTCATTATTATTATTGCTGTATTTTCTATATAGCTATTATTATTATTATTGCTATTAGTATATTATGTATATTATGTGTTGTTATCATTATTATTATTACTATATATTATTATGTCGTACATGTACATTATTTTATTACTATTTCCATTACATTATTTATATCATTATTATATTGTATATATCTTATATTATTTCATAATTGTTACTACTATTAGCATTATTATCATATCATCATATTGTACATATTTTTATTATTATATCGTTATCACTATTATTATTATTATATTTACTATTGTTTCTACCATGACTAACATCTTTTTGTTTTTATTCATAATTTCTTTTCAAATGTTATCTTTCTATTTTCGTTTTATCATTCCATCTTTTATTATCATGTTTTGTTAATTTCTCATGTTCGTTATTTCTTTGTAACTCAACTTTTTATCTTTAACTTATTTTGTTTTTTATTCATAAAAAAGAAGGTTTCACAAAGGTAATATTCCTGAATTTGGGAAATCGAGAATTTGTGCCCAATCGTGCTGGGTGTAAATTTTTGTTTGATCAAACAAGTGAATAACCTTTAAAATTTCGTTTCCGTTTTCAAATAAGTTGATATTTGTGCGTTCGGAAATTCGAAAAGATTGTGCCCATTCGTGCTGGGTGTGATCTTCTGTTCGACTAAATAGACAAATATCCTTTCAAAATCGCACTGCATGTGTTCGGAGAGTTTTAGAGACGATCTTGAATTCAAGGACTTAGATTATCGTGTCCAATCATGCTGGATGTGAGACTCTACTCCTTCGAAACAAGGGAAACTCGATGTTCAATAAAGTTTTTTAAAAAGAAAAATAAAATAAAATAAGACTTCGAAATCTTTTCAAACTTTTCGACATCAGGACATTGATCAATCAATTTGGTACCAATTTTGGGCGTGACGAGGGTGCTAATCCTTCCTCGTACGTAATCGACTCCCGAGCCCATTTTCTCGAAACTCGTAGATCAAAATATTTTATAGGTGACCCGATCGCACCTAATAAAAGGTCGGTGGCGACTCCCATTTTATCCATTTTTAAAATCCAAGTCCGATTCCCGCCTTTTCAAAAAGGGACGGTTATGACAGCTTGGCGACTCCACTGGGGATTTGTCGAGAGTCAGGCCATAAAATTGATTACTTTTTGTCCTTTTGTCAAAATTTGGAAAATTATTTTCAAAAATCATTCTCCTCTTAATCTAAAGTAAAAAAGCTTATCCTCGAGAGTACAAAGTGTTGCGCCCTAACTTACTGGGTGTGACATCTCGTTACTTCAAGATAAGAATTTTCAAAATAACAATGATCCGAATTACTCTCGAGAATTCGGCGTGCTGTGTCCTAACTCACTGGATATAGCATTTCGACACTTCGAGAGGAGAGGACTTTTTATTCCAATTCGTTTGAGTGTTTTAAAATCAATAAAATGATCGTTTTCATTTGATCTCGATTTTCAATTTTGTGGGTGCTAGATTGCAATAATGTTGAGTCTCCTAGGATATTGCCGCATTCATAGTTGCATGACCATTGTAGTCACACCCTTAAGTGGGAGCGAGAAGCTATGCCTTCGTGAGGTTTTCACCTCCGCATGGGCTAGTGGACTGCTTTCGGGACACATCCGTACCTATGTCTTCGTGAGGTTTTCACCTCCGCATGGCCATAGGGAAATGTGTTCCCCTGAACTGAACTCGATCCATATGAGCCTATAATGGGTGAGGATTGAGGAATCTGCTGGTTCAGGTACCGTTACTCTAGAACCGAACCCCATATAGAAAGACCTAAGAGCCCACCATAGGTAAGAGCCACATCGAACCCTAGAGACCACCCGGATAAATGCTCTATTTTGATTATTACTCTTGCGCTAACGTGTTTTTCTCTGTCTTAATTACATTGCGTTGCATCATCATAGAAAGAAGGCGCTGATCAATATTCGATTGCTAAATAGAGGAGCTTTTCATAAGGGAATGAATTTCTTGATAAAGTGGATTGTAATACGGTTGCCCAAACATAGTCCAAGTAAACAACGAGAGAAGGCTGACAGTCTACAAAAGAGTACAAGACCTCGCTCGAGGATTCAAGCCAATAAGGATTATTCAAGAAGTTGTCACCCCCAGACTTTAAAAGAGCTTATGAACGACCACGGAGGATAAACAAGTGAAGAAGATACGGTCTGAACCAAGCCCCAAAGAGCTAGAAGAGGCACCCGCGAAGAAAGCGCACAAGATATAGTCATGACATCCGATCACGAAGGAAGAGATTGGTGTTTTGCTTGGACTATGAGGACAAAACCGTATATGTAATCCGTTTTATGTAAAGAGCTTTATTTTCTAGAAAAGTTCTTCTGATGGAATTGAATCCATAATCAGCGCCTCTCTTTCTCTTTGCATTCATCCCATGCATTTGGCATTGCATTGCATCATCCTAGAAAGGAGGTGTTGATTCGCGTTTGATTGCTAAATGGAAGAATCTGTCATAAGAAGATGTGTTACTTGATAAAATAGAGCTGAACATGGCCTACGTAAATAACAAGACAAGACGTTGTATGAAGATTCAAGCCGACAAGGATGGTTCAAGAGTCATCTGAAGATCACGAGCACCGCGGAAGGTAAGGAACGACCTAGATCGAGCAAAAAGAGTTAGAAAAGACGTCTACTAAGGAAGTTTATGGGACATGACCATAACATTCGAACACGAAGAGAGGGATTTGCCTGAAGTCATCAGCATCGCCAAAGGTAAGTGAGCAATGAAGAACAACATGGATCAAGCAAACAAAAAGCTAGAGGAGGCAGGACATGACCATAATATTCGGATACGAAGAAGAGGATTGGTGTTCTCACCTGGACTACGAGGAAGAGGCCGTATGTGTGGTCTATTTATTAAAGGAACGTATTTTCTAGATAAAGTTCTCCCAATAGGAATTGAATTCATAATCAACACCTCCTTTCCTTTTGCATTCATGCATTTTGCATTGCATTTCATGCATCTGCATTACATCATATTGCATGGACCAAATTTGTAGAAAAATCCTAATTAGGTGAAATTATTCCAGTTAGCCTAGAAGATATGGAACAAAGGTTGGAGAGATTAGAGCAAAGGCAAGTACTGATGCAAGAACAGTTGGCTGAAATTCAACGGGATATGCAAGATCAAATGAACATGATGCGCCAGTTAGCCCAACTACTCGCCAAAAGACTTGAAAAAAGAGTGGCCCAGTGGTCGGCAGTGCGGATGATGATGAACAAATTGTTTATTCCCCAAGGAATACCCGACTCAACCAGACCCGCAGTCTCGAGGGGCACCCTTCATTATCGGACTCCAACGTAACTTCCCAATGGGCTCGTGTTTTAACCCTAAGGATGATCGAGCCAAACCGGTTGTTCGAGCCGAGGCAAAAGAAAGGAGGGAGCGGACATTGAAGATCCCGAAGAAGAAAAAAGAAGTGGGTAGTACGAGTAAGCATGATGAGAGCCCTGCAGATCTAATGGCAATAAGACAATCAAGGGCGATGAATACCAGTTATCAAGGTCCCCCTGGACAAGATTCCAACCCAAGGCCTAACACGGGAAAGCACCAGTTCACGCCCATCTCGATGACATACAAGGAGCTCTATCAAGATTTATTTGATGCACATGTAGTGGCTCCTCACTACTTGAAGCCGATGCAACCTCCCTTCCCAAAATGGTATGACCCAAATGCCAAATGTGAGTACCACGCTGGGATTACGGGGCATTCGATAGAAAATTGCCTGGCTTTCAAGAAATTAGTGGAAAGATTCATTGGCATGGGTATTGTGAAGTTGAGCGGCACGCCAAATGCAGAAATGGGAGCCTGGGAGTGTTTTGAACAATAGGACTGTGGGAAGGGCGTGTATTTTAGAGCTAACTCAGAGTAATGTCTAAACACACAAATTGCTCTAAAAACCTAAAGAGCAACAAGAACCTTTTTGTGAAATGGACTTGTGTCCAGAATTGTTATTTTAATGAAATGCATCTTTCTAAGTAAATATTCTCATGCTTTACACTTTTTTCATTCATGCCCACATCATATAAGTAATCATCTTTAGAATATTTTATTCTTTAGATTTTCTGCCTTTACACCGCAATAGGTACCCAGATATCAATGACACGAGCGACGCTGTTGCTGGCTCTCTTTTAGCGAAATATGGGTCTAAGGGATCTCAAGACCTTGAAGACGACAAGATTGTAACCTATCTCTTGATTTGTTAAGGATGGTAGGCTAAGCGAATAGACTTTACCATGGAAAAAGGGTCAGTGAATGTTGCAAATTTAGGAAAAACCTAGTCCACCACAGAAATAAGGCGAGACATCAAGAAGTCCAAGATATTTTATACGATCATATCAAGACGCGCCAGACTACTAAAACGTCAGGGTGTTGCCAAACTTGGAACCCATGTTCTACAATGGCCAAAGCTAATCAAGAAGTTCGAATTACTGGTTTACTTAGAAAAGAAACGCCGAATCAAGGAAGTCAAGACTTATGCGCCTCCTCTATATAAGGGGGCATAGACGATACGGCACCGATCTCGCCAAAGGCATCCAGCCGATACTGGCACTTCTTCGTGATTATCAATACTTCACTAAGAGGGTGAAGGTTGCTTCCTATGCCAATATTGCAAAGGCGACAGTCGTCAAATACAAATTCAAATCCAAGCTCAGGGGCTAAAAAAAAAAAAAAAAAAAAAAAAAAAAAAAAAAAAAAAAAAAAACGAAAAAATGAAAAAGGGCGACAATGAAGAACGCCAGAAAAAACAAAAAATCAGAACCAGGCGTATACAACCAGAAATCATGCGAAAACTGACTGAGACTGGTAAAGGTTGGCATAGAGAAGCTACCATTTACCCCTTTATGTTTAGAGAGTTGGCTGGAACCTTGATTGGGGCAACAGAAACTTCACCGGGGCAACACAATTCTTATCGGTTTTGGCAAAATAGATCCTAATAATTAGATCATGTGAATTTGAAGAGAAAGCTATCTGTCACGATCAAATGGTGCTCGATAGTAGAAGAGATGATTTGTCCTAAAATTTCACGATAGGGCATGGGAGAAGATTTCTTCCGCGCAAAAGGAACTGCAGAAGAAAGCAAGTGCCAAACTAGTAAGGACCTCATGAAGCGAAGAAGGTCTATCTCGGGGAAGCATGAATATTGACCCAAAATGGATGGTAGGGACTTGCCCAATCTGGAGAATTCAAGTTCAAAAAAAAAAAAAAAAAAAAAAAAAAAAAAAAAAAAAAAAAAAAAAAAAAATCAGCGAAAAAAGAAGAAAGAAAAAGGAGAGACCAAAGTGAAGACCTGCAAAGGGCACTTTGAGACCAAAGGGGTTTTGAGTTGAAACCCGAAAAGGGCAGCTCAAATTTTGATAACAATGGGGCACACGGTAGTCTCGCTGCGCTTGAAATAACAATGAAGATATATGTTACATCTTGGGGGCATCGACAAAGTACTCCTGATTCCCCAGACACATATCGAGCTTAAAATGGTCCTCAAGAAGTTAGAACAGAGAGGCTCGAGCTGCGATATCTGGAGCACCTAGCTTTCGTTTTACCCATGTTAATTCCTTATTTTTGATTATCTACCATTACATCTCCTTCTTGGTGGTATTTGCTAGTTTTGATCAAACTTGTTTGTTTCAAACTATCCCCCCAATCAACTTCCTTTTTGTCCACTGTTACAATCCTTTTTGGGCATTTTGCATCAAAATAACGATTTGAGGACTAATAGTACTTTCATAAAAGAAGTTTCGCACATTACTCTGAAAGCATCCGAATAATACAAGGATCCGAAACATGACTATTGTCCAAAACTCATTCAGTCTAAGGTTTGGAAATGTCGGAGAAAACATGATTATCTTTTGAACATTTCATTGGTTGAACTAAGATAAGAAATTTCGTTGGTGATTCGACCTCGACAAATGACAAGCGGCGTCGACCTAGGGACAGTGGGATTATGGTGCCATACCTCAAAGTCGAAGCGGGATAGTTGGAAGAAACCAGACGTTATCCTCCTGAAGTTGCGGTAGGAGGTATAAGCTTTATGTCCCAGAGGGGGACCTCAAAATTTCAGCGGGGGCAAGCTTCCTGGGCAGAATCCCTGAGCAAAAAAAAAAAAAAAAAAAAAAAAAAAAAAAAAAAAAAAAAAGGGGCGATACCTGCTAAACGAAAGAGCGTCGTGATGCATCGGTGAAAGAACCTGGTTGAACTACGAGCAATGACGACCCAAACAAGAACAAGGATCATTCCCATGCATTCATTCATCCACATTTAGTCAAGAGTATTAGATTCATTTTGATCATTGCATCTTAACCATCTGGGCATAAACATGAGCACAAAACTGATCTTACGGCACGAGTCCTCTAGGGGGCGTTGTCGCAATAATGGCAAATTCAGAGATCCTGCTGGCCTGATTGGAGCAGATCAAAATAGCATTGTCACAATAATGACGAATTCAAAATCCTGCTGCCTGAATGCAGCAGATCAAATATAGCAGCTGCGGCAGCCTTGAAGTTGCAGAAGCAGACTGGGAACATACGATTTTTATCACCATTCACTTTCGCGAAATTTTTAGCAGAAGACCCGAGTTGTAGGTCTCTTCTGACTTCCTATCATCGTTCGTTTTCAAGAAGTTTTCGGCAGAAGACCCGAGTCGTAGGCCTCTTCTAGATTCTCATCATTGTTCGTTTTCAAGAAGTTTCAGCAAGAAGACCCGAGTTGTAGGTCTCTTCCGGATTCTTATCACCGTTCGTTTTCGAGAAGTTTCAGCAAGAAGACCCGAGTTGTAGGTCTCTTCTGGATCGCTGTTCGTTTTCAAAAAGTTTCCAGCAGGAAGACCCGAGTTGTAGGTCTCTTCTGGATCACTGTTCGTTTTCAAGAAATTTTCAGCAAGAAGACCCGAGTTGTAGGTCTCTTCTGGATCACTGTTCGTTTTTAAAGTAGTTTTCAGCAAGAAGACCCGAGTTGTAGGTCTCTTCTGGATCACTGTTCGTTTTCGAGAAGTTTTCAGTAAGAAGACCTGAGTTGTAGGTCTCTTCTGAATTCCTATCACTATTCGTTTTCAAGAAATTTTCAGCAAGAAGACCCGAGTTGTAGGTCTCTTCTGAATCACGGTTCGTTTTCGAGAAGTTTTCAGTAAGAAGACCTGAGTTGTAGGTCTCTTCTGAATTCCTATCACTATTCGTTTTCAAGAAATTTTCAGCAAGAAGACCCGAGTTGTAGGTCTCTTCTGAATCACTGTTCGTTTTCAAGAAGTTTTCAGCAGAAGACCCGAGTTGTAGGTCTCTTCTGAATCACTGTTCGTTTTTGAGAAATTTTCAGCAAGAAGACCCGAGTTGTAGGTCTCTTCTGACTTCCTATCATCGTTCGTTTTCAAGAAGTTTTCGGCAGAAGACCCGAGTCGTAGGCCTCTTCTAGATTCTCATCATTGTTCGTTTTCAAGAAGTTTCAGCAAGAAGACCCGAGTTGTAGGTCTCTTCCGGATTCTTATCACCGTTCGTTTTCGAGAAGTTTCAGCAAGAAGACCCGAGTTGTAGGTCTCTTCTGGATCGCTGTTCGTTTTCAAAAAGTTTCCAGCAGGAAGACCCGAGTTGTAGGTCTCTTCTGGATCACCGTTCGTTTTTAAGAAGTTTTAGCAAGAAGATTAAAGTTGCGAACCTCTTCCTTCTGAACTCTTACCAAACCCCCAGTAGAATGAATCGAAGCAAAGAGTTATAGTGAAGTTTGAAGCTGTTCGAGAAGCCAAGGCTTAGCTAGGCCCAGGCAAAATTGGTTCTTTTATTGTCTTTGCTCTATTCTCGTTTCACGACAATGAGCAAAGAGGGGCAGCTGTAATACCCAATTTCTGCCGGGCCCACGTAGACAAAATAAAACCAAAACAAAAAGGCAAACAGAAATAAAAATCCAAAGATTAAGAGTCCATTAACAGTCCATTTACAGTAGCCCAAATTAAACTAAACTTGAGGCCCAAAATTTTGGCCCAATACAAGCCCAAATCTGCATCGGCCCAGTGGCCCAAAAAATCAAAAAAACTTTCAGCAGATGAGAAACCCTAGATTCCCTAATGCGCCGTCGACCCCTCGTCTGCCCCGCGCGTCTCCTACACGCGCGCCGTTTCCACTCCCATGTGCGCCTTCCTGGATCCTCACGCTTCTGCCACGGCCCATCCCTCACGCGCCCGCACTCACCGTTGTCGGCCATCATCAGCCACCTTCACATGCTTCGCCCATGCCCTGCAAAAGGAATACGACGAACGACAGAGGCAACGACACAAACAGAAAGAACAATAGAATAATAAAAGAAATCTCTGTAAATCGGTTATATAAACCGAAGCAAACGATTGTAAAAGGGGATTTTTTTTTTTGGGCAGGATCGCTAAAATCAAAAGAAAAATCGAAGGTTGATTCCACTCTGATTTGCTGTTATTATTTTGTTCTTATTTCTTTCTTATTGGACCATTTTCGAAATCTTCAGGAATCAAAAAAAAAAACAAAAGAGAAACTTCAAAGTGTTCTTGTTCTTGCTCTCTGTCGATTTTTACTTTCATCTTCCATTTACTCATTTCTTCTTCTATTTTCAAAACAATAACAAAACGAAAAAACTTACCTGAATCGGCGCTCTTCGACGACGAAATTCCCTCCTTCTTCCGCGTTGAAATCGGCTGAGGGTTGGGGTTTCGAGAAGAACTTCGGATGGGTGTGAAAACCCATTCTCCACGCGTCGCCGATTCGTCGATTTAGGTGGTAGTTCGACCACCGCCGGTGAGAGAAGCCCTTCGGCAGAGAGGAAGTTGAGAGGAGACAAAAGAGCGGTGGCTGCTGCATTTTAGGGGATAAAACTGCTAGGTTTTCAGAAAAGGGGTTGGGTTTTCGAATTGGAGACAAAACGGCGTCGTTTTGCTTTAAGAGTACTGCGCGTTTTCCCTTAAAAGGGGATATTTGCGCGCTGAGCCCCTTTTCTTTTGCAACGCTAGTTAATCAAGCCCTATTTTGCATTTTCGTTTTGCGATTTTCCCCTATTATTTCATTAAAGGTTTAATCAAGTCCCTTTTAAATGTGCGTTACATGAAAAGGTCAAATTGCTTAACCAGTCCCTCTCGTTATGGCGCGGGTTATGTTTAGTCCCTAATCCCCTTTTACTTTGATTTATTGCTATTTTGGCCTCCTTAATTTTATTCTGATTCTAATTTTACCCTTCTTCGTTTATTCTTATTATATTACTATTATTATTATTATTAGTTTTTTATTAGCTTTTATTATTATCTTTACTACCGTTATATTATTATTATTATTATCATTTTAGCATTTTACTATAGTTAGTACTATTATTATATTATATATATCGTCATTATTATTATTGCTGTATTTTCTATATAGCTATTATTATTATTATTGCTATTAGTATATTATTATATTTTGTTATCATATTATTACTATATATATTATTATGTCGTACATGTACATTATTTTATTACTATTTCCATTACATTATTTATCATTATTATATTGTATATCTTATATTATTTCATTATTGTTACTACTATTAGCATTATTATCATATTATCATCATATTGTACATATTTTTATTATTATATCGTTATCACTATTATTATTATTATTTACTATTGTTTCTACCATGACTAACATCTTTTTGTTTTTATTCATAATTTCTTTTCAAATGTTATCTTTCTATTTTCGTTTTATCATTCCATCTTTTATTATCATGTTTTGTTAATTTCTCATGTTCGTTATTTCTTTGTAACTCAACTTTTTATCTTTAACTTATTTTGTTTTTTATTCATAAAAAGAAGGTTTCACAAAGGTAATATTCCTGAATTTGGGAAATCGAGAATTTGTGCCCAATCGTGCTGGGTGTAAATTTTTGTTTGATCAAACAAGTGAATAACCTTTAAAATTTCGTTTCCGTTTTCAAATAAGTTGATATTTGTGCGTTCGGAAATTCGAAAAGATTGTGCCCATTCGTGCTGGGTGTGATCTTCTGTTCGACTAAATAGACAAATATCCTTTCAAAATCGCACTGCATGTGTTCGGAGAGTTTTAGAGACGATCTTGAATTCAAGGACTTAGATTATCGTGTCCAATCATGCTGGATGTGAGACTCTACTCCTTCGAAACAAGGGAAACTCGATGTTCAATAAAGTTTTTTTAAAAAGAAAAATAAAATAAAATAAGACTTCGAAATCTTTTCAAACTTTTCGACATCAGGACATTGATCAATCAATTTGGTACCAATTTTGGGCGTGACGAGGGTGCTAATCCTTCCTCGTACGTAATCGACTCCCGAGCCCATTTTCTCGAAACTCGTAGATCAAAATATTTTATAGGTGACCCGATCGCACCTAATAAAAGGTCGGTGGCGACTCCCATTTTATCCATTTTTAAAATCCAAGTCCGATTCCCGCCTTTTCAAAAAGGGACGGTTATGACAATTGCCGTTTCTTATATGGTGGTGGATATACTACATTTTTACTGATAGGCTACCTGCTTTTCCAAACATATTAAATGTATATAGTGCTTGATCAGAATAAGAACTAACTTATGTGGAGTCAATTAATGTTCCTCTGTTTTACAAGTTGCATGTATAACTCTTTTGTGCATGCATGTATTTAAGGCGGAGGTTGGGAGACATATGATTGGAGATCGAGAGTGGGAAGTTTATAGAGTTCTACTAGATGAAGGAGCTAGCTTATCTATTCCAAGACAAAAGGTCGAGGAAGGAGTTTGGAAGCTGTTGATGGGTTGGGAATAGCTATGATCACAGCATTCTTCATCATCAATGGCCATGGCCAGCTTGTAGAGTATACTTTGCCCCCTCAAACTGCACAGTCCAGGTATATTATGGGTCATATGTCATTAAAATTTCACATCTTACTAGTTTCAGCTTGTTATGAGGCTAAGCTTGTGCTATAGGGATGAGTTCACAACAAGAGATAAAGAGTACGCTCTTATGGCAGTATATATGTTTGGAAGTTGTGTCATAGAGGTAGATATCATGTATATCTCATCATGTAAAGCATCTACGGAGGATCTATTGGGTAAATATGAAAGCAGTTCGACGAAATTTCTAAATCTATTTTACTTTTCCTGTACATTAAAAAAATGCAAAACATGTCAAACAGAACAGTGATTTCCAGTTTCAGCTTATTGTCATTTCTGCCCCAAGATGTTGCCAGAGATAGTCTTTGTACCTCTTTTGTCTTCAAAACTGAATAGCTTCACCTGATATTGATGGACAAAAAACTGCATGATACGGTTGCTTGAAAGTGTTAAATGTTTTTACAGTTTGAGAAAGGTTGCCACTGACACATGATCCGAATCAACAGATCCCAGAACTTGCTTCCAGGCAGAACGTTTTTCCTAGCAAAGATACTGGAAATTTTGTTCTTGAATTTGCTTGTTGAAGGTCTCTCTGCTGAATAAAGTATCGTCTAATGGAAACTATGGTTTTCTTCCAAAAGAGTCCTCGAACTTTATCTATTTAATATCCCTTACTCTTTATCTCTTGATGTCCAAATCAAGAGATGTCGAAAACTAGTTATAATCAAGCATATATATTGTTAAGATTATGGTCAAGGATTTTTCATTCAACAACATATTCTTTTAGGGACTTGTTTGTTCTTGTTTTGCAACTTTTCTGAAAAATCATGGATGTCTCTTTGGTGTCTGTCACTGTCTACAAAATATAATGTCACATACGAAACAGCTGTGTTTAATCTTTAAAATGTCTATTTCCATCACTTCCATATTTTAGATATTGTCGTGTTGCACGATTTGTTTTATTTCATCAAGCTATCGAACCAATGGTTCCTCAGACTCCAAAATTAAAAAGTTTCATGGTTCAACGATGTCTTCTCCAGTGTTCATCAACATTTAGTAATACAAGAATTCCCCAGAGTTATCACATGCAAAAAAGAAAAGCACATCTGTTTAATGCCTGAAGTAGTGGAACCTGCAATTTATTGAACCGAAATTGCTTCATTACAGCTTCCAATACATCCCCAACTTGTGCAAGATCCCTGCAAGAACTCCATAGAATGTGATCTCGGCAAAAATCACGTACAAGAGAGTGCCTAGGTTCCACGAGTGCCATGCATCAATGAATACATGTGTTTTTATCCAAGTAACCTGAGCATATTTCATCGTTCAGGAAACAGAAAATTTTCCAAACTGATATGGGAAAACTTGCAGAAAAGCATGGGACTTACAAGTGTTTTATCAGGGTTGTTATAGTACCAGCCGTTGATGAATGCTGCAAGTATACCTTGTGCACCCAATACAAAGATCAGCATGGAGTTCATCCCTATCCATTCCAAGAACAAGAATGGAGTCCTCAATCCCCAAACATCAATCTGTTCGTTTTTCCGAAAACGATAAGCAAAAAAGGAAACAAAAATCGACCCTAAACTATAAATTTGCATCCTAATGTGAAGAATTAATGGCAGGATCCATTTTTGTAATACCAGAATGTAGAATCCAGAAAATACAACTCCTGCAGCACCAGCCGTGAGGCAGACATAGCTAATGGTGTAGAGTTGTTTATTGATAGGAATAGCTGAAAAAAAGAGGAGAAACAACCTTGGTTAATTACTTAATTCATCAGTTTGACACATTAAGTATTTTAAGCTCCCCAAATCATGACCAGCCTAAGACACTAACCATGTGAAAAATGGAGGAGGAATGCTAGGACAAGTAAGCCAATTGCCATTGATAGCCATTGCTTGAGTCTTTGGGAGTGACCCTGCAAAAGGTTTCTGGGTTTTTTGAACTGTTTTCTTCAGGAAGTTTATGATACTTCAACTACTTTAATGGAGTGCTTTCTAACCTTGAAATGCATCAAAACATGCCCGTAATGGATGCCGATGGTACCCGAAAGAATAGCTGAGATTGAACTATAAGAAGAGAGGGGATTATTTATATCATGTTCAGCCCAAAGTAATCATTCTTTCATTTAGTTTGTTTAAGAGTTGATCGACAGGTTTCAAACCTTAACAAGCCTTCAGGTTCGAAATTTGCATGGCACCACCCTGGAGCATCCTCTCGAAAAGGGCCGGAACGTGGAGAACTGAGGGTACAAGCCTAACAATTTGTTCATGGGATTCATAAATAGATTTGTGGGGAACTTGTAAAGGAAAATTAAACAGATTGAACCAACCTTAAGATGTTGCCAGGCAGGGCTCTTATACAG